>JAOTOM010004647.1:67500-377500 GCA_034440615.1 Ashinkailepas kermadecensis | reverse complement strand
AGAAAGCCGAAATGGAAAGCGCAACCTGTATCTTCAATCAAGGGGGAATCCAGGCATTGTCATGGGAGGGGAGCGCTTCTGGCTGAAAATGCGAGGGGAGGGGGCACGTGGGCCTTCCAGGAGGGCTCCTTTTTCTCTCGAAGGGAAGCCCCTGGCTGAAAAATTCGATGGGTGAGGAGGGCGCGCCTCTGCACTTCAAAGGGATGCCTTGTCGTTTCAGGGCACTTTTCACATAACAAATGGAGGGGGATGCACTCGAGCTTTCCAAGAGCGGCATCTTTTCCAGACCAGGGGGGGACACCTTCTCATAGGGGTGAGGGGCACATGCCCCAGCGTGCCACTTGTATCCGCTCCAGTTTCAACCTATACCTGTTAATATCTATAACATCTATACCTGTCGGTATAGATATTCAACATATGCCTTCAATAACATATAACTATGGCAATAGGCTCTTGAAGTTAATTTAGATTTGTCAAGAGTAATTTATACCAGAATGAAGCCACGCACACGCGATTATATGTAGTTCGACTACCGGCAATAAGATGAATACATTGTTAGCAATACATTGCTAACCAGCGAAGCAGCACCCGTAATGCATTGTTCTGTTGATGATGGATCAATTGCAAAGCGTTCGTTGACGATTTACAGGCTTTACTCCACGGTCCCACGCTAGCATGCTTCACTCGTTATGCCGGCGTCAGCAAGGCGTTGTGCTGATAACATTGGTTTAGATGGGCACTTTTGGTTTTGCGCTTGTTGATCGAATGCTTTTTTCAGTGATGTGCGGTGTGCCTTAGGGCATGGTCGAGAACCGTCCGAAGAGGAGTGATTTTGCCCTGCTTCCACGGAGCAGGATGTGTGGATTGCATTACGACGGTGTTCATCGCAGGCCGCGGACATGCGAGGTGCCATTTTTGCCGGGGAACATTTGAAGACCGGCCCCGGGAGCTGTACTTGTAAAGTTGTAGACGTTGCCGAAATAAAAGCTTTCCGAACTTCATGCTACTGTTTTTATTACAAACCAGCGTGGGCACGGACAGAACAGACACGCGCGACATCAAGGTCAATGGGCGCTGTATGACCGAAGCAGTCGATGTGCCCCTAAGCCCAAAAAAAACAACCGACGTTAAGGTCAAGAATGCCACGCAACAGAGGTCGATTGGTTGGTTGGTTGTGGCTTTACGACGCAATCAGCAGCTGAGGCCATATGGCGTCACTTGCCTCTCACCCTGGCAGGAAGGGCGCTCACCGCGGGGAATCGAACTCCTACCTCTGGCATGCCAGACGCTGAACTTAACCACCGAGCTGCTGGCGCCATCTGCAACAGAGGTGCACCGGCCAACTGCCGGGGAATGCAACCAGCCGTCGGTCACGCGACAGACATCACAACCAGCATAGCCGCCGTCCGCACGATCACATCCAACACACTTCCTTCTTTTGCTGGATTGGCCTTCGTTAGGTCCCGTCGGGAGATCGATGTCTGTGGGCATCAGCATAGTGAGAGTTGTGAAGACTTCGCAACACAAATGCGCATTCACACCTTCCGTTCAGAAACGCCCAACCATATAATTTGTCAAAGGTACTCGACCATGGACCACTAGTCGCCGTGCCACGTAGTTCTGATTTAGTAACAGCGACTTTAATTCGTGCTCTGAACACTTTGACACGCGTACTGACCTAACGAGCACCGTGTGAACGGCAATACAAGGTCAAAACGAGCATATTAATATAGCTACCAAAACCAGGCTAACTATAGACCGAACTCACACCGTGCCATCACTGCTAATCAAGATGACGCTCTTGCTGGATAAACTCAGATGGCCGAAAAACATTCTTGTACAAAACACAGGGCCACCCTGACTGAACTCATTGAAATTTCGGATGAATTCGCGGATTGAACTTTCGCCAATACGCCCCCTTGTCGCGAGTGTGACTCCTGCCAGACATCTGAATGGCATACTGATGCATGTCACGAAGACAGCCATACAAATCGTCGACGTACTGAGTCACAGAAACAGATTTGAACGCAAATGGGGCGTTGATTTATGAATCTACAGGTAAGCGAGGCTTGCACACAAACATCAGAGCGTACGCACTAGCCAAGAGACCGGGTCACCTGTGAGCGATAGCCCATCTTCAACAACGACAGGTGCTGATCCCACTCGGCATGGCTCTCTGCAAGACATTTCACGAATATGTCAATGATGGTGAGCATTATTCGCTTCCACTTGCTGTTTCCACGTGGGTGATGACAGTCTTCTTTACATCCATAATACGGTAGACCTCGGCGACAATCTGGCCTACAAAATCGTCCGGACAATCCGAGTGCAAGTTGCAAGGACAACCGTATCGGACGAAGATCCCGCGAGTCGACGAAGTGGTAACAACAATGGTCATTTCATGTCGAACAGAGGAAAAACCTCACCCCACCGGGCGAAGTCATCGCAACACATAAAAGGATGTTTGTTGCCTCCTGCGGTGGTCGACAGGTCAGTTAGTAAATCTACTGAGTCTCCTACGGCTCGTCGGGTTGAAGCTCGCCCAGCTGAACATGTAGAGCACCATGAGCGCTCGAGGGCAAGGTATCTGAGCTACGTGAATCGCATCACACAGACACAGACAGGCATACAGGCAGATCACACATTTTAAATGTGCTGTTTTTTCGCTGTGCATAGGATGCATGAGCAGCGGCTCTGGTTGTTACCCCACCCAGCGCACTGCACCACTTGCTCCAGAGCAACGACGTGACACGCTAACCTTTACACCGCCAGACACACTCATAGTTGATAGGTCAAATGATAAAACTAAGCTGCTTGATCTCACAGGCCAAGCTATTCCAAATGTGTCTGAAATTTTTAGCAAAGAGCCCAATTTCGCCCTCATTCGTAGCATTAATCGGCATGTCATAAGGCAGGTAGAAATAGGTTTGGAAAGGGGAGCCTTTGCACTACGTTGGAAGAAGGAAATGAACAATAAGCGTGGTCAACAACAGCACTCACAACCAACAATGACCGATACATCTGCCACACAAAGCACCCACCACCAACAGTCCCACACTGACACTACACAGACAGCCCATCACACAGTACCACATTTAGCGGCCAGATTCAGTGATACTACTACAAGGATGGCACCACAAACTAGTATTGCTATTTATTAGTCAGCACTTAGATCATTAAAACGGAGTCATCAGCATTTTCAAAAACCATCGTACCCCATGTCAGTCAAACCACTCACAAGACGAACTAACGGCTCTCAAAACGTTGCGCAAAGATCCCAACGTCATCGTAAAACGCTCGGATAAATGAAAAGGTTTTGTTCTCATGACACGGGAATCCTATATAGAAAAGGCTTCGAAAATCATCTTACAATATGAACACATAGGGACGAACCCGACTAAACGTTTGGAAGCGACTATCAAGAAAATGATTATCGAAACAATGCAGGAAAGATCCCATGCAAAATTGTCATAGCTATCAAACCAAATTCCTCCCGCACAGCAGAACTCTATGGCCTCCCTAAAACCCACAAACCTGACGTGCCCTCAGACCTACAGTTTCGGCATGTGGCGACCCTTTGGATAAACAGACTTGGTTCCTAGAGAAACGCGTTTCCCAGCTTTTCATCTTTGTACCAGTCCATCTAAAAGACACAGTAGATTATCTTACTGGAGTTCGCGAACAGTTCCGCATCAGCAGACATGAACCGCTTCCATCCCAGGCTAAAATTTACCATAGAGAGAAGCGATCAGTCTACCAACAGCCAAATTTACTTTCTCGACACTAACGGTCAACAGTGACCTGACCAATACAACATAACTTTTCATTAAACCGATGGCAGCTCCTATTATCCTCCCATACAAATGGGCTCACCCTATCCAAACTAAAAGTTCCGTTATGTATGCTCAATGGCTGAGAGCAATGCGTCTAGGTTTTGATAAGGCCGCCCCCCAAAAAGAGATCGACAAAATCCAAGGTCTTTTCCTATCCAATGGCTATCCTCATAGCACGATACAGAATAACAAAATTTCGAGTATTGACACACAATGCTAAATGCAGACGTCGCGCGACAAGTCAATACACCCACGATACAAACGCATCCAGCTCACATGGATCCGCAGACACCACACACATTAGTTTAGCATTTATCGATGATTCTCTGACAAAAAGGTAGCCACAGCCATCGCTAGGTCCACACTCAATGCGCGTAGCCTGGAAAAGCGCAAAAACACTTTCGGAGACATTTACTAAATCTGCCTTCGACCCTCCACCATGCCCTGCAGGCAATAGAGCGTGCCAATGCTGTTTGGCCTGTCTCAAAGACAGATGTTGCACCAAAAATGTGGTGTACAAAATTAAGTGCGAGCTTTGCGCCTAAGGGACAGCACTCATAACTTATATTGTGGAAACAGCACGCATGGTTAGGGACAGATACATGGAACACATCAGATATGCAAAGAACAAAACGAAAAACACCCCTTTTGGAGAGCATTTCCCCACAAATCACCCCGAAAACACCATGACTCCAACAATGCTCAGCAGCACAATCTTGCGGATTTGAAGACATGACAGAACTAAAAATTGCAGAATCCAGAATTGAATTCCAGAATTGAAACCAGGAACAAAAAGTCTCCCCTAAACACAATGCTTCATGGACCCTCATAAAACCAGTTCCCTATACAATACGATACTGTACAGACACCACCTGCACTCGCCGACTTATTCACTCCGTAATCACCCATCGGCACAATCACTCATCCCATCATTCACTCGTTCATCCGCACACGCGAACACTTGGAGGGCATTGACGTATCATGGATATATGTGTGCATAGAGATGTATAGGGTAGATGTATAGAAAGGGTGTCTAGGGAAGCGACGAATATTATTACTCTGTTATTCTCGTATCACATGAACTTGTTACAATGCCCATTTAAATATGGTCGATACTGGGACTTAGATGATGACTTCGTCAATATTGGTAGACAACCTGATATATATATATATATATATATATATATATATATATATATATATATATATATATATATATATATATATATATATATATATATATATATATATATATATATATATATATATATATATATATATATATATATATATATATATATATATATATATATATATATATATATATATATATATATATATATATATATATATATATATATATATATATATATATATATATATATATATATATATATATATATATATATATATATATATATAATATATATATATATATATAGCATGTGTGTAAAATCATGTGCGTAAAATGTACCTGCGTATTTATTCAGTCTCTGAAGAAGGGACATGCTCGAAATATAAATATAATGACAGATTTGTGATACTATCTTACTTCATATGAGCACTTGGTTACTTTTTATAATCGTCTTTAATTCGACAATACTCAGTACAGCTTTCCGCAACATTGTCGATGTGTGAACATAATGAATAAATAACCATGATTGGTTGGTTGGTTATTGGTTTTACGACACGTCGACAGTTGAGGCATACTAATCAAACTTATAATAGTAGCTCTATTTTTCTGCATTTAATTTTGCTGAACTTGCATCATAATTATTGTGACAATTATTTATTAGCATATACAGTGGCTATATGCTATCATTCTAAGTATTTCTATTATGCTTGAGGAACATCTTCCAGCTCCTGTTGCTTGCCTGTCAATCTGATGACTGTATTATTATCTAATGTAGGGGACTGGCATACCTGCAGATACAGGCTCTTCTTGATAGGCCGCAGGACTCATCCTTGGGTGATGTGGAACTTGAGAATATGGGAAGCCAACCAGATGAGAGAAACAGGTAAGAGCATATCAAGCCCCATGCACTTGATCACCCATAGTACATGCCTTGATCTAATAACACACATGATTGTGACTAATGCATCATAGGTGTTTCTGAAATGGTTGGGATGGCATGACACATGAAGGACTCGAATGGATTGAGTGGCATACCACATTGTGTTCCATGCTAAATGTGGTGATTATTAGGACAGAGTAAACATTTGGAGGGGGCATGTTCACTCCAAAAAGCATACAAAGTTACACAACCAATAGTCATGCATAACACACACATGACTCACCTATATCTATCCCACTTCATCTACCCAATTTTCCATCTCCCCATTACACATCAGGAATTTATCCACCCTACTTTTAAACACATTCAAAGGAAGACTCACATCACCATGCATACCATTCCATTGATCAACTACTCTTGACTGAAAATGTGTTAACATTTAACTGTCTTACACTTACTTCACTTTAGTATTTGCTTAATACATGAAACAATTTGAAAACAATCATGATCATGTGGTAAAACACCAACTATTTTACATGAATACAGTTGTCATAATTCAAATAAATGCAGACAATGCTATTTGTTGAATTCAAATTCCTCAAATGAACAATGCATCCAGGCAAGAGGCATATAGAAGACAGATTCCTGTGATTAACTCAGTTTGGTGGTTATCTACATAAATATTTATATTATATGGCTGTGGACACACACCATACATATTGTATATAACCCCAGAAGTTAAACATCATACATATGGTGTTCAAACCAACAGGTTATACACCAAACACCAGACTCTGGTTCTTAGCATTCTGTTCCAAACAATGGAAGCAGTCAGCTAGATCCTGGGCCCCTACCAACCATTGAGTGACATCACTGATGGTCTGATGTTATGCAACATTATATACTTATACAAATATATAATGGCATATATATGACTACAGTCACATAAATAATCTCACAATTGCATCCCAAAACCCTGACCTTGACCAGGTGGCAAAGGCACCTCTCGGTGAAGGCTGTGTGCATCCCTAGCCCCACATAGCAGTTGTATTTAGCCAGTCACTTTTCCAAATGGAAAATATTCTGGCATGTAGGAAGCTCGATTGCACCCATCCCTCCCCTCTGCCACTATCAATACATTTTTTTTAGCTGAAGGTGCCTCTGAGTGGAAAAGGTCTCACTCAAAAATATTCTGCACCCCTGTAATGCCACCCAGTCAGTGAACCTGCCATCATGCATGCCTACTGATGACTACTGACATGACTTCAGGGCATCTGTAGCTCAGTGGTTAAGCTGAGCATCTGGTGAGCCAGAGGTACGGGGTTCGATTTCCTGCGGCATCCAACCTTCCTGCCAGGGTGAGAAGCAGGCGACACCATATGGCCTGAGCTGCTGAGTTTGTCATAAAGTCACAACCACCACCACTGCATGCCTACTGAGTCCGTGTTCATGCCCTACATTGTTTCAGATGATTAGGAATCAAAAGTATTGTATAGTAAGCATAGATGGTGCCAGCTCATTGCTGATGGTGCATCCAATGCTGTATTCAAGGCCTAGAAAATAGAGTATTTGGCTAATACATTGACATGTTGGAAAACACAATCATAATTATATACTGCAACATCGCATTTTTAAAAAAACATGAATACAGTCATCATAATTCAAATAAATGCAGGTATATTCTTCATTAGTTTTCTTGAATGAACACTGCATCCAGACTAGAGGTATGGAGGACATATTACTGTGATGAACACAGTTTGGTGGTAACCTACTTAAATAATTATATTACAATATTACTAGTTTACAAATACATGCATCCCACTGTAAAACTAACAAGAAAAGAATGTCATTACAGATGGCTATGCCAATTGCAACTTAAAGTCATAAAGTCATAAAGTGTTAAGGCTTAATAAGAGCCACAGGGGCCCATCTGGGTTAAGCCTATCTAGAAAAGGTACTAGAAATGTACATATTCTCACCCCAATCAATCCCTAATCCCAAGTTCCTAGGAAGCTATATATCCCAGCCTATCTAGCATCATCCACTTGCTATTGCATAACACCCTCTACAATTGCAAGCTCCTCCCATCATACCCATTGTGCTACCATAGCCCCTGCTTAAAGGGGTCTGTGCCGTGCACATTTAACATAAATATTATCCCCTGCATCCAAATTAGAAATCAAAAACAAGATTTTCCTGCCTAAAAAATTTGTCCACCCTACTTTTAAATACATTCAATGAGGAACTCCCCACAACATCAGCAGGCAGCCCATTCCACTGATCAACAACCCTTTGACTGAAGACCTGCTGTTGCTTAACTGTCCTACACCTCAACTTGTCTAACCTGAGTTGGTGACCCCTGTGTGATACTTTAAACTGAAGAGCACCATTTAAATTGACCTGATCTAGTCCTTTAACAATTTTGTACATTTCAATCATGTCCCCCCTTAATCTCCTATACTTGAGTGAGTACATATCTAATGCCACAAGCCTTTCTCCATATTCTAAGCTACCTAGTCCACTGATGAGTTTAGTTGCTTTGCATTGCACTCTTTCTAACTTGTCTATATCTTTTTCTAGGTAGGGACTCCAAGCTTGCACAGAATATTCCAAGTGGGGTCGCACATATGCTAAGTACAGTTTTTTCATGACTTCCTTGCTCTTATACATCACACTTCTATTAATGAGTCCCAGCATTCTGAGTGCCCTGTTCCTAGCTGAGCTACATTGTTTCTCTGCTTTAAGGTCACTTGAAACCAACACACCTAAGTCCCTTTCCTCTTCAATAACATCCAGTTCCCTCCCTCCCATTGTATATCTGAAAGTCTCACCTCCAGACCCCAGATGCATAACCTTACACTTGTCATAGTTAAAAGACATCTGCCATTGATCAGCCCACTTTTTTAGGTCCTCCAAGTCTAGTTGAATATTACTAGATTGATCACAACTGTTTGCCACTCCTACCAGTTTGATGTCATCAGCAAATTTGAACACTCTATTCCTCAGCCCTACCTCAATGTTATTTACAAAGATGATAAAGAGAAGTGGCCCTAGAACAGAGCCCTGTGGTACTCCACTCAGAACATCCTTCCAATCAGATTTAAATCCATTTAACATTACCCTTTGTTTCCTTCCCCTCAACCATGCTTCAATCCAACCTAGAACTTTTCCAACAATCCCATGTTGCGGTAGTTGATGAATTAGCCTCCTATGTAGAACTTTATCAAAAGCTTTGCTAAAGTCCAAGTACACAACATCCATCCTGTTTTGATTGTCTACTTCTTTAGTAACATACTCCATGAACTCCAAAAGGTTAGTTAAACAAGACCTTCGAGATCGAAATCCATGTTGAGTATCACTTAAAATCACGAAATCCATGTTGAGTATCACTTGTGCTTATCAAGATGAATCTGAACATTCTGTTTAACCAGTTTTTCTAGTACCTTGCAAACTATTGAGGGTAAACTGACTGGCCTGTAGTTCCCTACACACTTCATACTTCCCTTTTGAAAATTGGAACTACATTTGCATTTCTCCAATCTTCAGGCACTTCAGAGTATTCCATAGACCGCCTGAAAAGTATACCTAGAGGAACTGCTAAAGCTTTAGCACACTCTACTAAGACCCTAGCATATATATCATCTGGTCCAGAAGCTTTATTAGTCTTTATATTCTGCAACTGCTTTTCTACAGCTTCTGTAGTTATCGTAAGATACTCCAACCTATCACCTGTCATGGCATATGATTCAGTTGTTTCTATTCTACCAGAATTATCCTGAGTAAAGACTGATGAGAATTGCTTGCTTAAGGATTCCACAATATCACAATCATCAACCACTAATTCCCCATCTACCTCCAGTGGTCCTACACCACACTTTTTAGCCTTAAATTTGTAGAAACTAAAGAATCTCTTAGCATTACCTGCTGAACATTCCTGAGCTAATTTGATTTCAGCCAGTCTTTTAGATGCCCTAACACACCTCCTAACTTTATTTCTAGCTATTTGATATGATTTGAGGTTTACCTCAGAGTTAGCATATTTTAGTTTCTTGAATGCCTACTTCTTTGACTCCAGTAACTTCACTATGACACACGTCTACCACTATGCAGCACAGCAAATGCATGTATCGTAGTGTGTGAGAAAACATAGTTGAGACCAAGGTATTATATGGAGGTAATATCATAAGCATTTATGCATCCTTCTGTGCAGGTTGTCTTATGACAAGCATGATACGTCACCTGCTCACTCCATCATTACACATGGATATGGGCCACTTTCTGAACACCGAATTGACATCCCTCCATGCAGAGTATTGGTTAGGTTTCTATTTTTAATTTATATAATTTTCAGAACATAAATTCCTTCACACTTGTCTAATTTTATTTTTTGGAGTATTTTTTCTCCAAAAGGTAGGCTAGGCTAGGTTATGCTAGGTTATGCTGGAATTTTTTTTTTAACATGTCTTTTTATGCTATGATACCTAACTCAGGCTCTTTTTGACATTATTTTGCTCACAACATGAAAATTAAGCATTTGCACAGAAAACAAGTGGTCTGGTCCCATCATCTTAATCACCTTCAGAAACATGGCATTCTGGATACAAATTTATTAAAAACCACTTTTAAGACAAATTTCCCAGTGATGCCCTAAACAGAACATCATTAAGCTAACATCGGCTAATCCTTTCACGATTTTAAACATCACAAACAAGAATGACTCCGTAGTCTTTAATCACTTATACCTGATTAATTGCAGATATAATGCGATAAGCCACTCCATATTCATGATCGTAAACAATCATTAATTTCCAAAACGGTATCAACACCATGGTCCGGTTCAAAAGTCCCGACTCGATGATCGCTTACGATCTTACCTTCTTCACTCACATTTTTTACTTTGCTTCCAAGTAATATTGAACCTCCCTCACAGGCATGAAATCGTCAGCCACCCCATCCCCTAAAACCGCAACAGTTCAAACACGTTCAACTCGTTGTTTCACCACCTTACACTGTATCTATTGGAAGGTCCTGCCATCTGTTGATACAGAGAAAAGCTTCCGTTACTGCCTTGAGCATACTTTCAATAAAGGCGGCAATTATTCCGCCTTGCTGAGAGCACGCCAACTATTGTTGAACTTCTTGATATTTGGATCTTGGACGTTGCGGTTTTGGACCTTCGGTCTTTGGACTTTTACGATCCTTGGATGTTCGGTTTTTGGACTTTATTTACTTTGGACCTTCGGTGTTTGGACGTTATGATTCCTAGACTTTGCGTTCTTGGACTTTTCGTAATTGGACTTTTCGTCTTTGGATGTTAGTTTTTTGGATGTTTCGATACGGACCCCTTCCTATATGGTGGTGGTCCCACCCGGTCTGACGGGTGTTTGGTTTTGGAGTGTTGGGGAACTCCCGAGATCCTCCGAGATACCAAACGAAATAAAACCATCCCTGAGCACAGCCGAGAAGAAAGGGCCCACGAACCAAGGCCCTTTACATACGAACCTAGGTAGGTAATTTTGTGCTCGTATGTAGCTTCTGAATTCTTGCTTTCACAAATTCGGGTTTTGACACCTTTCTTGTATTGTTGCAGTTTAAGGTAACCACGAGACAAGTTTTGAACATATTTTACCTCCACAGCATGTAAGAAGCATACAATGCAGTTAGGCTTGTCTAAGTTGGGTTAGTATAGGCTTTTGTTGGTAAGTTAGAAAAGGTAAATTTGGAAATCAAAGTAAAGTTGTATTCTTTGGATTTTTTTAATATCATGATTTTTGATGTGGTTAAGATGATGCAACCATTAATTTTATCAGCAAATGATTACTTTTAAGTCAACAGCATCCATACAATTAATGACATCATAGGCATGATGCGGGGACGAGTGGTCTAGGGGTAAGATGCTCATCGCACAATCGAAAGGTTGTGGGTTCGAGTCTCACCTGTCACTACTCTTTGCCTGCGACCAATCAGCGTTGAGATATTGGCGACACTACATTACTCAACGGTCGACGTGTTGCAAAACCAATGGTATTCTTCAAGTATTACCCCTCAGACTTCTGTTATCTCAACAATGTATCCAAGCAGTCGTCAGCTGACTTCCAGTCAGCTGTTGGTGATGTCACTCAAACGTACCGAGACACTCCCAGTTGGGTGCACTGAATGACCCAAGGGAGTCACCAGGAATATTTACAAGGGTTAGGTAAGGTTAGGTTAGGTTATTGTTAGGTTTTCACCATTGTGAAATATAATCTGCACACCCTCCCCTAGCAGAAAATTCCTTGTGCTGTATCTAGCAACATCTCAACCACCACCCATCAAAGGAAAATGTCCTGTGAAGCCCTGAATATATACCTCCACAACTGCTTCGTAGACATAAATTTGGGTATATTTTTCTTAAAAGGTGTTTTGGGAATTTTGGGATTTTGTTCTTCGGAATACTATATTTATGAACGTGATTCGGAAGATGCGATCACTTGTTTTCTCTGGAAATGCTTCCTTCTTCGTTAATCTTAGCGATAAATTCTATAATGTGCCATATTTGCCACTCCGCTGTTCATTGTTCAATAATTTATCCATCCCTCACCTGGCACTTCTCAGACGTGATTAAAGGGACATTCAGCACTTCACACAGTTGATTCAACACTTTTTCATGTTGAAAATGCTTGATTTATGCCTCTTTGCCACATAGACGACTAAACTCTCACCTCTGCTGTTTAATGTGTACATAGATAAGCTTTTATGTGATTTGCAAAAGACTGGTGTTGGTTGTCATGTTGGAATGCATGCTGTAAATGTTCTGGCATATGCTGATGACATTGTTCTGCTGGCCCCCACTAGGGCAGGACTTCAGGTGCTAGTTAGGTCGTGCAAGACCTTTGCAGCCTCGATGGATGTGAAATTCAACTTTAAAAAGACTGCATGATGTTTAGCCCTCAAAAACCATACTCGTCATCACATCTGATGTGTAGCCAAGGGCCACAAGTACTCCTCTGTGGAAAACTGCTTGTGTGGGTCCCGAAGTTCAGGTATCTGGGGCACGTAATTGAGTGCAACCTGAGTGATTGTGCAGATATACAGAGAACCAGATGCGCACTGTACTACCAGGTAAACATGCTCTGTGCTATGTTAGGATATGCAGACAAGCTCATGCTAGTTATGCTGTTTAAGATATACTGTACCCTCTGTGGGTGTGAATTGTGGAACACTGGGTGTGAAACGAGCTTTTCGTGAAGTCTGTATAGCCTATCACTCCTGCTTGAAAAGGCTAGTCAAGGTTCCTCGATTTTTAAAGCAATCATGAAGTGTGTCGGCGGTTTGAAACTCTGCCGTGCCACATGCTGTTGGCAAGTAGACAGCTTTTATTTGTGCATAGCCTCATGGACAGTAGCAATGCCATTATAAAAGCACTGCATGAGGGTGATGTAGCTCGGTTGGGTATTATTGCACAAAATCATGCTCGAATTAGGTATGAATATGAACTTGTATCTATGGATTTATCGGTGGCCAGTAAAGCTGACATCAAAAACACATTTAGTTCCCAGCTGGAACGAATTGTACTGGAAAGAGCAGATCAGGCTCATGTGCATGACCCAGGGTAGAACAGGACAGGTGTGGCACCTTGTGGTTGCTGTCTCAGTTTGGTTGTGCGTTGCTGGTCTGCATGTATGAAGTCAGTGTGTGTTGTAGTATGGTAGCCCAGATATGTACCTAGAATGGTGCGAAATAAAGGTAATTATTATTATTATTATTATTATAAACCAAACAGACAGCACGGCGCAGAGTCGGCTTCTGCTCGGTCTCGTCTTGCCTCACGACTTCCAACAAATAGTATGATAATTCATAATTAAATAGGAAAACCTAACCTAACCTAACGTAATACAATCTACTCTTATCTAAACTAATATAGGCTCATATATTATAATTTAAAAACAAGAGTAATATTTATTGTGACGTCATCCGTACATCACGGCTCCGAGCCGTGCTGTTGTTTAGTTTTTTTGGCGTTCTGGTGGAGTAGTAATGGTGCATCATTTATGTGGCAAAGAGGCAGAAATTAAGCATTTTCTACGTGAAGAAGTGTTCAATCAACTGCGTGAAGTGTTGAATGTCCCTTTAATCACGTCTGAGAAGTGCCAGGTGAGGGATGGATAAATTATTGAACAATGAACAGCAGTGTGGCATATATGGCGCATTATAGAAATTATCGCTAAGATTAACAGAGAAGTAAGCATTTCCAGAGAAAACGAGTGATCGCATCTTCCGAATCACGTTCATAAACATGGTATTCCGGAAAAAAAAAAAAAATTCCCAAAACACCTTTTAAGAAAAAAATACCTAAATTTGTTCCTGGCGCCCATGGATTAAGTCCACATCGACCCCTTAGAAATATTCCTGATGACGCCCTGGGATCGTTCAGTGCACTCGTATGGAAGTGTTGCTTCTGTATGTTTGAGTGATGTCATTAACAGCTGACTGGCAACAGTGACTCGGATGTATTGTTGATATATACATTTGAGTAACATCACCAACAGCTGACTGGCAGCCAGCTGATTGTAACTTATGTGTAAAGAAAGCATACGACCTTCAATATACCAGGAGGTGCTGAGTTGACATCAAAAGTAACGTTAAGGATTATACTTTATTAGGTACTCAACGTTTCGGCCAGGGGCCATCGTCAGGAGTGATATAAAAATGTCAAGTTAAGCAATTGAAAAAAAAGCACGCGAGAAAAATAGCGTGCAAAAGACACGTGGAATGCAGAAAAGCCTCCTCAGTGGTGCAGACACTTAAAGAAACTCCAAACCAGAAACAAACTATGTCAAGATAGAATCCTCTGAGGAAGCCCGAGCCGAAGGTCCACATACATATCGATACATACACTCACGCACATATATAGACATAGATCCAATATAACGCGTAATACATAGAACATAATTTATGTTTATGTAATTTAAGTGATATACCAAGACGTCGTTTGCGTGTTTAGTTGCGGCCGTAGATTACGTATGTGTAGAGATTCGAGGACCTTTAGATCAGCGTTGTCCCTGGCTGTTGCTAGAATTTCTACTTTGAAGTTTGTGTTAGTGTCGCTGTGTTCCATGTTATAATGTTTGTCGATCATGTGTTCGCCTAAAGGTGTGTATGCTCTTCGAAGTCTGGCATCTCCCAAGTGCTCATTGTACCTATCCCTGATACTACGTTTGGTTTCACCGACATAAAATATTCCAAGACAGCGGTTGCACGTTATTTTATAAACTACGTTTTTTCGCGTGCATCTACCTTTGAGCCCGTTGATACAGGTGTGGCACGTTCTTCTACCAGCAGGGCATGGCGGAATTTCCAGGGCTGAGCGGACCAGGTAAGATTTCAGCGTAGGTCCGCTAGTCCAGGCTACCCTAACATGGTTTAGATGAGACGAACGGATGGCTGTGTTTACCTGTCGACATAGTTGGTCATCGACAAAAGGAAGTCTCATGTAAACATAGTTGGGATTACTACCCGCTCGATGCCGACGTTGCCCACTTATCCTACTCCTGTTTTGAGGGTGAACAGCACGAGCGGCGGAGTGTACCCGATGTGCTGGGTATCCGTTTTCCAGGAAAAGAGTTGTCATCTTCGCAAGGCTCCGCTCGCATGAAATAGTATCGGAGGAGACTCGTGCTGCTCTCCTCATTTGGGATGTTAAAACGGCCTTTTTAGTAGCCATCGGGTGGGCCGAATCATAGTGCAAGATGATGGGGGCTGCCATAGGTTTAAAGTACAGTTCGGTGGTGTAGCTCCCATCAGCCTGAACTACAAACAACGTATCAAGGAAAGGAATCGAACTGCTATGACCAGTGTGTTCTAAGGTGAACTTGATGCTGGAGTGTTGTTGGTTAATTTCTGCAAAGAAGTCGAGCAGAGAGGCCAAGCCATGTGTCCAAACACCAAAAATATCGTCTATATACCTCATGTAGAGAGCTGGTTTCAAATCATACGAAGCTAAGAAGATCGACTCAAGGCGGTGCATAAAAGCAATCGCTAAAGGAGGTGCACATCGGTTACCCATAGCCACTCCTTTTGTTTGCTTGTACATGGAGTTACCGAAACGTATGAGGTTATTGCTGAAAATATGTGTTAGTAATTTCACACAGTCCTGTACCCCAATCCCGAAAAGACAAATGTCATCCAGATTGTCCTCGATTAGACGAATCACAGCATCTATTCCCTCCTTTATCGGAATGCTGCCATATAGATTTTTCACGTCCATGGTGAAAACAATACTGCCTTCCGGAAGTTTGGTAGGGAACGTTTCTTTCACCCTCTGTAGGTACGACTCCGTGTTTGTCAGATGGGCGGGAACCAACGCTAGTATCTGGACCAGAATCTTGCTCAAGAACCAAGATAACTTGTCTAGGGGGTCACCACTCGCCGATACTATAGGGCGCAGTGGAACCTCTAGTTTGTGGTTTTTGGGGAGCCCGTATAATTCCGCTGTGCGGCTGGAATGAGGAAGGAGAGATAACACTATGTCTTTATGTAACTTCCCTGATAAAGTTTCCTTGATAATAGTGCATGTTTCAATTTCGAGACGTTTGGTAGGGTTTGGTTGGGAAGAAATGCTCTGATAATCGTCCGTTATTTTACTGGCCTTTTCAATGTAATCCGTTTTGTTTAGCACTATTTGTTTTGCATTTATCTGACGGCTTTACTATTTTATCGTTTTTTCATTTCCCGAAGTACTTCCCTCTGTTTCGCCTAATTGTCCGACCTTTTCTTTCACCTTTCTTAAAGGTCGGACAATTATGCGAAACAGAGGGAAGTACTTCGGGAAATGAAAAACAACGATAATGTAATAGTAAAGCCGTCAGATAAATGCAAAGGATTCGTCGTGCTAAACAAAACGGATTACATTGAAAAGGCCAGTAAAATAACGGACGATTATCAGAGCATTTCTTCCCAACCAAACCCTACCAAACGTCTCGAAATTGAAACATGTACTATTATCAAGGAAACTTTATCAGGGAAGTTACATAAAGACATAGTGTTATCTCTCCTTCCTCATTCCAGCCGCACAGCGGAATTATACGGGCTCCCCAAAAAACCACAAACTAGAGGTTCCACTGCGCCCTATAGTATCGGCGAGTGGTGACCCCCTAGACAAGTTATCTTGGTTCTTGAGCAAGATTCTGGTCCAGATACTAGCGTTGGTTCCCGCCCATCTGACAAACACGGAGTCGTACCTACAGAGGGTGAAAGAAACGTTCCCTACCAAACTTCCGGAAGGCAGTATTGTTTTCACCATGGACGTGAAAAATCTATATGGCAGCATTCCGATAAAGGAGGGAATAGATGCTGTGATTCGTCTAATCGAGGACAATCTGGATGACATTTGTCTTTTCGGGATTGGGGTACAGGACTGTGTGAAATTACTAACACATATTTTCAGCAATAACCTCATACGTTTCGGTAACTCCATGTACAAGCAAACAAAAGGAGTGGCTATGGGTAACCGATGTGCACCTCCTTTAGCGATTGCTTTTATGCACCGCCTTGAGTCGATCTTCTTAGCTTCGTATGATTTGAAACCAGCTCTCTACATGAGGTATATAGACGATATTTTTGGTGTTTGGACACATGGCTTGGCCTCTCTGCTCGACTTCTTTGCAGAAATTAACCAACAACACTCCAGCATCAAGTTCACCTTAGAACACACTGGTCATAACAGTTCGATTCCTTTCCTTGATACGTTGTTTGTAGTTCAGGCTGATGGGAGCTACACCACCGAACTGTACTTTAAACCTATGGCAGCCCCCATCATCTTGCACTATGATTCGGCCCACCCGATGGCTACTAAAAAGGCCGTTTTAACATCCCAAATGAGGAGAGCAGCACGAGTCTCCTCCGATACTATTTCATGCGAGCGGAGCCTTGCGAAGATGACAACTCTTTTCCTGGAAAACGGATACCCAGCACATCGGGTACACTCCGCCGCTCGTGCTGTTCACCCTCAAAACAGGAGTAGGATAAGTGGGCAACGTCGGCATCGAGCGGGTAGTAATCCCAACTATGTTTACATGAGACTTCCTTTTGTCGATGACCAACTATGTCGACAGGTAAACACAGCCATCCGTTCGTCTCATCTAAACCATGTTAGGGTAGCCTGGACTAGCGGACCTACGCTGAAATCTTACCTGGTCCGCTCAGCCCTGGAAATTCCGCCATGCCCTGCTGGTAGAAGAACGTGCCACACCTGTATCAACGGGCTCAAAGGTAGATGCACGCGAAAAAACGTAGTTTATAAAATAACGTGCAACCGCTGTCTTGGAATATTTTATGTCGGTGAAACCAAACGTAGTATCAGGGATAGGTACAATGAGCACTTGGGAGATGCCAGACTTCGAAGAGCATACACACCTTTAGGCGAACACATGATCGACAAACATTATAACATGGAACACAGCGACACTAACACAAACTTCAAAGTAGAAATTCTAGCAACAGCCAGGGACAACGCTGATCTAAAGGTCCTCGAATCTCTACACATACGTAATCTACGGCCGCAACTAAACACGCAAACGACGTCTTGGTATATCACTTAAATTACATAAACATAAATTATGTTCTATGTATTACGCGTTATATTGGATCTATGTCTATATATGTGCGTGAGTGTATGTATCGATATGTATGTGGACCTTCGGCTCGGGCTTCCTCAGAGGATTCTATCTTGACATAGTTTGTTTCTGGTTTGGAGTTTCTTTAAGTGTCTGCACCACTGAGGAGGCTTTTCTGCATTCCACGTGTCTTTTGCACGCTATTTTTCTCGCGTGCTTTTTTTTTCAATTGCTTAACTTGACATTTTTATATCACTCCTGACGATGGCCCCTGGCCGAAACGTTGAGTACCTAATAAAGTATAATCCTTAACGTTACTTTTGATGTCAACTCAGCACCTCCTGGTATATTGAAGGTCGTATGCTTTCTTTACACGCAATGTCTAAAACCCAGGAGCATCTAAGAGCCATTCTTCGTTGTATTAAACGATTGTAACTTAGGTACCTTGTTGATATAAAGAAAGCGTGAGGGGTAATACTTGAAGATTACCAAACCAATAACCAACCATAGGCATGATGCAGAGGAAATGTGCTACGATATTAATGGTATTTTATGAGTTAACACTGCAAACATTTATATACCTTAATGGGATTGTCTAAGCTGTGGCTTGTCCATTTGCCCACCCACCCACCCACTCACCTAGGTTGGCAAAGAGGCAGTTTCCAAAGGTAATCTTCAAGTATTACCCTTCACACTTTATTGATACCAACAAGGTATCTCAGTCACCATCAGCTAACTGCCAGTCAACTGTTTGTGATGTCAATCAAAGTATGGAGAACAAATTTCCAGCTGGGTGCACTGAATGAACCCAGGGGTACCACCAGGGATATTTTGAAGGTGTTGATATGGTGCTCATTCAAGGGCGTCAGCAGGATAATTTATCCCAGCCTAATGTAACCTAACATAATCTAACCTAGCCTAATCTTACATAACCTAATCTTACCTAACCTAATATTACCTAACATAATCTAACCTAACCTAAACTAATGTAATGTCCCAGGGTTCATTCCAGGGCCTCCTCTAAGGAACTTTTGCTAGGTGGGATTGCTTGCTAATACCTAATCAGTATTAGCAATCAGTATGGCATCACTGGTGGATCTAGCCCACCTGTTTGGGGAAGCCAACTTTCGACGCGGACCCAGCCCGAACCCCTCCCCCACCCTGCTAGATAACCACTAGCAGTTCAGGCGCCCTTAAGCCCCTCCCCCACCCCACCCAGTGGCGTAACTAGGGTTTGCGTCATGGAAGGGGGAAAACGGATTTGGAGGGTGCTTAACCTAACACTATTTTTGGTTTAAAGGCGCCAAATTTCGAACAGTTTTTCAAAATGGTGTTTTCAATTATTTTTCATATAAAATGATTGGTGATCAACTTGATTGTCCTGTGGAAGGGGCACAATCTGTTGGTTGGTTATTGGTTTTACGACACGTCGGCCGTTGAGTCATATAGCGTCGCCAATCTCACGCCAATTGGTCCCGGGCGAAGAGTAGCAACAGGTGCGATTCGAACCCACAGGGCACAATATGTCGCGACCGTTTCTGAGTAACCGGATTTCAACCCTAACTGACCCACCCTGTTCGATGGTTTTTCTATTGGTGTCCCTTGATAAGTCAACTCAGGCTGCTGAAGTTAAACATATGCTATATAAACATGCACTTAGAAATATACAATTTTCCAATTTCAGGCATTCCAGTTCATAACGTCCGGTCATCACCACGGTAACGTTCGTATACGTGTACTCCCGCCGTGCGCATTCGGCGTATTCGCCACATTTCGTGCGAGTCTACGGTTTCTACTAGGACTCCTACAATGTGCTGATTGTCCACATCATAGTCTTGCATCACATTTTACGCGATGGAATGCTTCACATGGGGCTTCGCTGGAAAAATTCAATCAATTCAATCCGATGATTAGTTCTCTTCTTCCCACATAATTCAATCCGATGATTAGTTCTCTTCTTCCCACATTCTCTCAGCAGTCGACGCGCCCTAAAGCCCAAATAACTAACTAACTAACTTCCCACATTTTCTGGTGGTTAAGAAAACCGGATGCCCGCTGAGCTTTGATGCACTTCTATATTTGGTTAAATATGCTCCCAAATTGTCCACCGAACTGAGGCTCTGGCTCTGTGTTCCTTTTTGGATCCATTGCGTCTTTCTTCCGCTACGGATGTGTTTTAGAGCGCCAGACAATTTTTGTGACGGACCCAGCACATTTTTAAGACCCCGGCTCTTGCTACGGTTTTTGTGCACCGATTAATTTTGATATGGACCGGCGCGTTTTCGAACACTCCGATGCGTTTATTTAGTGCTCGGCTTCTTTTTTTTGTTCTTTTTAGATCCGTGTCGATGTGCCCCTAAGTCCAAATAACCAACCAAGATCCATGTCGCTTTTTGCGATCTCAGCTTGTTTTTGAAGCCCCCATGTGGACTCATGGCCCCAGTGTGCTTTG
Source organism: Ashinkailepas kermadecensis (assembly GCA_034440615.1). NCBI lineage: Eukaryota > Metazoa > Arthropoda > Thecostraca > Neolepadidae > Ashinkailepas > Ashinkailepas kermadecensis. The sequence continues at coordinate 356,607 of JAOTOM010004647.1, read as the reverse complement.
AGGGCCTCCGGTGTGTTTTTTTTTTAGAGCTCGCAGTGTGTATATATATGTATAGGGATGCAACGGATGTCTGAAGGCCCTGCGAGAGTCCTGCTTTTTGTGAGACTCGGTGCGCTTTGAGGGTCCGGTGCCTTTTCGACCTCCCGTTCTGTTCTTAGGGTCCTGCTGTGTTTATTTGGGGCTTCTGACGTACATTTGTGGGACTCCAGCACGACTTTGAGGGTTCCATAGCGAATTTTCTGGCCCAGGTGCGTGGTTCTGGGGACCTCAACGGATTTTTTTTAACGTCCGAATATCGGCCTTTTTTCTTACTCGCGCCATTTTTTTTGTGTCCCGCCGTGATTTGTCAAGCTCAAGTGCGTTTATTTTTCCGGGCCGCACGCGATTAAAAAAAAATACAAGCCTATAGCACTATGGTTGGGGATCCAGAGCGATTTTTCTGGCTCAGACCTTTTTTTGTCACTCCTCATTTTGGAGGGCTCCGCCTTAATCATTGTCAGGTCCCGATGCGACTTTTGGGGCCACACTGTGCTTATTTGGACCCTCGACGCCAATTTTTGGGAGCCCCGACGGGAGGTTTTGATGCCACGGCACAATGTTTGAGACTACTCACGGGAATTTTGGGTCCCGAACGCGATATTTTGGGGACCGCCAGGAGCTCGGTGGGCGCGTTGTATTTAGCTGGGCCTCCATAATGCGGTTTAGGCGGGCCCCGGTGCAAATTTTCCGGCCCTGACGCGAGTTTTCTGGGCCCGCTTTATATATTCGGAGCCCCTACACGAATTCGAAGGGCCCGATGTGAATTTGTGGAGCCCCATTGCGATTTTGGGGGACTCCGGCACGATTCTTGGGAGGCTACCCCATTCAGGATGGAGGGGGGATAAATTTTCCCCCTTTGGTACGCCACTGCGGCTGTTCATCGATATTTTTGAGCAGCCAATGGCACCGTTCAGTCTAGAAAAACCCTTTGGATAATTTTCTTTCGGACCTGATCTTAATTTGCTGTTTCGCGGGTTGATTGGATCGAGTCGCAGGGTGATTTTTTTAAAGAGTAGAGCTTTATTTTTATAAGGTCCCTGCGCGATATTTTTGGGCCCCGGTACCATTCTTCGGGCTTCCGGTGCGATTTTCCTTCGGTGGCTCGGCAAGTTTCTTGTCCGGGGCCCGACGGTTTTCTGGAGGACTGCGCGACCTTTTGGGTCCCAAATGTGATTTTCAAGGGCTGCGACGCGATTTGTTGGGTGCCTGCGATTTGTTAGCCTCGGCGTCATTTGTTTGGATCCCTAGTGCGAGGGTTAGCAGCCTCGACACGTTTTTTTTGGGCCCAATGCGTTTTGGGTGTTTTGGCGCAATTGTTGAGGCCACAGAGTGATTTTTCATGTCCGGATTGTTTTGTCGTTGCTCGGCTTCATTTGTTTGGGGTCCCGATGAGACTGTTGGGCCACGGTGCGACCTGTCAAGCTTCGTGTGTGATTTTCAGGGGCCCGGGCGCGAACGTTTGAGGCCCCCAACGAAATATCCCGTGGTCCGACCTGTCTTTGGGGATCCAGCGCCATTTTCAAGAGCACTTACATGGCTTTTTTTGCCTCAGCGTGATATTCCGGTGCCCACAGCGTGTTATTTTTGCCCACAGCATGGTTTCAAGTGGCCACGGCTCGACCTTTTCGGTTCAACAGCGTGACTTTCAGTGGCACGACATTTCGGGCCCCCGACAAGATTTTCAGCGGCCTGGTCAGATTTTTTTTCGGTTCTGAACGCTGTTTCTGGGGCGACCGCCCGACCTTGTGAGGCCCCCAGCGTGATTTTCAGGAGCCTCTGTGCGACTTTTTGTTGGCCCGGCGCCACATTTTGAAGCCCAAAGAGTCATTCCTAGAGGTCACTGATCTATTTTGTGTGGGCCCCCAATGTGATTTTCAGGGGCCTCAGTGCGATTTTGGGCACCAGACGACATTTACAGGGGCCCTTGCGGTTCCTTTTTGGTTTTCTCAATGTGCTTTTCAGGTGCCTAAGGTGAATTGTGGGGGCCCCAGTGGGATTTTTAGGGGGTCAGGTGCATTTTTTCCAACCACGGTGCGGTTCTTGGGGGCCCCACAACCTCATGGGGTGGGGTACAACTGCCCCTTTGCCCGGGGGAAAGGGCATAGTGTCTCCTGGGGGAAGTAAACCGATCAACATTCCACCACGTTATACACCTTGTCTGTTTTACAAAGGCATCTAACTTCGTCTGTCTCTTCATTTTAACAACATGGAAGACCACAAATGAATATCTAGCTCTCGCCACTCATACCATGCGGCCTGGTTCGCGTCGCCTCGCTCTTCTGTGGTGTGCGTGAATGTCTAGGTCATTTTTTGTAATACCACCGTTAATAGACCCAATTGCTGGCTTTGTACCATGCATTTTTACAGAGCATTTAGCATTGGAGCCCTCCTCGTTGTTTTGAGCTCAGTATAAGTGCTGCCAACTTACTACCATTTTTCTTCTTGATAAAATGTACCATTCGAAATAAAACATCACTTCCGCTACTGGAACTATACGAAGGTTTTTGCGTTGCTTTCTCCATTGAATCTTCCTTTGACTAGGTGGGATTTTTCACTCCACTAGGCGGAATTTCGCGGCACTAGGTGGGTCACATCCCACCTAGTTAACATGGTAGGAGGGGCCCTGGTTCATTCAATGTACCCAGCTGCAGGTTTTTCTAGGTACATTTGAGTAACATCACCAACAGCTAACTGGCAGCCAGCTGATTGTAACTTAGGTACCTTGTTGATATAAAGAAAGTGTGAGGGGTAATACTTGAAGATTACCATTTCCGAATGCTTAAGACATTATGCAACAAATGGCTCCACTGCTGCTTCTTTATGGCTGAGCCAGTAATTGTACGGTGTTTGCCTAATGCAAAAATGAACAATCTATTCATATTCAAACAGTTCCTTTTGATGAAAATCTTCTAACCACTTGCAAAAAGCAACTTTAAAACAGACAATTATTTTGTAGTGGTGTGTTGTATTCCAAGCACAAAAATGTGGTTGTGTTGGATTATGAACACTATATGTGTTGTTTCCCAAACACTGATTCACATATATCTCCTACATAAATGTTCTATATTATGACAAAACCTAGTTTTTAGTTTCTATGGGATTTTCTGATCATAATCCTTGACATGTTTATTAATGAACAGCTCTACATCAGCTAGGCATGGCGGATGCTGCGGCGAAGCGGGCAGCGTGTGCCCCGTGCACCAGGTCATTGCCACTCCCTGCCACTGACCATTTCCGAGAGATCTCTATTTTCCTCCTAGACAAGTGGCAGGCAATTTGGGACGCGACACAGGCGAACAAACTGAGAGCCATTAAACAACGTCTGAAACAATGGAGCTCGTCCTGTCTTAAACATAGACGAGAAGAGGTTACATTGTGCCGCCTCCGCATTGGGCATACTTATGCCACTCACGGTTATCTGTTGTGCTCTCATAGAACACATGTCATCAGTTAACCACTAGCAGTTGATGCACCCAAAGCCGGAGCTCATTTACGCCCAGTTTTATCCTGACCATTATGCCATAACCGCCCATCAATTTGACATACCTCGCTTAAGTTAGGCAATTTGAGTGGGTTGATGACATCTAACTGAAAGTATACTCACATAATGAGTTCAACAGACATGACCTCAAGGATATCGTTTACTGACAAAATACAGATGATGTCACAACTACCATTAATCATGACATGCAACCCATTGCTTGTTGTTTATTTCTTTCAAGCATGTAACTCCTGCTCAACTTGGTTAGAGTCCGATTTTCAGGTGCAGCTTTAACAGGGGAAATCCATGTTATTTTATTAATATCTGATGTCAATGCTGAATTCTAAACGAATTTGCTGGGGACGAGTGGTCTAGGGGTAAGATGCTCGTCTCACAATCGAAAGGTTGTGGGTTCGAGTCTCACCTGTCGCTACTCTTCGCCCGCGACCAATCGGCGTGAGAGATTGGCGGCGCTACATGACTCAACGGTCGACGTGTCGCAAAACCAATAACCAACCAAACTAATTCGCTCTTGCCAGACTTACTGCTAAGCATCTGTGAATATGTTTGGTTGGTTATTGGTTTTACGACACGTCGACCGTTGAGTCATATAGCGTCGCCAATCTCTCACGCCGATTGGTCGCGGGCGAAGAGTAGCGACAGGTGAGATTCGAACCCACAATCTTTCGATTGTGAGACGAGCATCTTACCCCTAGACCACTCGTCCCCTGTGAATATGTTTCCACAGTGGTTTCCACACGTTCCAATGCACACGTTGCGAACCTTGTAGCTCTGTGCGGAATCATTTCATTTTTCAGACTTGCATACTTTGTGTGGATTTCCTTTTACTTTGCGAAGTTGTAGCGGAAGTCATGTTTTTTTCAGATATTGCCTTTAGAAAATAAACCAAAACGACATGGGGAAGAAGAAGAACCGAAAAAATCAAGCAGCGAAGAAAAATGCGCCTTCCGGTGAGGAGTCGCCCATTCCCGCGACTGCTGCTGCCGCAGCGGCAGCAGCGGCAGCGGCACCAGCCGCAGCAGCACCAGCACCAGCCGCAGCAGCAGCACCAGCACCAGCACCAACCGCAGCAGCACCAGCACCAGCAGCGGCACCAGCAGCAACACCAGCAGCAGCAGAACCACCGCTGCCAACGACACCAGCTACATCTGGTGCGGCAGGGTCTGGCAGTAGTGGCAGCGGTGACGCCAGCGCGGGTCGCCGCGCGAGAGTCGCCGCCGTGGCCGGGCCAGCCGTGGCTCAGCGTGGGACACCGGCGGCCTGTCCTGCCGTCAGCGGTGCGGATCGGACCACGCGCCTTCCGGCGTCCACCGCCAGCGGCGCCGTCGGAGCGCAGCCGGCAGGCGCGGCGGCGGTGGCGGCCGTCACCGAGACAATGGCTCGCCTCTCCACCGCTGACGTGCGCAAAGAAGTTGAGCAGATATTCCAGTCGGCGCCATCCGAGAAGGTCGCGCGGAAGACCTACCGTCTGCAGCCGCCCAAGAGCAAGGGCCCCGGCAAGCTCGGCCGTCCCATCAATCTCATCACCAACCACTTCGACTTGAACTTCCGCCGTTCGGTGGTGTACCATTACGACGTGGAGTTGCTGCCGCGCTGTCCAAGGCGCATGAAGAGACGCATCTTCAACCAGGCAATGGAAGAACACTCCACGTACAAAACCTTTTACCCGGTTTTCGATGGCGAGAAGAACATGTACACGGCGCGCCCTCTGCCGAAGCTGCCGGCCGGAGCGAAGGCGACCCTGGGTGTGACCTACGCCGAAGAGGCAGAACGACCGAGAGAGTACACCGTCCAGGTGCAGCAGTCCCAACCGTGTGAGGTGGACCTGACGCCTCTGGTGAGCTACCTGGCCAAGGGCGGTACCGACCAGATTCCCCAGTCGGCGGTGCTGGCGCTGGACATTGTGCTGCGACACCTGCCCAGCACGCGCTTCACGCCGGTCGGCCGCTCGTTCTTCCCCGAGCAGGGGCCGCGCGTGCTGGACATCGGCGGTGGCTGTGAACTCTGGATCGGCTACTTCTCCACCATTCGCATGGGCTGGAAGCAGGCTCGCGTCAACATCGACGTGTCCAACAAGGCGTTTCACAAGGCGTATCGCGTGCTGGATAAGATGGCGGACATCATTGGGCGTCAATTCGATCCGAGGAGAGGACTGAACCAATATCAGGTACGTGAATAGTTGGAAGGTGCCTCAGGTGCATTGACACTAAAGGATGCTGCCTAATTGATTTCATTCCGATTTCATTCTGTTTATGTAGAAAAGGCTCCTCTTCATTCAGTGTGTAAATAGAATAGAAGATATCGAAGTGCATGTTGAGCCGGGAACTTGAACGGGGAAAGTTGTTCCTAGAAGTTGTGTGGGGTGGGAACATTTTGGAGTGGAAGATAATTATGTAGGATTGGATTTTGAGGTTTAGTGTTTGGCTGTGCTGTAATTTTTAGTTCTACTGGGGTTAATAATGTTTTTAGAGCGAAACCTTTTGTGGGTTTGCCTTCGGAAATTGAAATGAAACGCAGTGGATAACATATAGTTTTAACAGACGCGAAAAGTGATCTCTGGACATTAGTTTTAGCTTGGTCCTAAAATTGGTTTTCGGAGAAGATGCCAGAGTGGGGAAATTAGTTCTGCAAATATCCTACAAGAGTAGATGAGGAAAAGGGGAACAAGGAGTACGGTACAATTCAGAAATGCAACTGCAGACTTGGGACCAGAAGCCTATGATATGTACAGTAGGATGCTTTGCCAGTGAATATGATGGCGTTGCCGTCCATTCTAGCACCGAGAAGTGGACAAACACATGAAAATGCTGAAGGTGGAGTACCAACGCGGAAAACAGGGTGGCAAGCGGTCGTACCGCGTCAACGCTCTGTCGCCCAGGTCGGCCCACGAAACCATGTTCGACTTGAACGGCAGACAGGTGCGTTCCTCCCCACTGTATCGCCACCCCCAGCTGAGTCGTATGGTTACTGGTACACACTGTGAAACCGTGTGGTTGTTGATGCACACTTCGGAACCATGTGGTTGTTAGTACACGCTGCGGAACCGCGTGGGTATTGGTGGACCCTGCATAACCGTGTGTTTACTGGTACACCGTGCGGACCCGTGTGGTAACTGATACACCCTGTGTAACCGTGTGGTTAATGGTGCACCATGCGGAACCGTGTGGTTATTGGTGCACCATGAATAACCGTGTGGTAACTGATATACCCGGTGTAACGTGGGCGCGAATGATCAATTCTCGTCGAAGCGCCCCAGAACCCAAATAACTAACTAACTAACTAACCCGGTGTAACTGTGTGGTTACTGGTGCACTGTGCAGAACCATGTAGCTACTGGTACACTCTGAGTAACCGTATGGTTACTGGTAGACCCTGCTCAACCGTTTAGTTACTTGTGCACATTGCAGAACTTTGTGGTTACTGGTACACACTGCGGAACCGTGTAGTTACTGGTGCATACAGGATAACTACGTGGTTGTTGATGGACACTGGAGAACTGTTCATTTACTGGTGCACACTGCAGAACTGTGTGGTTACTTGTGCACTGCAGTACCATGTAGTTGCTGGTGTGCCCTGCGGTACCGTGTGTGTACTGCGGAACTGACAGCGTATCATAACCTTCTCAGGTCATAACCTCCACGGTTCAGAACCTCCACAAATTCAACATACCCAAAGTGGCGTAACCTCCACAGGTCATGACCTCCACAGTTGACAACCTCCACAACTACGAAGTAGTCAAAACGTCCACAAATCACAACCTCCACAACTCCGAAGTGGTCATAACCTCCATAGCTCACAGCCTCCACAACTCCGAAGCCATCATATCCTCCACAGGTCACAACCTCCACAACTCCGAAGCAGTCATAGCCTCTACAGCTCAGAACCTCCACAGATTCAAGAACTCCGTAATTTCCTAGAAGCATCAATTCAGCTAGTTATCGCTGGGTAGCAGCACGGTCTAGGAATTACCGCAACAAATATGGAATGAATGTCATAGGGTTGAACATTGAAGCATGGTAACCTAACCTTGCTTAACCTAATCTAACCTAACCTAACCTACCAATACCTAGACCGTGCTGCTACCTAGCGGTAGCTAGCTGAAATCATGCTTCTAGGAAATTATGAAGTTCTTGAATCTGTGGAGGTTGTGATCTGTAGAGGTTATGACCGCTTCGGTGTTGTGGGGGTTATGACCTGTGGAGGTTATGACCGCATTGGAGTTGTGGAAGTTGTGACCTGTGGAGGCTATGATCGCTTTGGAGTTGTGGAGGTTATGACCTCTTCGGGTATGCTGAATTTGTGGAGGTCACGAACTGTGGAGGCTATGACCTGTGGAGGTTATGATACACCTCCGCAGAACCGTATGGTTACTGGCATGCATCTCGTAAGAGAGGTACGAATTCGAAATGAATCTCTCCCCGGATCCGCTCCCGAAGCCGAATTAACCGGCACATGTTTGAAGGGAACATATTATGTTACTACATGTTTTGTTTCGAGTTTTATATTGTCCTTTCTGAAATCGCGCCACGGTAGTTGCATTCCATCTGCGAAGTCTGCCATATATGATGCCAGTTTCGTTGAGGGAGGCAGGCACGTGGAGGAGAAACAGCTGGCTGTAATTATACACGTTGGCAATGTCAAGTGCAACGAATTTGGGTGGCTAATCCGGCAGTAACTACAAAAAGGTCATTTGGCTCTGCCTTTTTACGCCCTGGCTCATCCTTGATGCTTTCTGTGATGACAATTTGTTCCTTGTGCACTATTTAAATAAGACTCACTCGTGATCGCATTCATCGGCATAATAGTTCCCAGGTATAATTCGCTGTTCTTGAATCTGGTGATTTTTGTGTTATTTTAGGTAAAAGTGATACTTGATTGTTTTTTCTCAAGAACCTAGTTGTATGCCCTACGGTATAAAGTGTAAGTTCAGATATTCTTGCAATTAGACTCAGGAATCACCTGACTAGTACGAAATTAAATATGTCTTCATGTGACTTTGACATATTGTCATCTAAAATAGGTGACGTTCGTCCTGAATTTCGCAGCATATCTAATTCGCATAAAAACATGGAATCGTCCTTTGGAATGTGTTGCATTGGCTGAAACGTCACCCCCATAATGCTATTGTATGTGCTACCTTAGAGTGATGTTCGGTATGAATCTCAGCTTCACCGATCTTGTGTCTTACTTTCGTTTAATCTTGGGCTATTTGGGTTTCCAAGACAACGTCGCTGCAAGGTAAACAACTATTTTTGCTCCATATTTAAAGAGGAGGTTTTTAGGAGTTAGTTGTGCTTTGCGCTTACAATTGTTCAGAAGGCACTTATTAATATGACTAATGCTGAATTAACCTATGGAATGTGGAGTTGTTCTTCCTACAAGAGAGTCAGTGATGATATAAGTAATTCACTGTATGCCACATATGACTCAAGTGAATTAAAAGCGGAATATAAAGTCTAGGGGAAATACCATATATGAATGTGAGCAAGCCAAAAAGTAAGAAGACATTAAGGAAGCAGATATGTCGACAGGAAACTGAACCTTTGAGCAGGTTTCTAGCTATGATGTTCCAAGCAAGGGAAATGTAAGCAAGTTATGCCATGCAGAACCGAACACCCATATACGTAGAAAATTAAGTGCACGGTATGTCTCAATGCATATAATCTGGTGTTTACCTTGAGGAATTTTGGGATATTTCTAACTTTGTACTACCATGGATGTGTTGCTCTTGTATAGATTGGATCCCCAAATTCAGAGCATACATAAATGGGGATGCTAGCTGCAGAGGTCAACAGACTAGCAATGATGGTGAAGATGGATAGTGATCTGGCAGGTCACTTTAGTCACTTGGAAGAGGCACTATGCACTGCATCAAAAATAATGTTCAATGAGGTAACAATAGATAATGAGGTGCTGAATAGACACAAAATAGACACACAATAGATGCAAATAATGTCAAGATTAGAACACATAAAAACAGTAATAGGGCACAATGTCATGTCTATGAAGGCTGATCAGCAGACAAACAAGAGGTCGCTGCCTTATGCCAAAAGTGTTGAGGGATCCTGTGAACAAGTCCTTCACTCACTAAGTTACAGATAAGTACTATCCCCAAGGCACTGAAGGTTGAGTCAGCCAGAGGGACGATGGCTGGTGTTGTGGGCAAACTTATGGATAGAGAGAAGCGTAAGTGCAACTTGGTGGTCTACAAGCTTCCTGAAGATGCTGTGGAGGTATCCCATGCTGAAGCTAGGCAATTGAAGGATGCAAAAATAAACTTGAAAATATGGTTCAGGAAGTGATGAGCCTGCGGATCAGGGTGACCAAAATCTTCCGTGTAGAGAACAAAATCCCTGGTAAATGTCGCTTCATGGTAGCAACACTTGAAATCGAAGCATTCAGATTGGAAGTGGTACGTCTGGCTCGGCAATTCAGACAAGGTGAGCATTTTCAAACCATTTACACCAACCTTAACCTCTCCGGAGAAAAAACGGGATGCTGGCAAGAAATTAAGGGAAGAACTGGCTGAGCGAAGGAACTAACTAAATAGAGTGGTAGAATAGTCTCCCTTCCCACTGAGCAGGTAACACTTAGTGACAAAGCAGATGCACTAAGCAAGGCTGAATCATTGATAAAAGACAATGTACACTAAGTGGATGCACTTCAGCAGGGTTTGAACACAGCTAGACCAGTGCCTAACCAAACTAGAGTTATTTCCACCTCGGGGATTGCAACTTCCTCCCCAGCTGGACTATGCCCAGGAGGTATATGCCAGCGTGGAAAAGATATAAATGTGCTGTATATACATGCTGAGCAGCTTCTAAACAAGCATGATGATCTACACATGTGTGCAGCAGCGAATGAGCGTGATATAATCTGTATTACTGAAGCAATCCCAAAGCTCAAAGCTTGCCCATATCACATGCTCTGGTTCTCCCAAACTACCCGATGTTTTTTTTAACCCATTCATGTCAAACCTGGGCGCCAGCAACACAGGAATCTGTATGTATGTAGCTGAAGGAGTACAAGCATATGAGTTCTTCTCAAATTGTACATTCTCTAAGCAACTTTGGGTACAAATCAGACTTCTGGATGGTGGTACTCAGCATGCTGGCTACATCTATAGAAGCCCTACATCAGGTGCAAGCCAGACCAGCCAACTGTGCAGTCTGCTCAGTGACAAGCAGGCATTCCTCTCACTTGGTGATCATGGGTGACTTTAACTTCGATGAAATTTATATGGAATGCAAACTCTCCAGAGCACACATGAGTCCCACCTGTATCATCCGTGCTTCGATGCTGTTAGGGACTGTTTCCTGCACCAGCATGTGCGAAGGCCTACTCGTTTCAGGCATGGCAATCATCCGCGCATCCTTGGCCTAGTTTTTAACGATGAAGAAGATATGGTTCAAGACATCACTAGCTTCCCAGGACTGGGAAAGGGTGACCATTTGGTGTTGAGATTTAACCTGACTTGTAACTTATCACCCCCAGAAAGACAATTACCCAAGCTGGCTATTGAGAGAGGTCCACTGGGAAGCATTGGAGATCCTAGGTCTGAATGAGAGCTTTGACTTTTTCCTGTTTCAATCTATAGAGCATATCCAGAATCTGCATTATAGAACTTCCACCAAGTATGAGAAAGAATATATACGTGACCAGAGCAACAATAACTCAGAATGAAGAAGCAGAATCTGTGGATCACTTACGCCAGATCTCAGGACTCGCTGGACCACTTGTGCTTCATTTGTGGCCGTAATGATTTGCGAAGGCTCACCAGATATTTACGTCAACATTTTGAAAGGGAACTAGTAGGAGACATAAAGCAGAACCCAAAGGCGTTCTGGAAGTACTCCAATTGTCGCATTAAATCAAGACCTCGAATTCCTGATCTCAATCGACAAGATGGCACAAATGCCATGGTTGGCACTGATATAGAGAAGGCGAATGTGCTCGGAGGATTCCTTTACAGTGTATTCATTACTGAGGACTGTTCAGCCAACCTTGGTCTGGCGGTGCAGTCGGAAGGACCTCCTTGAAGACATTGCTATATCCCCAGCTACAGTGAAAGCTACGCTAGTAAGATTAAACTCTGCTTCTTCGCCAGGGCCTGCTGGTATCAACCCCAAAGTCCTCATTGAATTGGCTCTCCACTGAGTGTCCCAGTGTGCATCCTGTTCAAGAATCTATTGCCTTGGAGTGATTCCTGATGATTGGGCAGATTGCAGAAATGACTAACATTTTTAAGAAGGGTTGCGAGCGACACCGCTCCAAATACTGCCTCATTAGTCTGACTTCAGTGCTGTCCAAGGTATTCGAATCAATAATTCGGGACATGCTGACTACTGGTCAACTGCATGAAACTCAGCATGTGTTATACCGAACAGATCCTGCATTTCTCAACTTCTAGCTACAATGGAAGAATGGAGCCGTATGTTGGAGGATGGTGGTCCAGTGGATGCAACTTACTTGGATTTTATGAAAGCAGTTGACACCGTCCCCACCAACAACCGGAATTCGAGGACAAGTTCGGCCATGGATTACATCTTTTTGTCTTGGAGACACCAAAGAGTTGTGGTAAATGGAGCTAAATGTGATTGGGCTAATCACCAGTGGGATACCCCAAGGATCACTTCTTGGTCCATATCTCTTTCTGCTCTTTGATACTGGCCTTCCAGGGTGTGTGAATTGTGGCCTGAAGCTTTTAGCAGATGACACAAAGTTGTATTGCAACGATCACAGTCTTTCAGGCCTGCACAAAATGCAGTCCGACCTGGATGCACAATGGCAGTGGTCTGAAAAATAGCTTATGCCTTTGAACTGAACCAATTGCAATTGCAACCTTGGAATCTCTCTCTCTCTCTCTCTCTCTCTCTCTCTCTCTCTCTCTCTCTCTCTCTCTCTCTCTCTCTCTCTCTCTCTCTCTTCTCTCTTCTCTCTTCTCTCTCTCTCTCTCTCTCTCTGTCTCTCTGTCTCTCTGTCTCTCTGTCTCTCTGTCTCTCTGTCTCTCTGTCTCTCTGTCTCTCTGTCTCTCTGTCTCTCTGTCTCTCTGTCTCTCTGTCTCTCTGTCTCTCTGTCTCTCTCTGTCTCTCTGTCTCTCTGTCTCTCTGTCTCTCTGTCTCTCTGTCTCTCTGTCTCTCTGTCTCTCTGTCTCTCTGTCTCTCTGTCTCTCTGTCTCTCTGTCTCTCTGTCTCTCTGTCTCTCTGTCTCTCTGTCTCTCTGTCTCTCTGTCTCTCTGTCTCTCTGTCTCTCTGTCTCTCTGTCTCTCTGTCTCTCTGTCTCTCTGTCTCTCTGTCTCTCTGTCTCTCTGTCTCTCTGTCTCTCTATATCTATATATATCTCTCTCTCTCTGGTCGACGTGTCGTAAAACCAATAACCAATAACCAATCTCTCTCTCTCTCTCTTTCTCTCTCTGAGAGACAGAGAGACAGAGCGACAGAGAGGGAGAGGTTTCGACTCCATTCACTCCAATATAGGAGTGGGCATGGCGACATGATCCTCATTCATTAGCTGATGCACGGTCACCTCTGCTTGCGCCAAGAGGACATGGTTCAACTATCAACACACTTGTCCACCACAGGCCACTCGTTGCAGGAGGCAAAGCCTGCTGCATATACGCGAGCGAGACGAAACTATCTGTGTGCTCGGGCTGTCAGGGACTGGAACTCGCTGTCAGAACAAGTAGTCCGCTCCATGACGCTGAACGAGTTCAAGACCACATTGAATACATTCTGATCAGGATGGCTATTTTATTTCCCATCCCGAGGTGTGTTAGTGTATTGGAATTTGAGTCGCCTTGTGCTATTTCAGTTCGAGCTCGATGAAATCGGGTTAAACATGCCCCTGTCTGGCCTGCGATGAATCTTCTTGGAGAACGCCCACCAAAAAGAATAATGACCAACTCAAGAAGTTCGCCGTAGTCATCGCAAGGTTGAGCAGATTCTAGCTTCCGTACGCAGAATGGCACAACCTGTTCCTTGCAGTACTGAAAAACGCATCGTCAACCATTGAATCCGTCACCATGCATAATTGGCTCAAACTGTAACAATGTTCCTTGCACGACACAACCTCTTCTTTGTCAATTTCGACTATGAAACCCCGCCTCCCCGGATCCCGCTGTGCCTTGAGGAATTCGCGGTCCTCTCGAATCTTATTCAGCTGATGTTCCCCGACATGGGCAGTGTCAAACAAATCACTGAGGCTCGCTTGAAACTCCTCTTCCTTCCTTATTCCAGGTGCAGATCGTCGAGTCTTCTCCTTCAATATTTACCGATACTGCTCAGAGATGGTATCTGTTACAGAGATGTTTCTCTGTAACCCTCCCTGTAGTGGGTGCGTGAGAAGTCGAATCCGAAAATTCACCCATGTTCGCGGCTGATAGTTATTGGCCACCTGTGGCACTGGCTACTGGCAGTTGAGCCCAACCTGCAGCTCGACATAAATCTAGCACGCCTGCTGCTCTCGGCAGATCAGTGTGGAGCGCTACTTCGCCCAGGAGCTGGGCATGCGGCTCGAGTTCCCCAATCTGCCGTGCCTGTGGGTGGGCTCTAAAGACAAGCGCATCTACATCCCGTCGGAGGTGTGCACCGTCGTCAAGGGCCAAGTGAACACCCACAAGTTGAGCCCGGACCAGGTGAGTGCGCTGGTGACATGGGTGCCGTGGTGATGGACTTGGACGGAATAGAGCCGACTCTCCGAATTTGGCCACCGCATGTTTTAGGTGGTGCCCATTTCATAACCAAGATGGCCATTTCACAATTTGTTTACCAAGAATTCAACTCAGACGGAGTGGGTGAGCGAGCGAAGGAACGCAGTCTAGCGAACGAAACCAATTCAAATTTGATCTTGTTGGTTTCTCTGGCAGGGTTCCAAACATTTATTTTGATTCAGGGTACTGATTATGTAAAGCTACATGTCAAGGTAATTGCAAAATGATACATTGCCTAATGAGTGTTAGGATGCACCGAAATTTTCGGTTTTTGAAATATGAAGCCAGTGGCGGATCCAGCCCTCCAGTTGGGGCATGGGGGGTAGCAGCAGGTATGCACACTAGGATGTTGAAATGTTTCTTTTCGACTTTTCAATAAGCAAACCTCATTGAATTTCCATGCCCATCAATTGAAGCATCGGCTCAAATTACCATTTAAGCATCATTTTGAGATATTTCCCCATCAAATGTTCTTATATGTGAAAAAACTAACTTTCAATGTTTTCTCTAGCATTTGCTGTTTATATTTTTGTATGGCCATGGGAGGTCCGATGTTTTCCTTTCGTCCTTGGTGTGTCTGCCGCATAGCTTACCTATGCTATATTTCTGATAACTTATAAATTGATTGACGAGTCACAATGAAACCATAAACAACATATTGGCTGCAATTATTTCTAATTAAACAGGTAATGCATAGTCATATGTAGATCGAAACAGGAATACGCACTCAGTAGGCATACAATCATAAAGCTTGCATTTCCCGTCCTGTGTATGTCGGCTATCTGCTTCTTCTTTTTCACAAATCGTCATCATCACCAGTGCGTGGTATATGGCGGGAAGCTCCTCGCAGAAACGCTCCACGGCGACGTGGCGCTCAGCAAAGCGAGTCCGGCAGAGCTTGAGAAGCTTCCGTCGTTGGCTCTCCTTCAATACCTCCTGCGCGTGGTGCAGCAGTTCTTCCCGGTAGTCGCCGTCTGTCACAAACACCACCACCGACCCCATGGTGCCCATTGCGTTTCGAATTATGCCCACTTTGTTTATTTGCGACGTTGCTAGGTTCAGGGCGTTTATTTGCGACGTTGCTAGGTTCAGGGCGTGCTCAGTGCATTGTTAGAAGTCTGCCATGGGTGCGGCGACTTGTATTTGAGCACAGACGCCGACCGTCCGGCTAGCTATTGGCCAGGTGTCCACCATGGTCTGACAGTGCTGTGTTGTGATGGTGCCATGGCCACCAGGTGTCCACCATGGTCTGGCTGCTGTGTTGTGTTAGTGCCATGGCCATCAGGTGTCCACCATGGTCTGGCTGCTGTGTTGTGATGGGGCCATGGCCGCCAGGTGTCCACCATGGTCTGACAGTGCTGTGTTGTGATGGGGCCATGGCCGTCAGGTGTCCACCGTGGTCTGGCTGCTGTGTTGTGATGGGGCCATGGCCACCAGGTGTCCACCATGGTCTGACAGTGCTGTGTTGTGATGGTGCCATGGCCGTCAGGTGTCCACCATGGTCTGACAGTGCTGTGTTGTGATGGGGCCATGGCCGTCAGGTGTCCACCATGGTCTGGCTGCTGTGTTGTGATGGTGCCATGGCCACCAGGTGTCCACCATGGTCTGACAGTGCTGTGTTGTGATGGGGCCATGGCCGTCAGGTGTCCACCATGGTCTGGCTGCTGTGTTGTGATGGGGCCATGGCCGTCAGGTGTCCACCATGGTCTGGTTGCTGTGTTGTGATGGGGCCATGGCCACCAGGTGTCCACCATGGTCTGACAGTGCTGTGCTGTGATGGGGCCATGGCCACCAGGTGTCCAACATGATCAAACAAACGGCAGTTCCGGCCGACGTGCGACTGGGCCGCATCAAGGATTTTCTCAGACAGGCTGATTTCAACAACGACCCATACAACCGCGAATTTGGCCTGCAGGTGGCCGACAGGTAAGCTCGATTATCAGTCCCACGGGCGTGTGACTGTCAGGCAGCCTATCAGTCAAATGGGCGTGTGGCAGTCAAGTCAGCCCTATCAGTGGCAGAGGCGTGTGGAAGTCAGTCAGCGTATCAGTGGCGGGGGCGTGTGGCAGTCAGTCAGCCTATCAGTGGCAGAGGCGTGTGGCAGTCAGTCAGCCTATCAGTGGCAGGGGCGTGTGGTGATCAGTCAGCATATGAGTAGCAGGGGCGTGTGGCCGTCAGTCAGCCTATCAGTGGCAGGGGCGTGTGGCCGTCAGTCAGCCTATCAGTGGCAGGGGCGTGTGGTGATCAGTCAGCATATGAGTAGCAGGGGCGTGTGGCCGTCAGTCAGCCTATCAGTGGCAGGGGCGTGTGGCCGTCAGTCAGCCTATCAGTGGCAGGGGCGTGTGGTGATCAGTCAGCATATGAGTAGCAGGGGGTGTGGCCGTCAGTCAGCCTATCAGTGGCAGGGGCGTGTGGCCGTCAGTCAGCCTATCAGTGGCAGGGGCGTGTGGCGATCAGTCAGCATATGAGTAGCAGGGGCGTGTGGCCGTCAGTCAGCCTATCAGTGGCAGGGGCGTGTGGCCGTCAGTCAGCCTATCAGTGGCAGGGGCGTGTGGCGGTCAGTCAGCCTATCAGTGGCATGGTTGTGTGGCGGTCAGTCAGCCTATCAGTGGCAGGGGCGTGTGGCCGTCAGTCAGCCTATCAGTGGCATGGTTGTGTGGCGGTCAGTCAGCCTATCAGTGGCAGGAGCGTGTGGCAGTCAGCCAACCCATAAGTGGGATGAGCTTGTGGCGGTCAGTCAGCCTATCAGTGGTGTGGGCGTGTGGCGGTCAATCAGCCTATCAGTGACAGGGTTGTGTGGCAGTCAGTCAGCCTATCAGTGGCATGGTTGTGTGGCGGTCAGTCAGTCTATCAGTGGCAGGGTTGTGTGGCAGTCAGTCAGCCTATCAATGGCAGTGGTGTGTGGCAGTCAGTCAGCCTATCAGTGGCAGGGTTGTGTGGTGGTCAGTCAGCCTATCAGTGGCAGGGTTATGTGGCGGTCAGTCAGCCTATCAGTGGCATGGTTGTGTGGCGGTCAGTCAGCCTATCAGTGGCAGGGGTGTGTAGCTGTCAGTCAGCCTATCAGTGGCAGGGTTGTGTGGCAGTCAGTCAGCCTATCAGTGGCAGGGTTGTGTGGCAGTCAGTCAGACTATCAGTGGCAGGGTTGTGGGGTGGTCAGTTAGCCTGACTATCAGTGGCAGGGTTGTGTGGCAGTCAGTCAGCCTATCAGTGGCAGGGTTGTGTGGTGGTCAGTCAGCCTATCAGTGGCATGGTTGTGTGGCGGTCAATCAGCCTATCAGTGACAGGGTTGTGTGGCAGTCAGTCAGCCTATCAGTGGCAGGGTTGTGTGGCAGTCAGTCAGCCTATCAGTGGCAGGGTTGTGTGGCGGTCAGTCAGCCTATCAGTGGCAGGTGTGTGTGGCAGTGAGTCAGCCTATCAGTGACAGGGTTGTGTGGCGGTCAGTCAGCCTATCAGTGGCAGGGTTGTGTGGCGGTCAGTCAGCCTATCAGTGGCAGGGTTGTGTGGTGGTCAGTCAGCCTATCAGTGGCAGGGTTGTGTGGCGGTCAATCAGCCTATCAGTGACAGGGTTGTGTGGCGGTCAGTCAGCCTATCAGTGGCAGGGTTGTGTGGCGGTCAGTCAGCCTATCAGTGACAGGGTTGTGTGGCGGTCAGTCAGCCTATCAGTGGCAGGGTTGTGTGGCGGTCAGTCAGCCTATCAGTGGCAGGGTTGTGTGGTGGTCAGTCAGCCTATCAGTGGCAGGGTTGTGTGGCGGTCAGTCAGCCTATCAGTGGCATGGTTGTGTGGCGGTCAATCAGCCTATCAGTGGTGGGGTTGTGTGGCAGTCAGTCAGCCTATCAGTGGCATGGTTGTGTGGCGGTCAATCAGCCTATCAGTGGTGGGGTTGTGTGGCAGTCAGTCAGCCTATCAGTGGCAGGATTGTGTGGCGGTCAGTCAGCCTATCAGTGGCAGGGTTGTGTGGCGGTTAGTCAGCCTATCAGTGGCAGGGTTGTGTGGTGGTCAGTCAGCCTATCAGTGGCATGGTTGTGTGGCGGTCAATCAGCCTATCAGTGGTGGGGTTGTGTGGCAGTCAGTCAGCCTATCAGTGGCAGGATTGTGTGGCGGTCAGTCAGCCTATCAGTGGCAGGGTTGTGTGGCGGTCAGTCAGCCTATCAGTGGCAGGGTTGTGTGGTGGTCAGTCAGCCTATCAGTGGCATGGTTGTGTGGCGGTCAATCAGCCTATCAGTGGTGGGGTTGTGTGGCAGTCAGTCAGCCTATCAGTGGCAGGGTTGTGTGGCGGTCGGTCAGCCTATCAGGTGGCCTGGTTGTGTGGCGGTCCACAGCCTATCAGTGGCATGGTTGTGTGGCGGTCAATCAGCCTATCAGTGGTGGGGTTGTGTGGCAGTCAGTCAGCCTATCAGTGGCAGGATTGTGTGGTGGTCAGTCAGCCTATCAGTGGTGGGGTTGTGTGGCAGTCAGTCAGCCTAT
Organism: Ashinkailepas kermadecensis; assembly: GCA_034440615.1. NCBI lineage: Eukaryota > Metazoa > Arthropoda > Thecostraca > Neolepadidae > Ashinkailepas > Ashinkailepas kermadecensis. The sequence continues at coordinate 337,893 of JAOTOM010004647.1, read as the reverse complement.
CAGTGACAGGGTTGTGTGGTGGTTAGTCACCCTATCAGTGGTGGGGTTGTGTGGCAGTCAGTCAGCCTATCAGTGGCAGGGTTGTGTGGTGGTCAGTTAGCCTGACTATCAGTGACAGGGTTATGTGGTGGTCAGTCAGCCTATCAGTGGTAGGGTTGTGTGGCAGTGAGTCAGCCTATCAGTGGCCGGGTTGTGTGGTGGTCAGTTAACCTGACTATCAGTGGCAGGGTTGTGTGGCAGGCAGTCAGCCTATCAGTGGCAGGGTTGTGTGGCAGTCAGCCAGTCTATCAATGGCAGTGGTGTGTGGCAGTCAGTCAGCCTATCAGTGGCAGGGTTGTGTGGTGGTCAGTTAGCCTATCAGTGGCAGGGTTATATGGTCGCCAGTCAGCCTATCAGTGGTAGGGTTGTGTGGCAGTGAGTCAGCCTTTCAGTGGCAGGGTTGTGTGGCGGTCAGTCAGCCTATCAGTGGCAGGGGTGTGTGGCAGTCAGTCAGCCTATCAGTGGCAGGGTTGTGTGGTGGTCAGTCAGCCTATCAGTGGCAGGGTTGTGTGGCGGTCAGTCAGCCTATCAGTGGCAGGGTTGTGTGGCGGTCAGTCAGCCTATCAGTGGCAGGGTTGTGTGGTGGTCAGTCAGCCTATCAGTGGCAGGGTTGTGTGGTGGTCAGTCAGCCTATCAGTGGCAGGGGTGTGTGGCAGTCAGTCAGCCTATCAGTGGCAGGGTTGTGTGGTGGTCAGTTAGCCTGACTATCAGTCACACGAGCGTGTGGTGGTCAGTTGGACTCGGTTTGCTTGGACACTTGATGCAACGCTGCCTTGTTCATTGCTCAGGATCGGCATGATACGTAGACGTTATATGTTATGTCGTAATGTTTTCAGCAGTCTCTTAATGGTGGTACATTTAATTATTAAGAGATGTTGGCTTGTTGTCGAATCCACATCAGTGTGAAACAAACTGTTTAGACAGTGGTCTGTGAAACAAACTCTTTAGACAATGGTCATCGGGGTGTGACGGGCGTGACTGGTATGTATATGTGTATGCATGTATGTATGCTTGTATGTTTGTATGTATTCCATCTAAAATTCATGCATGACATGGCTATTATGGATGCACATCATTTGCACTTGCCACAGCATCGACCAGACGTGAGCAGGGAGCATATTGGTGGCAAGATATGTACGTTAAATGAAAAAATGGCACTTCTAAAATGCTAACACCACATCATACGTAGTACATTCATTATGTTCCTGATCTGTTGAGAGAGCTCTTAAAAGCTGACAGCGATGCACTTCCAGTGACCACAGTTCGCAACGGTTCCACACAACCGCAGCGCGTTAGCGGAAAGCTCGCTGTGTGCACGCCAGCCTGCACTTTGGCAGCTCCAGTTGTCTGACGTCAGAGGCATGAGTGGCGCGGCTGGAGGCCACCGACCTAGCCACAAACACGTCACGCACTGCCCGGTCCCCAGCTCATTGTTCAGGGTCTTATACACTTTTGTGACGTCATGCTCCGCTGCCAGACGCTCAACTCGGTCCTGTCCCGCAGTCTGGAGTGGCGGACCGATCCGTCCATGTAGGTACACAGCCGCCGTGCGCCTGTCACAGCCGCCGTGCGCCTGTCACAGCCGCCGTGCGCCTGTCACAGCCGCCGTGCGCCTGTCACAGCCGCCGTGCGCCTGTCACAACTTTGGCTGCCAAATTATGAACTTGTGGAATGTGTAGGGGAATAAGTGGATTTCGATGAGTAATTTTGGAGTGTCGTAGGTTGAGTAGTGCCTAAAACGGTAGAGGGATGTAAGACGTGCATTACACTTGTTAACTATTTGGCTGACTCACGTCAGTGCCACGATATGACAGGGCCAATGACGACACCCAGGAGTCCGACCGCTCGAGAGGGTGACATGGGAGACTGGGATATGAGCAGGTGAAAGGATTTGTTTTGTCTTTTTGATGTTTGGGTTGCTTCTAATCGGGATAAAGTCCGTCTTTTGGGGTTCATCTTGAGCGAGTTCGATCGAAACCAGCTCTGCACGATAGCCAACTTGTCCTGAAGCCGTGGACGTAGAGCCACGAGGTAATCTGGCCCAGCTCGGTCCAGCAGCTGACTGTCGTCCGCGTAGGCTGCTACTCGGCAGTTGGACAGGTAATACGCCAGGTCGTTCACCAGAACGCTGAACAGTTTTTCCCAGTGTGGAATGGGACAAGGTCGAAAGTTGAATAACGTCGAATAGAATAACGCAGAAAATAAGAGTGACTGAAAGCGTCGAAGCGTCACTGGAAGTGACTGGAAATCAGCGTCGAACGGAGTAAGGTTGAAAACCCAGCCCAGGGAGAACGCTTGTGCAAGAAGGGCACAAGAGAGTCTTCACTTCGTCCAACGATGGTGAAGCCAAACCTAACTAACCTATCCTAACCTATCCTAATCTAATATAATCTAACACAACCCAACCAAACCCAATCAGCTGTCTGCGCTGTCCCCCTGCACACTTAAACACTCCTCTGTACCCTTCTTGCACAAGCGTTTTGTATGAGCTGTTTTCGACCTTCTTCCATTCGACGCTCTTCAGGTTTCTCCTATTTTCGTCGCTATTCTATTCAACTCTGTTTCACTTTCAACTGTTGTGCGTGTGTCGCATGTGCGGTGCGCGGACCGTCGTTTATGGTTATAGCACGCGAAGCACGGATATAGCACGTTATAGCACGGACGCGCGACCCACTCCCGCCTGCTCGCCCCGATAGAGCCAGTCGCGTGAGAGCAAGGCTCTAGTCAACAGCGTGTCTAGCCAGACCGTGTATGGCGAATACAGAGAGACCATGATCTTGCAGTGCATTGATAACAGACAGTGAGGACGGAGCGTGCACTACAACATTAACCTTGGTCCATTCCTATTCCGATTTCGACCTCACTCCAATCGACTCTATTCGGTTTTCAACCTTGTTCCATTCGACACTAGTTTGCCTGCCCACGGATGTGACGGGTGGCCCAGGTATGACTGGTGGCGGGTGGCCCGGGTGTGACTGGTGACGTGTGGTCCGGTACGTGTGGCCCGGGTGTGACTGGTGATGGGTGGCCTGGGTGTGACTGGTGACGTGTGGCCCGGGTGTGACTGGTGACGTGTGGCCCGGGTGTGACTGGTGACGTGTGGCCCGGGTGTGACTGGTGACGTGTGGCCCGGGTGTGACTGGTGACGTGTGGCCCGGGTGTGACTGGTGACGTGTGGCCCGGGTGTGACTGGTGATGGGTGGCCCGGGTGTGACTGGTGAAGTGTGGCCCGGGTGTGACTGGTGATGGGTGGCCCGGGTGTGACTGGTGAAGTGTGGCCCGGGTGTGACTGGTGACGTGTGGCCCGGGTGTGACTGGTGATGGGTGGCCCGGGTGTGACTGGTGAAGTGTGGCCCGGGTGTGACTGGTGACGTGTGGCCCGGGTGTGACTGGTGACGTGTGGCCCGGGTGTGACTGGTGAAGTGTGGCCCGGGTGTGACTGGTGACGTGTGGTCCGGGTGTGACTGGTGAAGTGTGGCCCGGGTGTGACTGGTGACGTGTGGTCCGGGTGTGACTGGTGACGTGTGGCCCGGGTGTGACTGGTGATGGGTGGCCTGGGTGTGACTGGTGACGTGTGGCCCGGGTGTGACTGGTGACGTGTGGCCCGGGTGTGACTGGTGACGTGTGGTCCGGGTGTGACTGGTGAAGTGTGGCCCGGGTGTGACTGGTGACGTGTGGTCCGGGTGTGACTGGTGAAGTGTGGCCCGGGTGTGACTGGTGACGTGTGGTCCGGGTGTGACTGGTGACGGGTGGCCCGGGTGTGACTGGTGATGGGTGGCCTTGGTGTGACTGGTGACGTGTGGCCCGGGTGTGACTGGTGACGTGTGGCCCGGGTGTGACTGGTGACGTGTGGCCCGGGTGTGACTGGTGAAGTGTGGCCCGGGTGTGACTGGTGACGTGTGATCCGGGTGTGACTGGTGAAGTGTGGCCCGGGTGTGACTGGTGACGTGTGGTCCGGGTGTGACTGGTGACGTGTGGCCCGGGTGTGACTGGTGATGGGTGGCCTGGGTGTGACTGGTGACGTGTGGCCCGGGTGTGACTGGTGACGTGTGGTCCGGGTGTGACTGGTGAAGTGTGGCCCGGGTGTGACTGGTGACGTGTGGCCCGGGTGTGACTGGTGATGGGTGGCCCGGGTGTGACTGGTGACGTGTGGCCCGGGTGTGACTGGTGAAGTGTGGCCCGGGTGTGACTGGTGACGTGTGGCCCGGGTGTGACTGGTGACGTGTGGCCCGGGTGTGACTGGTGAAGTGTGGCCCGGGTGTGACTGGTGACGTGTGGTCCGGGTGTGACTGGTGAAGTGTGGCCCGGGTGTGACTGGTGACGTGTGGTCCCGGGTGTGACTGGTGACGTGTGGCTCGGGTGTGACTGGTGATGGGTGGCCCGGGTGTGACTGGTGACGTGTGGCCCGGGTGTGACTGGTGATGGGTGGCCCGGGTGTGACTGGTGATGGGTGACCCGGGTGTGACTGGTGAAGTGTGGTCCGGGTGTGACTGGTGACGTGTGGCCCGGGTGTGACTGGTGACGTGTGGCCCGGGTGTGACTGGTGACGTGTAGCCCGGGTGTGACTGGTGATGGGTGGCCCGGGTGTGACTGGTGACGTGTGGCCCGGGTGTGACTGGTGACGTGTGGCCCGGGTGTGACTGGTGACGTGTGGCCCGGGTGTGACTGGTGATGGGTGGCTCGGGTGTGACTGGTGATGGGTGGCCCGGGTGTGACTGGTGACGTGTGGCCCGGGTGTGACTGGTGATGGGTGGCCCGGGTGTGACTGGTGAAGTGTGGCCCGGGTGTGACTGGTGACGTGTGGCCCGGGTGTGACTGGTGACGTGTAGCCCGGGTGTGACTGGTGATGGGTGGCCCGGGTGTGACTGGTGACGTGTAGCCCGGGTGTGACTGGTGACGTGTGGCCCGGGTGTGACTGGTGACGTGTGGCCCGGGTGTGACTGGTGACGTGTGGCTCGGGTGTGACTGGTGACGTGTGGCCCGAGTGTGACTGGTGATGGGTGGCCCGGGTGTGACTGGTGACGTGTGGCCCGGGTGTGACTGGTGACGTGTGGCCCGGGTGTGACTGGTGACGTGTGGCTCGGGTGTGACTGGTGACGTGTGGCCCGGGTGTGACTGGTGATGGGTGGCCCGGGTGTGACTGGTGACGTGTAGCCCGGGTGTGACTGGTGACGTGTGGCCCGGGTGTGACTGGTGACGTGTGGTCCGGGTGTGACTGGTGAAGTGTGGCCCGGGTGTGACTGGTGACGTGTGGCCCGGGTGTGACTGGTGATGGGTGACCCGAGTGTGACTGTTGACTGGTGGCTCGGGTATGACTGGTGACGTGTGGCTCGGGTGTGACTGGTGACGTGTGGCCCGGGTGTGACTGGTGATGGGTGGCCCGGGTGTGACTGGTGACGTGTAGCCCGGGTGTGACTGGTGACGTGTGGCCCGGGTGTGACTGGTGACGTGTGGCCCGGGTGTGACTGGTGACGTGTGGTCCGGGTGTGACTGGTGAAGTGTGTCCCGGGTGTGACTGGTGACGTGTGGCCCGGATGTGACTGGTGATGGTTGGCCCGGGTGTGACTGGTGACGTGTGGCCCGGGTGTGACTGGTGACGTGTGGCTCGGGTGTGACTGGTGGCGGGTGGCCCGGGTGTGACTGGTGACGTGTGGCCCGGGTGTGACTGGTGACGTGTGGCCCGGGTGTGACTGGTGACGTGTGGCCCGGGTGTGACTGGTGATGGGTGGCCCGGGTGTGACTGGTGACGGGTGGCCCGGGTGTGACTGGTGACGTGTGGCCCGGGTGTGACTGGTGAAGTGTGGCCCGGGTGTGACTGGTGACGTGTGGCCCGGGTGTGACTGGTGAAGTGTGGCCCGGGTTTGACTGGTGATGGGTGGCCCGGTTGTGACTGGTGACGTGTGGCCCGGGTGTGACTGGTGACGTGTGGCCCGGGTGTGACTGGTGAAGTGTGGCCCGGGTTTGACTGGTGATGGGTGGCCCGGTTGTGACTGGTGAAGTGTGGCCCGGGTGTGACTGGTGACGTGTGGCCCGGGTGTGACTGGTGACGTGTGGCCCGGGTGTGACTGGTGACGTGTGGCCCGGGTGTGACTGGTGATGGGTGGCCTGGGTGTGACTGGTGACGTGTGGTCCGGGTCTGACTGGTGAAGTGTGGCCCAGGTGTGACTGGTGACGTGTGGCCCGGGTGTGACTGGTGATGGGTGGCCCGGGTGTGACTGGTGACGTGTGGCCCGGGTGTGACTGGTGACGGGTGGCCCGGGTGTGACTGGTGACGGGTTTCCCGGGTGTGATTAGTGACGGGTGTGACTGGTGACTGGTGGCCCGGGTGTGACTGATGACTAGTGGCTCTGATGTGCCTGGTGATGGATGGTCCGGATGTCACTGGCCTTGGTGTGACTCGTGACGGATGCCCTGGGTGTGACTGGTGACTGGCGGCGCGGGTATGACTGGTGACGAATGACCCGGTTGTGACTGGTGATGGGTGGCCCGGGTGTGACTGGTGACTGGGCGGCACGGACAGAGTGTCCAAATTCGCTCAGTTAAGCGTCAGAATGTAAATCAAATAAGATCTCCGTGGAAAGTTTGTGACAGGCAATGGAATTGGAACCGCATTCAGCTGAGTCACTGCCTCGGAATAAGCCAAACTTCGGATTTTGATGATAATATTTCCAAGGACGTGGATGCTATATCAATGTCAAATTGTTTTTACATTCTGGCCTCGATGCCCCAAATCGCGAATTTTGACACACTGGGCCCGGATGTGACTGATGTAACTGGTAACGGGTGGCCCGAGTATGACTGGGACTGGACGGTCCAGGTGTGACTGGTGACTCGTCCGTTCGTGTCTGCAGGCCCACTGCAGTGACGGGTCGCGTGCTGCCTCCGCCCACGCTACTCTACAGCAACAACATGACCGAGGTGCCGCGTGAGGGCGTCTGGGACCTGCGCCAGAAGCGTTTCCTGGACGCGCGCAACCTGGAGCGCTGGTGCGTGCTGGACTACGGTTGCACCTACAAGGACCGGCTGGACGCGTTCGTGGCGTCTCTGCGCCAGGCCGGTCAACAAGTGGGCATGACGATCAGCCCTCCGCTAGACGTCGTCACCAGGGACGGCCGCTTTGTGGAACGCGTGGACGCCGCGCATGACCTGACCGACCTGAAGAAGCGACACGACAACCCGCAGCTGGTGCTGGTGATCCTGCCGCTCAAGAACCAGCTGTACCACGCGGTGAAGGGTGCCGGCGACGTGCGCGTCGGCCAGCTGACGTCGTGCGTGCTGCAGAAGACCGTGATGCGGGCCGACCGGCAGACGGCCACCAACATCTGCCAGAAGATAAACGCCAAGCTGGGCGGCTCCAACAACTCGCTGGACAAGTTGTCGCGGCCGAAGCTGCTGGACGAGCCGACAATCATCTTTGGCGCCGACGTGACGCACCCGCCGCCCGACCAGAACACCAAGCCGAGCATCGCGGGCGTGGTGGCCAGTCTGGACCGGTCGTACCACGTGCGCTACGGCGAACGCGTGCTCGTCCAGTTCCCACAGAACGGCCGGCGCGCGGAGGAGATGATCCTCGACCTGAAGACAGCCGTCAAGGAGCTGCTCATCGAGTTCTTCAAGCTCAATCGCAAGACGAAGCCGGCGCGGATCATATTCTTCAGGGACGGAGTGTCCGAGGGCCAGTTCATGCAGGTGACTAGATGCGCGCGCCAGCAACACATACCATTGTGAACCTGTAGCCTAAGCGAGAAATACAATCCTGTCAGCTGCCAATACCACGGATGTGACGGCGCAAGCAGCAGTGGTTGTACGTGTTGCGCGTTGCGGTGATAATTGGGAGTTGGGGAATTTCAGACACCTCTATTGTGTTCAGGTGGTAATCTGTGATACCTCCGTTGTGTCCAGGTGCCAATGTCCGACACCTGTTGTGTCCATGTGACCATGTTCCGATATTCCTTTTGTACCCACGTGACGTCAGACGTGACCCCTCTGTTGTATCCAGGTGACGATGTCTGACACCTCCACCGTGTTCGTTTGATGGCTGACCCATCTGTTGTGTCCAGGTGACGATGTCTGACACCTCCACCGTGTTCGTATGATAGCTGACCCCTCTGTTGTGTCCAGGTGACGATGTCTGACACCTCGTTTGTGTTCGGGTGGTGTCTGACACTCCTTCTCTGAACAGGTGATGGCGTATGAGCTGGAGCAGGTGCGCGCAGCCTGCCGCTCCCTTGAGGAGTCGTACCAGCCAAAGATCACGTTCCTGGTGGTGCAGAAGCGCCACCACACACGGCTCTTCGCCGCCGATATGCGGGACCAGCGCGGCAAGAGCAAGAACGTGCCGCCGGGCACCGTGGTCGACTCAGTGATCTCGCACCCCACCGAGCTCGACTACTTCCTGGTCAGCCACCAGGGCATCCAGGTCAGTGTAGCGGCCAATCTGTGTCGCCAGCGTGCGGGGCTCTGGTGCCAACCCTGGCCAATCTCGCTCCTCCACGACAGGTGCTTTGCATGTGCTGGTGATAGCTCGAACAACCCGCACTGGTTGTGTGGGTAGGGACATCGTGCAAGGTGATTGAGTTAGCGGCAACGCCGCCCGTCGTCGCTAACTCAATTGTAATGTTCAAGCATTGACTATTATACGTGAATAGACAAGAAACAATTTCATCCCATCCATTCATGCATCTCATTGGACTCCTGCGGCGACTTAGGATAAGAATTGTATTGTAAATTCAGCGTTTTGCAATTAATCTAAAGATATTGAAATCCTATCTGACCTTTGCTCTATCACTGTCGAGCAAAGGTCTCGATTTTCTTTGGAAGGGTTACTGGTCTGTAGCAAAGCAACTTGACTAGCCTGTGAGCAGACTTTCTGGAACAGACACAAAAAACATTTAAAAGGATATGGAACTTAAATATATGCAACTGCAGCAAGTTGTACTGCAGGCTGGGTATCCGCATTTTTCCTGATGTGACATTGAAGTTGATCTCTGGTCAGGGATGGCTATAATTGTAACACAATCGAGAAGGATTATCGAGTAGCTACAGTAAGAGACATGCCTGTGCCAAGCTGTTTCGGTTGATCGCCCTGAAACCAGCGGAAATCGTTCAGAATGAATACATGTGAGTATGTATAGCGATGATATTATTTTTGCTTGTATGTTGTGCAGCGTGCGGGGCAACGGCCCGACTATGCGATGTGTTGCCAGGGCACCAGTCGTCCGACCCACTACCACATCCTGCACGACGACAGCAACTTGACGACCGACCAGCTGGAGACGCTGACGTACTACATGTGCCACCTGTTCTCGAGGTGCACGCGGTCGGTGAGCAACCCGGCGCCCAGCTACTACGCCCACCTGGTCGCCTACCGGGCACGCGTCCACCACGACGACTACCTGCGCATCAACAACATCGGAGACGACCAGCCGGCCGACACACAGCAGTCCATCATGGCGTGCAAGCCGAACACATCCGCCATGTACTACGTGTAGGGTGTTGCCGGCCGGGCCGGCCCGGCTGCCGCACAGGTGGGGAGATGGGTGGTCGTGTGGTCGTGAGGTGGTGAGGTCGTCAGGTGGTGAGGTCGTCAGGTCGTGCGGGATGCGGACGAGCTGTCGGCCCGTGAGGAGTGCTGGCCGCATCTAAATAGAGAGAGAGAGAGAGAGAGGGAGGGAGGACGTGAGGAGTGCCGGCCACGTCTGGATAAAAAAGAGAGACAGGAGAGAGCGGAGATAGAAGGCGGGGAAGAGAGGAGATGGAGGGATCGCGGGGAGAGATCGTCCTCGCCTATGGCGTGAGGAGTCGGTCGTGCGTGGAGAGCAGGGGTCTAACCGCTCCTGGACAGAGTGGTGGCAGTCATCTTCCGGTAGGAGAATGCGATTGTTCGTTAGTGTTGATGCAGTAGTGCAGTTTTATGTTCTATTCAGCTTTTTCCAGATTTTACGTTAACCACACAATTATAATGGGATATTCAATATGCAGTTTGGTGAACGCCAACTAGCGACTGCCACCTGCGCCTTCAGTAGCCGTTGTTGGATACGAATTGCATTCGTTGCTTGGTAGCCTTCCGGTGTGGGATCCGAACAAGGCTTGATTTGGGCCTGGGCGACGCGGTTCGTGCGCGCGGGGCATACTACATTTCATGCAGCCTCGTGTGGGCCACTACCACAGATTGTGCACAGAAACGCACATGCACATTTTGGAAATGGATGACCCATTACGCTGCTAAAAACGTGTTTCCTTGGTCTCTTAATCTGATTTCGCCCTGTATTAACTCATTAGTGCATGTAAACTATCAATCGTTTCCTTGGGTGTTGGCTAGAATAACGTACCGCGTTATAATATTATTATTATTATTCTATAATTTCTTTAATTTTAATTGCCGTGTTCGTCCGCAAAAGTATCTGTCACAGGGACAGCGTTTGTACGTGTACACTTGGTTCGCAGGAAAGCTCCCTTGCGAACCGAATTTGCACACACAATCAGCATTGGTGTCGCATGCCTAGCAAGGTGGTAACGAAGATGGTTTGATTGTCTGGCATTGCGCTACAACGTGTTTTTCAGCCACACGAGCTAAACATTTAGCGGCCCAAGCGTCCATCACAAGCCTCCGTACAGTAACCGCCCGACAACGGGTGCCGGAGACACTCGGCCGTTGTTGTTGATGTTACTGTTGCTGTATGCGTGTGTGTTGGTGACGGCGCCATATCCCGGCTCGTGCACCGCTCGCGTGCATCTGCCCGCCACGTGGCCACAGTTGTCGCCGTCCTCCTGTACCGCACCGTTTAGGCCGTGTCGTGTCAAATGTGAGACGTCTTGTACGTCGGCCGCCGTCCGGTCGGCCCGTGCCGTGTCGGCCGGCCGGACGGACACCTGGCGTCGCGCCACCAGCTATCTGAGGAGTCGCCAGCCGACCGGCGCCCCTGTCCGTGTGGCGGGTCGGCTCGCCGCTCCGAATTGATGGTACTGTCGGGCGCCCACCGTCCGCGGCGTCCGGCCGCGCGGGCCAGGCTGCAAACCGAATCTGGGATCGTTCGTCACTGGCGAGGTGGCCGCGCGCGAGCTACCCTGCACGATGTTGGGGGCCGTGGTTTCCGCGGGTTGGTCAGCTATCTGTCGTCTGGTTTGCTGGACAGCGCTCTCTAAAAGTGGCATGTGTAGCACGCAAATAAACGTTCAACCGCTGTATGGCTTTGCACGTGTCCGGAAAAGCACCTTGATTAATGGCTTTTGAGGAGCAGAGACGCAAGCATGTGCCTGCCTGTGTTCATGATCGCACAAGTAAGCCATATCTTGGACACACATGGCGGAGCGATCGTATCATAGTTTCTGTAGACAAGTCTCAGTTTGCCTGGCAATGATAGCCTAGCCTTTCCTCCTCCTTGTGCGATAATTGTTCTGCAAAATTAAATGGCTCCTCTCTCTTTCTCTCTCTCTCTCTCTCTCTCTCTCTCTCTCTCTCTCTCTCTCTCTCTCTCTCTCTCTCTCTCTCTCTCTCTCTCTCTCTCTCCATCTCTCTCCATCTCTCTCCATCTCTCTCCATCTCTCTCCATCTCTCTCCATCTCTCTCCATCTCTCTCCATCTCTCTCCATCTCTCTCCATCTCTCTCCATCTCTCTCCATCTCTCTCCATCTCTCTCCATCTCTCCATCTCTCTCCATCTCTCTCCATCTCTCTCCATCTCTCTCCATCTCTCTCCATCTCTCTCCATCTCTCTCTCTCTCTCCATCTCTCTCTCTCTCTCTCTCTCTCTCTCTCTCTCTCTCTCTCTCTCTCTCTCTCGCTCTCTCTCTCTATTGTTTCAAGCGTTCATCGTGATACCAAAATTAACACTGACAGCCTCCGCCTCACACACGCATGTCCGCCCACTGTTACAGTTGAGAGTTGACTCACAATCAACAGGCAATCACGACTGACAGTGACGGACAACCGTCCAGCTGAACCACCAACCGTTCCAGCGCCAACATCTTGTAAAAGCTTCATCTCACTAGCCTCAGCAATCCGTGGGCGCTAAATGACTTCGTAGTCGGCGCGCCCTTGAGCCCAAATAACAAGCAAACAAGCCTCAGCAATCCAACTCTGGCTCTCGCCTCTGTCTCTCCCACGTACGTCCGCCCGCACCGACTGTCTGTGGTTGAGTGTCCAGAGTTGACTTCCTCCCCCGACCACCTGCCGGCCGGGAGCCAGCACCTATTGCAACAAGCAGGCTGCTGTTGGCCAGCTACACAATGTCGCGACGCTTCCGACCGGACATTATAGGGTCGTGGAATGCGAGGCTGGCGTTGCCCGGCGGTCGGCGCCCGTCGCCCCAACCAGCTGAGGTCGGGCCAGTGTCGGCCAGATGCCTGGGATCTGCTCAGAGCTCACATCTATACATGGGAGCCAAATGCATTGAAATGAGGCGGTTCGAAACTAACTTCGTTACGTTTCGCTATGCATAGGCTGATTTTCTAGGATGGTGCTTCATGGTGTATTTTCTGTTTGCGTTATCAGGCGGGTGGGTGATGTTATCGCACTGGACACGCCTGAAGCTGGGGATGCGTCTTGCATTCCTCGGTAGGGGACATACTAGTGTTAGAAGCGGACATCCGTTCTGCGCATGCGCAATTTCTTGTGAAAATATTATTGATTCGGTGGGCATAATGGCGCTTTTGGCGCAATCATCGGCGCATGACAAATTGTTTACGCTTTCGTCCCAGAATGAAGCTTGGTGGCATCATATTCATTTTGCTGTAGGCTAGGTAATATGGAAATATGACCACTTCAGTCCAAAACAATAACATTTATTAGTTAAACCTTTGATACTGATGACATTAGCTGTATCAGTATTTGCGGATGGAAACAGTGATACAAACCTTGTAATATTGCATTTACTTTCACAGCGGGGATGCCTGAAGGAGAAATGTACCTGGCCATGTGTTTTATATTATATTACATTTGCGAACTGCCAAATAATATAGTGAGAAATTTCCCCAAATATCACAACATCTCAGAATCATTACAGAAATGTTTAAACATTCAAAATTGACCATACTTATTATCAATCTGGGGATAGGCACCATTCATCTTACAATCCCAGTATTTGAATGTAAGTTTGTTGGATAAGCATTCCCTATCTGGATGCCTACATGTTCAAGTTCTGAAGCTGTGTTCAGATTTGTTTGCCACATGCAAATGATGTGCCCAGGCTTGTTGTTTGTTTTGCAAAATTGTGGCAATATACGTACACACCATGGTGAAATTTAATACAAATCATTTGCTGCAGGAAGGCAAAAATTCCAGTATTTCTGTGCTTTAAGGTATTCGCAGCACATGTCTTCCACGTATTTTAACTCCATAAAGAAAACGGATATGTTTTGTTAGCTTCAGTTATGTTAGGTTTTTTCTGTGGAAAATTCTGCAGATTATTTTTTTCACTTGTTTTTGGATGACCAATAATTTCTTCCATAAATGCTTAAATTTCACAAGGCAGGCAATAAATGGGCTTTGAGTTGGGTAATATTCTAAGAATAATGACATTAGGAAAGAAATGGGAACATAACTACTAAAGCCTAACCTCTTGTCAGGAGAAATCATCTTAAAACTATGCCACAATGCAGTTTATGTGCCTAAAGCCAAATCATCTTAAACATGCTATTAACAAAATGGTATTCTTGCAGTTTAGGGTAAATGACAAGTTTACACACATTTCACCCCATGAAGCATGCAGTTTTCTTCAAAAACTGTTCAGGCTAGGTTAGCTAGGTTAGGTTTTTTACACTGAAAATGTTTGCCAATAAAGTTGTTCAGAAGTTTTGTTTAAAAAGATTCCTTCCTTGCATGGAGGATTAGGCTAAATTATATTTGGTTATGTTACATTTTTTCTGTATTTTCAATGTTACTTGCTGAATATTATGTTATATGATATATTGCTGAACTCAGCACCCCGTTTCTGGCTTGTATTTCGCATCGTGACTGAAAAGTATGCATTTGCAGAGGAAATAAGTGGTCGTCATGTTAAGCACATTCATAAGCATTGCACAGCAAAAATTAATTCCAAGACATCAAGTATTTCCATAAATGGCAAGACTACCTTTGATTAATTTTCTTCTGAACATTTTTTCCAATTTAAGAACCTAGCCTAACCTGTTATAGAAGAGAAAAAAAAACGTTTTTGTTGAATACAAAAATATAGATTTTCCAAATTAGACAACTTAACCTAACCAAACCTCATACCTTTGTTTGCTTTATGAAGGTAACGAGAGTGGTAGACTTCCCTTGTGAATATCTTAAAGTTCAATAAACTCAATTTTGGAGGAATCTTTCATCTAAAGGGCAGGTTAGGCTAGGTTTGGTTGGGCTGTGGTAGGCTTTATTAATTTGGACAATCTTGAAAAAAATGCAATGTTTTCATATTTTTATTTTTCTTAGTTTATTTTCCTAAAAGGGAGATTAAACTTGGTTAGGTTACCTTAGGTTACATTATTGGGCTTGTTAGGTTGTATGCTATTTAGGCTTTCTCAGGCTATGTTATGATAGCTCACTTTAACATGCATTTTATGTTAAATTATCTGAATCAAAGCTCTTGCTTGGTATGATTTTGCTTGTCAACTAAAGAGTAAGTACTTGCACAGGAAATGAGTGGTCACATTATCTTAATCATTGTAACAAACATTGCATTTGCAAAAATTCCAAGCATAGAGACATTACTCTAATGCACAAATTTACCAAAGTTTTGTCTTACAGTAGCATATCAGTGGTCTGGGACAATGCAGTTTGACAGGTAGGTGCCTGCAATCATGAGCTGGGATGTATTTGGTGAAACATGGTCATGCATCTTTGGACAAAGGATCTATCTGCTGTGTAACAAAGTGAGTTTGTGTTCAATGGAAATATAAACTTATTCTGTAAAATGTAGTTGAAAACTGTGGTATTTGAGCAAATGAAAACACAAATCAAGAACTGTTTGGTATTCTGTGTGGCATTGGCTTGAGATGTTTCAACCAGGTTTTGATCATTCATCCTCATAACATTTAAGAGTATATGTTATCATTTAACTCCATAGTTCATTGGTCCTGCTAATTAATTCACAAGGAATAAATACTCAAAATTGCAAGTCACAATACCTATGGTGTATATGATTATTGTAAATATGTATTTTTCCTTTCAAGTCATTTTGTACCTCTTGGATTTTTCCCAATGTCATATTTAGAAAGGTAGTTAGCATGATCGTACCACTCATTTCCTTTGCAGTTTTTGTTTCTCAGTTGGCAGACAAAGTAACACCAAAAGATGAGCTTAGGGTTGGGTCATATAGCATACCAAATAATGTTAAGTAAATGAGAAAAAAAACACATAGTAGACTAACCTAGCCTAACTTTTAATGCAAGAGAATAATCTTGAAAGATGGAAAAAATGTGTGTTTTTGTGTTTGTGTTAAAAAATGTGTTTTTAAAGAAAATTTGAAGATTTAAAAAAACATTAGTGTTGTTAAAATAGTTTTATTATACACCAGGGCCCTTATTATCTGCAAGAAATTGACACTGTCCTCACTTAAAGACATACTTGCGATGCTATTTCATCTTTAAGCAAATTTGACGATGTATAGCGGCAGTGTCAGTTGATCAGGAATACCTTCATTAAACGAGTGATAAATTCTGAGGAAGTTCCAGGGGGGGCATTTTTAGTTAGTACCATCGTTTGATCAAAATATCCAATTTCACATGCGACCACATAAAGCTTCTGGCGTTCCCCATGCTAAAGGTATACGGAAACATGGGAACATGTCAACTTTAAAACACAATTGACGATTACTAATGGCCATTATACTCGAGTCTAAGTTGTATCAGCTGATGCAGAAATGATGAATGTATCCAGCACAGGTGGGGCAAAATCTCGGGATAGCATACTTTCTTTGGTTTTGACAATTATCTTCATGATCTAGCATCTGGCGGCCGCGGCCGCTATACGACTCGATGGCATGATTACAGTTCGAACTTCCGCCGCTAGGGGCAAACTTAGCGCTAGCAGTAGCGTGGCCGCGCGTGTCCCCTATCGTGCCTGTTAAACAGCTTCAGCCACGATCTGGCAGTCCCGGGTCCATAAGTATGTGGTGTGTTCCACGACAGATCGATCAATTGTATTCCCTCAAATTTTACACCCACTAAATTTGTATTTGGACCAAAATTGGTGTACAGGGTGATCTTGTCCTCTGAACACGCTTGAACAAGTCTTAGCCGATCCGACTGACGGTTTCGGAGTTACAGCCTACGGCAGTATTTTGAGGTCACAACAAGGGTATATTTGGCGATATATATCTCATCGATAATGAGGAGAAACTGTGACATATTATGCATCTTGCGGTTCCCTGGGGAAGGCGCCGAGGCCCGCCGCTGCGGTCGACTCCAGGCTCGTACTCGCCCAGCCTCGATCGTGATGGAGGCGGCTCCGGGGCCTGTGTTAGGGCCGGAGGAGATTCTGGATCGGATCCCCTCGTAAATTGCGCGAGTGCTTCTCCACTGCGATTGCGAGTGCTTCTCCACTGGCCAGTAGTTTGCGCCGGTAGGTGAAGGGCTCCAGACCGGCTTCTTTGGAGAGCGGGCCAGTGGACGTGGACCTTAGACACAGTGATAAATTATTCACAAAATAGGGTGGAATATACCACTTAATGAACACTAAATCGACATCCTTTCCAAGGAAGTATCGACATCGTGCTTCTTGGTACGTGTTTGTGCAGTCTTCATTCCTCGCTTCTAACCATTCCATGTACAAGTATCATACTTACGTTCACCATAACGGATCCGGGATCGTGATAACCAACATCCCTTTGGGAAATTACAGGTGAAGGGATACCCTATGATGTGCCATGTTATATAATGCCAGTTTATAGCATAGGTGTTTGTATCGATATCATTGATATCGGTATACCCCAAATATGGACTTTTCAAAACACGCAACACGGGAACAGTCATATGCACGCAATTGTGTCAAAACTGGGTTTTCAAGACTTAACAAGATATTAATTAACATTACTTCCATGGCGATTTGGACATCCTGCTGCACTCGTTTCGACATGTCACACCTAACGAGAAATCATTATTTTAATACTGCTTAGACATCCTGTCATCGTGCGGCAAACCTGTCGCTGTGCGATCTCCAGTTCGTTGATGTTGGTGTTGCTGGCGCCCGGCATCCAGGCTCCGGTCGCATAGTCGACGCACGCCCTGGAGAAGGCCACGGAGACGCGGCGCAGATCTGACGGCGCGCATCCCCACTTGATCCCGCTAATGGCCCTCAGGATGTTATTTCGCTGCTTCCTCCGCCTCTCGATTGTCTTTGATGTGGCGGTTGAAGGTAATGGTGCGGTCTAGAGTGACTCCCAGAAAGGTGGGCGAGGGTGTATGGCTGGCAGGCAGCTGCTGAAAGAAGAGGGTCGCTTCCTTCCTGGCCTCGCGTGGGTCCAGCGTGAAGACGATGTAGACGGTCTTGTCTAGGCTAACCGTCATTTTCCATCCTGTCACCCATCACTCCAGCTTCTCCAGCGCCTCCTGCAGCTTACCCTCAGCCACGCTCAGCCCCTCAGCCACGTCTTGGTGGCGACTGCATATCGCCAGGTCGTCGACGAAAAGTGGCCTGTTCACCTCTGCTGGTAAGTCCTCGGTGATGTCGTTTGTCGTGATGTGGGAACATTCCTGGTGATGTTGCTGCACCTTGTGGTGTACCAACCCGGAGCAGGCGGAATTTTCTCCACGCGCCGTTGAGTCGAACGCAGGCCTGGCGATCGATCAGGAACTCCTTGGCCAAGGCGGTGTAGCAGCGGGGGGGCATCTTCATCGTCTTGTATAAGATACCGATCCTCCATGCTTTGTCGAAGGCTCGCGAAAAATCCACGAGCACTAACACTGTCCGTTTCCTCTCCTGCATGCCGTCCGCGATAGCCTATGGCAGCCGCAACATTTGGTCTTCTGTGGGCTGTTTTCTTCTGACTCCAGCCTGGCAGGGGTTCAGCAGGTTCTTCTCCTCCGGAAAGTACACGAATCGTCGGTTGGTCGGACACTCGCAGTGCTTCCCGATACAGCTGAGTAGGATAATCAGCCTGTAGGACTCCACCTTATCCGGCGGCTTCCCCTTCTTCACGTTCGGTACGATATCCGCTTTGGTCCAGGCGGGTGATACTTCCCCTGATTCACGAGCGGTTGATCAGATCGAGGAGCCACTGGCGGCCGCCCTCCCCCAGGTGCAAGAGCATCTCCTTAGATGCCTTGTCTAAGCCGGCTTCCTTCTTAGCGGGCAGGCAGTTTAGCTTCTGTTGTAGCTCAATACTAGTGAAGGGAGCGCAGCAGTCTCCGCCCCGGTGTCCGCACTGGTGACATGGTGTGCGCAGGTGATCGGTGAGGCGGTGTCTGATCGGGCGGTCTTCTTCGACTGTGGATTGGAGGTGGCTCGCCTTGCTATACGCTGTCATGAAGACGTCGGCCTTGGCGCTGTCCTTGGAGATCATTCTGGAGCCGACTCGCAGGGCTTCGTCGTTCCGTCTGGTGGGTGGACACGGCGCGGCCATCCATGGCGTGCACCATACTCCAAGCTTTCCCGACGTCAATCATCAGCGACAACTCAGAGGTGAAGCTGCGCCAGATATTCTGCTTCGCCTGCAGGATGGTGTCGCGTGTGGTCTTTTCCACCTCCCTCCATTCTCCGCCGATCGCAGGGTTTCTGGCGGTCCGAGCGCGCAGCTCGTCCCGTTTCTTCACTGCCTCGTTCACCCCCTCCCCCGTCCATTAAGGCTTCGGGTTATTTCTGGCGCCCCGTTGGATGGCTACCGCTACTGCGGTCAGGATAGCTGTCACAAGCAAGTTGTTTCTCTTCTTTAGTGTCACATCCTCAGTCCATTCTGGCGCCGATCCGAAGGTCTTCATCAACCATCCAGTCCACTTTCTTGTACGTGAATCTTGCTGGACCTCTTCCTCGGGCTTTCTTCTTCTTCCCTGTCCAGATCTTACATGCAATGGGCAGGTGGTCCAAGGATAAGACAACTTGGTCTTCCATTCCACGTGTAACAAAGTTGGTTTTTGGGTCATCCTAATCCCAGACATTCAGTCCCCTACCCCCACAGATAATGTATCAACAATTTCCGGCACCTACCCGGCGTACATCCCACACCTAGCTGGCGCAGAGGTCAAGAATGTTTCTAGACTGCTACCTACGAGAACAAAACATGCACGTTTTGCTACCTGGGTCCGGCTTAAATGAATATTGACACCGATATTGTTCCTTGTGAGCGACGGTGCTGCCACCTTTTTAGCTCCTCACTTGTTCGCAACGCCACCTGCTCTACTCCATAATTGTAACTCAAGTAACGTTACCCAGACGTTGGCGGTCGCGTTGGCGTTATTTGTTCCTGCACTATGGTTCTTTTGGGGTGTCTGCTGCTAGTTTTTCATTGATATGACCATAAATCAACTAATTATAGTTTAATTTAGTATTTAAAGGCCTAGAAATGTATTATCATGTGCAATACATGTTTTTGTATGTGCATATCACGCCCAATAACACAATCAATGTTACCAGCACTTGTTCCCTGGTGAAGTACGCGTTGGCGATTCATCCTTCTCTATACAATGACATAGAGATGGGTCTTGGAATAATATGGTTCGTAAACGGATACTCAGTACCAAAATAGTATTGTATTAATTAAGCAACCACCGATGTAATGGGAAAACCCATGGGGGTGATGCAGTATCGCTCAATACTGTAGCAGCCTTTTAGTCAGTGATATTTCATAATCTGGATGTCTTCTGTTCGTCACAAAACTAGTTTTTTGTGGAAAGCATTCGTGACCAGTCACTTCTTTTTATTTCAATACGTCATGGATAAATTGCTACTTGAGTGAGATATTGAGGGCCAATCTTGCTACCTACCAGCGTAGGCAAGTTGGCGACTTTCTTGACCTCTGAGGTGGCGCCCTCCTGTCCGGCGCTGACGTAAGCAAGCCACCGCCCGGTCGAGCCGGTCAGTGGACATTGCCCTGTCCCCTCTCCATTTCCGGCCACCGCAGATGTGGCCTCGATAGCCGGCACCGAGACCAACCCCTCCCTCACCGTTAGGTGAGGCCATTAAATAATTCATATAATTAATTCATTATAATTGAGGGGGCCATTAAATAATTCACATTATTCATTCATTATAATTGATGGAGTCAGTGCATAATTATCTTCATTATCCTTGACACCACGACCCGGTTTCTGGAACCCCTTCGGAGAGCTGTGTGGCAATGTCCTTCATCCTTCTGTGGTCGGAGCTCCGCCGTCGTCAGATGTTGGGCTGCAGCGCCCCAAGCCGTCGACTGTCTGTGTACAGTGCGCGGAGTTGCCGAGCTTGCATTGTATGGGGCTGCTCACGTGTCGATGCCAGGCCGAACGAGGCTGCCGATGTGCACTCTCAGCACCAGTTCCCACGGATGTGGACCGTCGTGCTGAGATCAGAGGTGTCTCTGATGTCTGATGTCGGAGAGACAGCGGACCCGCTTGGTGTAGAGTTCACAGGGTTCTAGCCTGAGCCGACGCCCTGGCCATACGGTGCAGGCAGTCATGTGACGTGTTGCGGACCAAGTCACGTGACCAGTGACGTGTCGAACTGTGAGTTACCTCGGACGGAGCCGGAGGGCGAGTGTCAGTCTGACTACCGAGCGCTCGTCGCGAGCAGACGTCACCGATGGGCGGCTAGCCGCCGCCTGGCTAGCCGCCCTGGCTGGCCCTGGTTCCCCACATTAAGGTACTAAGGTACGTCGGACGTCTCTGCCTGAGAGTCGCTGCGTCTGTTGAGATGTAATTCTCTGATAGAAGCTGTTGCTTCTGTCTGTCAAGGAGGAGCTAAATTATTCACGCCAATATCACGCTGCGCCATTAATGTCTAATCTTCGTGGCATTTGTCTGTTGACTAATTTGCACAATATAGAAGTGCTGGCTTTGGAGGTGCGTGTCAAGATGTGAGATCAGAGCTCTGAGATGCGAGATTAGAGCCATTGGATGAATACTCCCGGGGTCTTAATATCGTCCAACGCTGAGGTCAAACCCTAGTACTATCAACGTGCCAGAAGAGTTTGCCCCCTTCAGGGATGGACCTGAAACTTTTTTTTACACACGCGGCTGATCAGCCAGGAGTGGTGGAGGGTGATGTCAGGGGCTGAAAGGCCATAGAGCGGGGACCTGCTCTGTCCGGTGGGCGCTCCTGTGTTGGCGACGATGAAGTTACTCGCCATAACTCACTCGTCGATTTCCTCCCCAATGTGGTTTTCTTTGATGTGGGAGCCTCATGCCGCACTTTTTCCGTTAACATTACCGATGATGATGGTGCTAAGGTCGCTCGTCAACGGATCCGGGCTGAGGTGCTGGCTGCGGGGGTGTTCACTCCCGCGCGAATGGGCGGCACGTAGAGATTCGCGATCTTCAGGTGGTGCGGTTCTCCGACCTCGACCATGAGCGTGTCGGTAGTGTCGTCGTTTCCTGCCGCAATATTCTTGCCCAGCACGGTGTACGGCGTGCCTACCTTGATTTGTGGCGACCCCACCGCCAGCCGTGGTGTCTGCTAGACGGCCTCGACCCCGGTCCTTTCTGAGTGTCGTACCCTCGTACCTGGAAGGGATCCTTGGGCGTCAGTTTGGTCTCCTGCAGGATCACGATGTCCGGCTTGAGGTCCTTCAAGAACTTCAGCAGTTCGACTTCCTTCGATCGTACGCCGTTCGCATTCTACTGGAGAATGTTCGTCTCCCCTGTGGTCGGTGGGTTTGTTGCTGTAGTTCTTGGTTTTGGTTGTCTTGTACTCGTGCGGCGTTGCGGTCGGGCCGGTACGGGCGGTGTCCTCCTTGCTGATGGGGCCGGTTGCCACGGGGACTCGCCCTGGGTCCTGGCCTGGGCGATGGCGGGGACAGGTTGAGGGGCGGGCGTCGTTCCTCTTGGTGCGCCAGGGCCCACTGCAGTGAGGACCGCGCGGGTCCTTCCCTGGCAGCCGTCGCAGAACCACTCCTCCCAGAGACGCGCCATCCTGCCGACTGCCCTGGGTTGCAACCCCGCGCATCTGCCGTGCCACCACCGCGCACAGACTCGGCACCGCACCGAAGCCAATCTGACGTTGCCGCTATGTCTCCACATGGGTAGGTCGGACGGGAGCCTGGGTTCGTCTCTATATCCCCCGCTCGTAGTATCAACAGAGCATGGTACGCCGAGTTACCACGACTGCTCGAAAAAAAACATGCCTGTGCATCTGCGTGACGTTGACGAGGCAACCCCGGTGTGGTTGGTAGCCGTTTGGTTCGCCGGGCGGATGAACGCCCGGCGTAACGCCGGACCACCTTCCCGAATGTCGCGCCGTCCAGGGATCGAAGGCGGATCGAAGGCGGCCGCTGTCGGTCCAGTTGCTGGCGGCCGCCTTCAACCCGTAAACTCACCGTAGAGCACGATGTTATCAGCTGAGCTTAATGTAGGGCAGGACGGTGTCAGTCAAACTCACCGTAGAGTACGTTGTCGTCAGCTGAGCTCACCATGTGGCACAGGACGGTATTGGTCACTCATCGTGGGGAACGTTTCAGCTGAGCTCGCCGTAAGACAGGGCAGTATCGGCCAAGCGCACCGTGGGGCAGAACGGCGTTCACTCCACTTACCGTGCTGCAAGATGGTGTCCACCAAGACTCTTCAAGCTTTCAAATCAACCCGATTTTGTCCCATTTTGATGGTATTTAAGATCGGAAATGTCGTGTGGAAAACACGGAAGTTTGGCTGGAACACCTACGGGACGGAGTAATTGTTTAGCCCATGGACGTCACCGGTTGCAAAACGATATCGGAGGGCCCTGAGATACTGGGTACTAATACTAAAGGGTACAACGGAATCTAGTAGGTTTTCTAGTTCCAGCCCTAGTGACGTTCTAAGGAATGTGCGATATTTCTAGTAGAACCTACCAGGATTGTGGTATATACGGTGACGTCACGTAACCATTCCAAATACGTTTTAAGACCTGGCTAAAATTCATATGTGGAGCAGCGAAGACATCAGTGTTGTGGTTGGGCATACGGTTTTCTGATTGTTGGCATGGGAAATTGAAATATGAGGCTGGTGAGTATTGTTTGGATTCCTAGGTTATTGAACATGCTCCTAAGTTTGGTGCAGAAATTCTTCAGTTCATGGGGTACAACAACCCTCAGCCTGTTATCGTTCATGATCCTTAAAGTTTCACGAATTGAAATTGAAACCATAGCTGGATTTGCCAAATATGAACCTAGGCTTACCGGTAAATTTACAGAACTAGGTAAATGCGATTTTCGGATTTTTTAAATATGGGGTATCTTAACGTAAATCATGATGACCACTCATTTTCCGCAAATGATTACTTTAGTTGGCAAACAAATACACGACCATAATCTTCACTCCAAACAACACATCGCGTAAATTATCGTACCTGCAAGACGTGATAAAGAAGACATCGACACTTCAGGCACTGATTTGATACTCTTGACATCGAAAACCTTATGTTTCGCCTTAATTCGACATTATCTCCGAGAATGCATATACTGAACCCGCGCCAGCCACCGTCGATAAGGGTGGCGTCAACATTCCTGCGATGCTGTATTATTTTATTTAAATATATTTGATGACGTCATGGCGAAAATTTGTTTCGGATAATTCTGGTTTCGGTTAGGTTAGGTTAGGTTAGATTATATTATTATATAATTATATTATATAATTAAATATGAATATATAAATAATACAACAAAATAAAATAACCTAACCTAACCTAACCTAGACTAAGATAACGTAGCATAATATATAAAATATATTATATCATAATATAATCAACCTAACCTAACCTAACCGGAAAACCAGAATTAACCGAAACAAATTTTTCGGCCATGACGTCATCAAATATATTTAAATAAAATAATACAACATCGCAAGGAATGTTGACGCCACCATTATCGACGGTGGCTGGCGCGGCGTGTTGCGAGTATATGCATTCTCGGAGATAATGTCGAATTAAGGCAGAAACATAAGGTTTTCGATGTCAAAGAGTATCAAATCGAGTGCCGAAGTGTGAATGTCTTCTTTATCACGTTGTACACAGGTACGGATAATTATACGCGATGTCATGTTTGCAGAGTGAGATTAGGTCGTGTATTGTTGCCAAAAAGTAATCATTGCGGAGAAAAAGTGGTCGCATCATGATTTTACTAAAGATACCCCATATTAAAAAATCCGAAAAATCCATTTACAGTTCTAAATTACCGGCTTACCGGTAAATTTATGTTTCAATGTGTTTTATAAATCCTTGGAATTTATCATTCCAATGCAATGTTTATGAATGTGACTAAGATGATGGGATCACTCATTTTCTCTGCAAATGCTTACTTTTCAGGTTGCGAGCAAAATAACACCAAAAAAGGGCTTTCATTTAGGTAGCATGGCATAAAATAAATGTTTTTAAAAATGCAGCATAACCTAACCTAACCTATCCTAACCTCCTTTTGGAGAAGAAGCTTTGTTTGCTATGTCTTGGAATATTATAATCTTGAATGTGCCATGAACACAGCATACATGTTATGACATATTACAGTAGTTCAATACCTATTGCCCAGCATATGGAAACCATTAGATGGCACTAAAAAGTAAGCATATTTGGCATGACATGTAGACATGTAAGCATATTTGGCATGGCATGACATTATAGAGCCACTATCTGCTCTCTAGCCCTGTGTGAAGTAATAAGAAGGTAAAGTATTTTGTGGAGTAAGTGGGAAGTATCTGAGATGCAGGTTATCCAATTGATTTAATAATTATGTCTGTGTATCAGTATATACATGTCTGAATTGCTCCAGAGGTTTAAGGGCAGTATTAAAGTGCATTTTATGGAAATATTCCCATTTCCAACTATGATGCTTTTGTCAACTCAATTTTCTGGTGAATTATCATGCATAATTAATGCAATTTTCATACTAGAGTGCATATGCATTGGAGCATTCTTTTTCCATGGTCACATCCTAGACTGTAAATCTTAGTAACTTGATGTGCACTGTGTGCATCATCTGGTTCACAGAATCCCATGACCCCTAAAGGAAAATACACACTGAGTGCACTTGGGATAAAATTAGACCAACTACAGTGCAAAGGTGTTATTAAGAAAAGGATTTGTGGTCATGCATGCCTAAAATAAAGCACTAAGCCACCTCTTTTTATGAGAAGTAAGGTGCATTTTTTTCCCGAGATAGCAAGTAATTTCAACATTTGGTAGGAATACCTGGTAGTAATGCTGGAGAACTGCATTCATTATATCTGTGGTCTTCTCTTATTCCAAAATGGTACGGAAAATGGTCTGTGAAAAAAAACATGTCTGTGTGTATTCATACCAATATTATAAGCTTCAGTACACTGGATATTCAATTTCAGGTCAATATCAATTGAAGTTTCATCAGTCCAGGGAGGGGGTTGGTCACCTTGTGGCCTTACTCTGTGATACACTCATTGTCAGTGCTATCGACAGGCCTTCAAGGCTGCAGGTGCAGGGGAGAAGTCAAGCTTTTTATCCAGATGTCTCCAAATGTTTGCTTGAAAAACCAAGGAATCCAAAGCTTTAAGTTGCAGTGTTTTCAGGTCGTGGGAGGAACTGCTCCTACTGTTCACACCACTTTCCCTTCCCCAACAACAGAAACACCAATATTTCATGGGCTGGATTTTACATTGGCGGTCTAAGCCCCTTTCAGTGATTAAGGCTCAAAGTTCACACATCCCAGATAGAGTAGCGTGAACAGTGGCGTACCTATACGCCACTGTCCACAATTACAGGAGTTTGTAATTGTTGAGTGTGTTATGCAATAGCAAGTGAGTCTCTTATTAAGTCTAAACACTTTATAACTTTATATAGGGTGTACCTAGCAGTGGATTCAGCACCTTCCTTCGGGATGTGATACTGATGAGATTGTCTAGGTAGCACAATGGGTATGATGGGAGGAGTTTGTAATTGTTGAGTGTATTATGCAATAGCAAGTGAGTCTCTTATTAAGTCTGAACGCTTTATGAATTTGTGTGGGATGTGCCTAGCAGTGGGTTCGGCACCTTCCTTCGGGATGTGATGCTGATGAGATTGCCTATGGTGGCATGATGGGTATGATGGGAGGAGCTTGTGATTGTTGAGGGTGTTATGCGGTAGCAAGTGAGTGGTGCTAGATAGGCTGGGATATATAGCTTCCTGGGAACTTGGGATAAGGGATTGATTGGGGTGGGAGTATGTACATTTCTAATACCTTTTCTAGATAGGCTTAACCCAGATGGGCCCCTGTGGCTCTTATTAAGCCTTAATACTTTATGACTTTTATGACTTTATGACCTAGTATTTGCATGTGGGGCAAACGGATTTCGAGGTGGCTCAAGCAATGCTCATACAAATAGTGGCCGGATTTGGACCATCATTTTTCATAAGTACCCATTCTTATTTTATGCTAAGATGAATAGGAACAACTTAATTTGGCGCTGCAAGGTGCCAAACCTATCACCATCGTTCCAAAGTCAGTGGATTTCAACCCTCTCCCTCCTGTTCAAATGCCTCCGAAATGGCCGGCAATAAAATCATATATTCATATATCATTGGGGTTTTCATATATTACCATTTCATAATCTGAAATGGCCAGCATATATATATATAAATATATATATATATATATATATATATATATATATGTATATTTATTTATATATATATATATGTATATGCATATTTATATATATATGCATATTTATATGTATATGTATACATATATATATATATATATATATATATATATATATATATATATATATATATATATATATATATATATATATATATATATATATATATATATATATATACATATATGTATATATATTATGGATTATAATACCATAGATTACTGGGGCGCTAAATACATGAAGTTAATGGGAAGCCCCACATCGATGGGATACATGCTCCATCGTACCCCAGGTTAAAAGTATAAATTATTGGGGGACAGAGCCAACACTGAGGGGGCATTTCCCCTAAAAAATATATCAAAGAACACCCCTGGTCTAGACGCATATGAATGAAAAATGGAAAACAACCCTGAAAACCAGCTGGAGGTTCCGTATCTGCACATGGGTGATAAGGGCGTAACATTCCAACCAGTATCGGCACCTCAGCCGGTAGCCTAAATATAATGGTGGCGCCTTTTCCTAGCCGGAGGGTGTACCAACTTTCTCATGGGAGGCACATGCCCCCAGTACCCCCACCCTTGTTTACGCCCCTGCACCGAGTGGGGAGGAATTATGTTGCAACAGTTATCTCTTACTTGCTCCTACCCCTCCTTTCCAGCCGTGATCTTCAGTTGGCCTGTCTCATCCTACTGCTACTACCCGTGGCACCGCGCGATTCCTGCGGCGCTCGACATGAATGCAGTCAGCGTGGGTCCAAGCAAAAAGTTATATGGTTGGGGAAAAATAAGGCTCATATTCGTGGACAAGATGCCTCATGCTTTCAAATGAACCCGATTTTGTCCCATTTTGATGGTATTTAAGATCGGAAATGGCGTGTAGAAAACACGGAAGTTTTTCTGGAGCGCCTACGGGACTGAGCAATTGTCCAGCCCATGTGACGTCACCGGTTGCCAAACGATATTGGAGGACCCCGCCGAGATACACACTCTTATTGGAAATTGTCGAGCGACATGATATTGGCCTGCGAGAACTACACGAACGTGCCCACCTGCCTCTACCGAACCCGACTGGCACAACCACAAAACTCCGGGTTAAGAAACTGGACAGCGAGTACCCGCGGCAGTCATATTTACCTATGCAAGAAAAGCCACGGCTATCAAAATACCAAGGGAAAGGATAATAATAAGATAATTCACTCACTGCTCTGCCCTCGTCGCGAGCGGACGTGTTTTTGCGCTCCCGTGACGAGGGAAAACCGTGAGTAAAAGATTGGGCACAGGTGGTTAGTGGAGGGAGGATTTGTTCTATTGTAGGCCTAGGTTAAGAAAGAGCGGTTATATTGTTTAACTTGAGTATATTAGACTTAGCCTAGATATTCTAAGCTTCTATAATTATCGATCGGCCACGTGTACGTTTGTAGACGGGTGGAGTGGCCACGTGGCTTAGGTTTCTGTTAGCATAGAGGAATAAGTTTGTGTCTGCTTGGTGTTTTAGTTGAAGATTAAAATAGTGAGCTTAACATACACTAGGTAGCTTCTAGAATTATCCATCGGCTACGTGGACGCTTTGTAGATGGGTGGCGTGGCCTCGTGGCTTAGGTTTCTGTAGTGCAGAGGAATAAGTTTTTTTTTTTTTTTTTTGGTGGTTAAGTTTAAAATAGAGTTGACTAAAATAGTGTGTTTAAATTACACTAGGTATATCTTCTTGTCCTGGTGTTATTGTATAGGTATCTAGGTTTTTGATTATATTAGTGTTTAGTTTGGTTTAGTTGGAGTTTGCAGCTGGTGGTAGGTATTTAGCAATTACTTCTGTGCATATATTTGCATAGTTTTATCTCATAAGTTTCTTTTTAACGAGCAGATTTTTAGCTTCTAGAATTATCGATCGGCCACGTGGACGCTTTGTAGACGGGTGGAGCGGCCACGTGGCTTATGTTTCTGTTAGCATAGAGGAATAAGTCTGCGTCCGCTTGGTGTTTAAGTTTAAGATAGACTTTAAGATTAAAATAGTGAGCTTAAATTACACTAGGTAGCTTCTAGAATTATCGATCAGCCACGTGAACGCTTTGTAGACGGTTGGCGCGGTCTCGTGGCTTAGGTTTCTGTAGTGTAGAGGAATAAGTCGGTGTCCTTTTGGTGTTTAAGTTTAAGATAGAGCTTAGGACTAAAATAGTGA
This sequence comes from Ashinkailepas kermadecensis, assembly GCA_034440615.1. Lineage (NCBI taxonomy): Eukaryota > Metazoa > Arthropoda > Thecostraca > Neolepadidae > Ashinkailepas > Ashinkailepas kermadecensis. The sequence continues at coordinate 308,992 of JAOTOM010004647.1, read as the reverse complement.
GCTTAAATTACCACTAGGTGTATTTTCAATATACTGGTGTAATTACAAAGGTATCTAGGCTTTTGTTAAATCTTAGTTTGGTTTAGTTGGAGTTTGTAGCTGGTGAGTCGGGATAACTTTATTTAAATTTAAAAAAAAAAAAAAATGCAAGGCGACTGTGGGAAGTGTAAGTGTATTGTAGTCATTCGGGACTTGAGTAAGAAAGTAGATATGTTAGCAAGGGAGGTGGAGCGTCTGAAGTGTTTGGTGGCAGGGCCCACCATAGGAAATGTCAGCCAGGCAAGCCAGGTGCAGGAGTCTAGGAGTGATAGGGGTGGAGATAGTATAGACCATGACAGTAGAGAGTGGAAAGTAGCTAGACGCCAGAGTACGAGACTAGCTTTAAGGAAAATTGACAAAGGCATTGAAACTAATAATAGATTTGAGGTACTGCAAGAGAGAGATAGAAATCCTGCTAAGGAGGAAGGGAGGAACGACCAGGCAGCTGATGGTAGAGAGGGGGAAGTTTTAGTTATAGGGGACTCAAGAGTGAGGTACATGGACCGTACTTTTTGTAGCAGGAACCCCAACAAACGGACTCGTGTTTGCTACCCAGGGGCCCAGGTAAAGGATGTTGGTGATAGGATAGAAGGAGTGATGAAGGGTAGTGGAGAGAGCACAACAGTAATTGTGCAGGTTGGTGTAAATGATGTAGGAAAAGCAAAAACAGAGGAAACAATGCAAGAGTATAGGGCTTTGATAGGTAGGTTAGCTGTGAGTAGGAAACGAGGAATGGTAACATCCATCCTCCCTATGGTTAAGGCAAGCATAGAGTGGTACTCGAGGGCCATTGGGCTGAATACCAGGGTGGCCAAGATTTGTAAGGAACTTGGGGTGGGGTTCTTGGATTTGTGGGGGGGATTTCTGGGGGAGGACTGAAATGTTTGTGTCGTGACCTAAAGTCAAGGTCACCATATTCAAAGCCCTACGTATATCTATCACGTTACGTTGATTGGCGTAGGTTTCATGAAATTACATTTAGTAGTTTCGGAGTATGGGCGTGGTAAAAGTCTTAAAAATTGTCTTGTGCTTTTTTTAGTGACCTTGATCTAAAGCCAAGGTCACCATATTCAAAAGTCCCAAGTATATCGACCATGTCACGTCGATTGGTGAAGGTTTCATGAAATTCGGTTCAGTAGTTTAGGAGCATGGGCACCGCAATTATTTCCAATAAAGATGTACTTATTTTGCGACCTTAGGTCCAGGTCAAGGTCACCATATTGTAAAGTCCCAAGTAAATTGACCATACTGCATCGATTGGTGATGGTTTCATGAAATTCAGTCAAGTCGTTTCGGAGCATGGGCAACGCAACATTTTCAAAATGGATTCAAAATGGCCGCTCCAAGTTTAAGGGGTAATTTAATAGCTTTACGTATCGGTGATAGTCACCATATTCAAAAGTCCCACGGAAATCGACCCCATTGCATCGATTGGTGAAGGTTTGATGCAGTTTGGTTCAGTAGTTTCGGAGCATGGGTACGGCAACAACCCTGGGCAACAGAGTAGACCCACCCGTTTTAAGAGACGTCCTCCGGAGTCCCGGAGGCCACCGATCAGAATTGGCTGCGTTAGCGATTTCTGTTCTGAAATCTGCCTGTCAACCAATCAACGCAAGTTATTTTTTATATGACGTCATAACCATTAGCAACTTTGAACACATGGTTAACAGTGTCATGCTGTAAACCAACACTAAACACAAGACCTTGACTGATACTTTGCTTTGGTCACATCCAAGGCGATATATACCAGGTGGCGTCATCCCTACTGCGCAGCTTTTTGCGCAGGTCCTTAAATGATGTCATCAGGGGTACACACTTGACATGGGCCAGCCGCTTACACGCTTCGAAGATACGCAACGTGTGTACACTACGGGGGAGAAAACGAGGGTTTAAGAGGTTTAGGTGCAAAACCTAGAGCGTAATAGTCCCGGAATGGATCTCGAATACCGTTCATGCGTATATTATACCCGAAAGAGCGTGCAAAGGGAGGTAGGACAAGTCAAATACGGCAGAAAATTAACATCTTACCGCGGCGGGATGCAGTAAGGACGTATCTGAGGCGTGGTCGTCGCCATGATGGAACCAGGTGCAGGGTGGGGGGGGGAGAGCCCCAATCTGTATAAAATCTACTTGTGGTGTTGCATGGCAAAAGTAATTAACCGAAACACCTTTTCATCCCCCTCTATATGCGGCAACGCCCCTGATTTAGATGTCAAGGAAGGTGACAATTTTGTTTTCTCAGATCGACAGTACCATAGGGAGCACGTAAGAGGCAGACATTCCTTTTTATGGGGCATCTGTAAGCCCCCGTGCCAGCTCAGCAACGGGGGTGGAACTTTCGGAAAATGATTTGGGGGACGCAATGCCTGGAGGTAACAGGAAGACCTTTAGTCGAGAGGCCACATTAGCGCCACATGTTAAAATATGAAATGATTGGGGGAAGGTGGGCTCACGTCAGTCTTAAAGGGGGCTGACGCCTCCCAAAAGTAAGTAAAATTTCACTCTAGTTAGGAGGGTACATTCGACGGACGGACTGGAAACATGGGGCTACAAAAGCGGCCAGGCATGTATTGGTGACATTCCCAAGCAATACGTTCAGGACTAGATCTGGATCATTCCAAAACGCTCCTACGCGTCGGCTTCTGTGCTGGTTTCCGGTTCAGAGCATGAATGAATGATCGCAATCAAAGTTCGTGGAGCAAAGGGACTTTGCATGTCGTTTTTTCCAATCAATGTTCATAGGCCAAATTATAGATACAAGCAACAATGAAGTGGCATACGTCACACCTGCCACATAGCACTGCCAGATCCAAGAGCAGTGCCAAGTGCAGCCAAAACGGGCAAGCATAGTGAGCGCCGCTAGTCTGCCCCTGGTCACAGCGGCAGCAGCAAAACACGCCAGCAGGACAGCGGGACCGGGCGATACGAGAGCATTGTCAAGTGCCGCCAGGACAGGCCGGTACAGGGATCGCCGCCAACCCGTCAATGGTCACAGTCGCAACAGCAAAACACGCTAACAATACGGCAGGATCGGGTGACACGAAAGCAGTGCCAAGTGCCGCCAGGACGGGCAGCATAGGGGGCGCCGCCAGTCCGCTAACTGGCGGTCACGGCGGCAGCAGCAAACACGGAGAAAAAGAGCAGAACCGGGCGACACTACACGATACACAGCAGGGACGGTGACAGATGTACCGGCAGTGTGAGGGTGGACATCCTATCGCTGGCTGGTGACATGCTGGCGCACCTGCCTAGATGCCCGCCTCTCTGCGCTCTCCCGAGCAGAATTCTAGTGCAACCAGCCGATGCGCACATGCATCCCAACTCGAGTCAGCCTCCATGCCACACAGACATCTAGCCTCGGCTGCCGGCTGCTGATGACGCCTACCAGGCGCCTCACAATGCTGGCCTCGCCGGTGCAGGTTGGGCCCAGGATGGAGCAGAAATAAGAATTAAACTGGTCTACCAGGTATGTGGCACGTAGAGCCGGCCGCAACCGATGGTGGTGAGCCAAGAGCTGGACACAGTTGTCAGGAGCTCCTCCGGTGCTTCAGACGTCGAACAGCCAAGCGCTGTATTGACACGCCTAATTTTGTAGGCGACAAAGCCGGCAACGACAGCAAGGCCGTCACGCTCCAGTCCCAGTTTACTGATGGTGGTCGTGCTATATTCATGTGAATTGAAGTGGCATCAAACTAGTTGAACTAGTTCTTCATTTAGCTATACAAGGATAAGATTCTCCCAAATACAGCAAGCACAACAGACATGCATGATTCAACACTTCATACCATACAAATCTGGTAGGCAGGTTAATTTATGGAATGGCACCAGGTTTTGGAAGAGGCAGGTATTGCCATTGCAGCATCCGCTTCAGCTGCATCAGATAGCCAGGATCATAATCATCAGAGGTAAAGTGGTTCGACAAAATTAATGAGTTGGTTTGATGAACTCTATCAGCTCTTTTTCACTTTGTCAACTATGTCTTGCATGTATTTCCATCTCTTGGAAACTTAAGCATGTTGATTGAAAAACTCTCTCCTTTCCAGATGATTCTTCCAGATGTTTGAAAAATAAACCCTAGGATACTGACACTTAATTTTAGGCCACCTTCTCTACCTCAATCACAATATGTAGGATAAGCACAATATGTAGGATATATTATTACAGTTTAAGGTAACATCTGAACACGTTTTACACACATTATACCTCCATGAAGCATACAAGGGGGTTATGTTTAGTTAATTTCAGCTAGGTTAGGGTTTTGTGGCAAGTTAGGAAAAAGTTGGTGTGTGGGTGATTTTCTTTTAATTGAGTTTTCTTTTAAAAAAAAAAACAGTTCAGGATAGGTTAGGTAAGGTTAGGTTTTTATGAATTTGAACATTTTTTAAGTGCTCAGAAATTTTCTATTTTAACAAAAATAAATTGCTTTCTTGCATAGATGGCTAAGCTAGATTAGTTTAGGTTATGCTACATCATTTTTTCTTCATTTGGACATTACCTTTTATGCTATATTACCCAACTCCAAGGCCATTTTTGCACGGTATGCTGCCTCCCAACTGAAAAGCATGCATTTGCAGAGGAAATAAGTGTTCACATCATGTTCAGCATATTCAAAAATATTGCACTAGAAAAAGACATTCCGTGAATCAGAAATTACCTGAAACTGCAAATCTACAGGATAATTGGCATCAACATATTAGATACCTAATGCGGAACACATCCCAATTTATATCACTAATTAACGACAGCAAAATCTACAGCTAACCGTGCGACTACACACAAGATACACCACAACACAACACAATAAAACAAAATGCAACTAAACGCGGGGACAGCGAACACAAGGTGTGAAATGTAGCACAGAACTTACAAGAGAGCTATGTAAACAACTGCGCCATTTATGACTCAACCGCGTCATCTAAGAATTTGAGAAAAAGTGTGCCCCTAAAACGCTGCGTTTCCTGATGGCGGTCGTCTAATTCGCAGCCTAACTGAAACTTATAAAATAACAGCTGAACAGGATTCTAAGAGCACAGACGCGATATTAGAAGATTTAGAAAGTGAGTTGAATTGAAAATATTTTGATTTTAATATACAGCAAACCATTAAAACGGCCCTAAAGGTGTACCCCAGATGACGTCATTTGTATCATTCGAGGCGACACGCAGGAAGGCATGGGGATGACAAGGGCCTGGTCACATCCAACTGTGGCGTGTGCGGTAGGCATATTTTTTTTCGTCGCCGAGTTTTGACAAACAGAAGCCAGAATAGTGCAGAAACTTGCGAAACTGGATTGCTATTCCCAATACTGTAAACAAATGAGTTTTCTTCTGGAAATATTGCATTAAAATCGTCATGTTTGGCATGTTGATGGAATTATATCATAGTTTGCTATTGAATTGCAGGCGGCAGTTGTGTGAAAAATGGATCATAAACACAATATAATATTACAACACTATCATAGTCTGTGACAATCGTGACAACGGTGAAACGAAGTCAAACAATAGATATTGAACGTAATACAACTAATACAAATAATAATACTTTAATAACACATATAATAATTATCACGTTGGTCAATAGGCTCATGGTCTCATGGTCAGGCTCTGGCTCGAGAGGCTTCGTAGTCTCAAGCAATCTGCAAGGTGTAAGCATGCAAGATGTATCACATGCATTTGAAATAAGTTTGTCCTCTGCAAAGCAAAATGTGAGGTTTGGCTAGGTTAGGCTGTTTTTGGGAAACATGGAACATTTTGATAACACTTTCAATTTGCAAAGAATGAAAAATGAATTGGCCTTGTCAAGTTAATTTTTCAGAGATATTTGTTCTCAGAAGAGGTTAGGCTAGATTACATTACAATACGCTGCATTGTGTTATGTTGGGTTTGGCTGGGCTAGGCAAGGCTACACTATGCTAGGCTAGGTTAGGCTATAGTGATATGCTATGCTGTCCTGTTATGCTATATTATGCTAGGTTAGGTTTTTGTGAAATTGTACATTCCATGTTATATATTACTTCATCTGCCCTAAAACAGAAATAACCATCTTTCTTCACTCAAAGATCCTTGGGTGGTCCTAGGTACTACATATGTATCTAACCAGGCACTCGCCTATCTACCTACCTATGATACATGCATGGGAGTCCCTGGGCAATCTTTATCAAAAATATGTTTCATGGTGCTTGCTGATGTGAATTGAGTGAATTTTGTATTCATTTCTTTGCAAAAAGAAAACTTTTCAAGATATAAGAAATTCTAGTATCTATATCTCAATAAGTAGTCAGTTCGCCAAGAAATAAACATGAAATTCATTCAAATAGCATTGAAAGATGTCAGAGAAAACATTGTTTTTAACAGTGCAGATGCATGCTATTTACTCTTTGCAAAAAATATGGGGAAAGGGTCTGGCAGAATATCTGGTTTGGCTGGTTGACAGACTTCAAAGTATGACACTTTCAACAACATCTCATTCATGTGGGATGGGTGGCCATCAGTGGAGCTGGTGTGGCAATTGAGGTTTGCAAAGCTTGGGAGTGATTTGCATAATGGTGAGCCCCCCCTCCCCAGACGAGGCACCACCCTCCCGTTGTGGGTGATTGCGTGTCCCAATGATTCGGCTTCCATCTTACCGGTGAGGGGACAGACTAAGAGTTCCTCACTCGTCCTTCAATCCATACGCTTCCATTCCAATTCCCATCCCATCTCAACATCCATGTCCTTCACCTGGCCCTGCAACACCAACTATCCCTACTATGAGCAGGTAGGACAACTTCCCCGGTCCTACCCTCCAGCTCAGTTGTATCGGGGTAGTCGCGCCCTCTCGGCCCGTCCCCCGGGGTTGACGGAGTCCTGGAGGCTGAGGTCCCCCGTCGCACGGTGCTAGTTGTGACGGGGGACCAACACGCCTCTTTGGTCCCGATACCCCGGAGGGGCGGGCGGGCCCGTAGGGCCCCACACGGGCCAAGCGACTTGTCGCCTCAGGCCGAGGGTCTGGACCCCAGCCCAGTACCTGTTGGTCTGGACGGCAGGGGTCAAGGGGCCCCAGTCAAGCGTCTGGCTGGTCAAGTCAAGCGGCGCTGGATCCCGGTCTGGTGGTGAGTCTCTCTCTCCCGGCCGGGTGATGGCGTCGCCTGCCCGGTATAACTCCGCGGGCGTCTGATGTCCACCCGCTTGCGGGGCACAGACGTCCCCTCAGTAGGGCCCCAGTGTGGTGGGACGTGGTGGTACATGGACTGATGTACCACCGATCATAGGACGCTCGGTATTTGTCGAAGATTTCGCCATCTGGTCTTCGGCCTTAAATACGACAACAATTACACGACAGTTACAGCTTGCAGTAGTCAAGCTCCAGAGCTGGAGCATTAAAAATGGATTCCGGTTTTCCACCAACAAAACCGACATTGGACATTGGAACACGCGTCCATCAAGTCACCCCAGAAAGTGTGACTGAATTTTGTTTTTAATGAAATAAAAATGGGTATTTCAGAATGAGAATAAGTATTTAGTGACCAAATGGATATTTCATAACTGATGTGTGTAATCAATAACAAGAACAGGAACTGTATATCTAAGTTGTATGTTATTGGCAGTTTCATGCGAAGGAGCTATTGACTAGACATTCAGAACTGTCTCTAATATGAAAGTGAGGACAGCTCTCCCTGCATTGCATGCAATATCGTTTTAGATTCCACCAGTAAGATGGATGTTTGAGCAAACTGATGTATTGAGATCAGCGCAAGATCCATGCTGCTTTGCAGCTTGTTTTTTTTGTATAGCCCTTTCAGTCATTATTCTGGGTATGTTATTAAGTTCAATTAATGCTGGCATCCATTCACCAGATGGATAATGTATGCATGCAGGTATCACTAAAAGCACACTCCGACGACATCACTTATCTATAGAATAGCGAGACGTTTCCAAAGGTTGTTTTGTTATCCTTCGATGACAGGCAACATACAATGTCGTGGCGACAACAGTTATAGCAGCTCTGTAGCGGTCGTAGCAGAAACTGGACCGGTAGAACGTTTGTGATGGAAGCTGTGTTCACTGCAGTTAGGACGGCGCTAAGGTTCACCCGCACTGGTGGAAGCCCGTGAACATGACTCGGCCAGGACCACGGAGCAAACGGGCGGCCTCGATCAGGTCAACTATCTTGGCCCTGGTTGTCTGGTCAGCGTTGCCAAGCATCGTCAGAAAAAGGTTTTAAGGGTGAACCATAAGCGAGTTTCTGCCTATGCTGTGTGGTCACCTAGCCAAACAGATACAGTGACAGAAACAGCACATGTGCTACGCTGACCACAGTACAGCACAGCATAGCCAGAAACTCGCTTATGGCTCACCTCGTTCGCTAAACATTTTCCTGGTGATGCTTGGCGACACTGGTTAGATAGCCAGGGATAGCCAGGGCCAATATAATCGACCTGAACGAGGCTACCCGTTTGCTCAGTGTTCCTGGCCGAGTCATGTTCGCGGGCTACCGCCAGTGCAGTGCATCTTAGTGCCGTCCTAACTGCAATGAACACAGCCTTCATCACAAACGTTCTACCGGTCCAGTTTCTGCTACGACCAATGCCACAGTTGCTATCGCTGTTGTCGCCATCACATAGTGTTGCCTGCCATAAAAGGATAATACATTTGGATTAACGTTAGACACGTATCTCCCTTTTCTACATATAAGTGATATGTCGCCTTTAGTACAACGTGCCTTCATTACCAACATGGTGAATGAAGGCAAGCATTAAGTAAGCACAATAACATACCGAGAATAACGATAGAAAAGGCTGAAAAGCATGCAAACAAGCCGTATATAAGTGTTCACCTTACACTTATCTAGGTAAGTTAGCTCGCTTAAAGATCCATCCTCATGGTGGAATTTAAAATGATATTACGTTCCCCTTGGAAAACACTCTGGGCATCAGAAGGGTGCAACTGGCCTCACGGCAGCTAGTGCAAACTGCAAATTGTCATCCCACGTGATCAATGCGTATCAACTATTTTCATGGTCGATATTTCAACGCAGCGCGGTGGCCTGCTGCAGCACGGCGTCGCGCCACATCCGAGACGATGGAAGTTCCACCTGGACCGAACGGGAAAAAGGTCATCTTTCGATCTGTATTGCGGGTAGGGTCTGCAGAGTATGCAGACCTGTATAGGGTCTGCATACTCTGCAGTAGGCCAAATCCCTCGACCAGGGTGGAGTGACTTCCCGTTCGTCACGATGACGTGGATAATAAGACCACCAGCAACTTCCACAGTGGACAGGAGGAAAACGCGAGCCATGCTGCGGCTAGCTTTTCCACCGGCGTCGACGAACGTCACTTGATCAGCTTCTCGCAGTTGGTGGACGCGGGCCATCAGTGGTGTCACGATGGCGATGGTGTGATGGCCATCTGTGACTTCAGCCGTCGCATCCGATCGACCGTCGGCCGGCCAAATCAGTCGGACCTGCAGCGCCTCCTCTGCGCAGCTGTACGTGGCGCTGAATATACTACTATGTAGCCGGTAACAAAGACTCTTAGTGGATAAATATGCGGATGCGTTGAGGGTACTTTGCTTTTAAAAGTGCTTCAACAGCAGCTGGTCAACATGGTCAACGTGGTAGGATAATTCGTGTCATATGTGCGCACATAATGAATAGCATGTATGGTGAAGCTTCGAAACACTGCTTCATGTGATTATAACGATATTAATTATACTATTAGCGTATATTGTGCTGTATTATTATATAAGTAGCATAATATGTACCGTTCTATTAAACTTTGACAAGTTGCACCAGTCAGTGGAACACGAAAGAACATATTCCGAAGGCAGTAAACTTCATTCTGGAACAATGTGGACATCGAAACATTGAATTGTGTCCCTGCCGACAACCCCGAAATAGTTTATGCTGCGCAGTTATAAATTATGCGTAAAATAGGGTGGAATATACCACTCTCTAAACACTCAATCGACATCCTGCTCCTTGATGAGTCATTATGAAGTCTTCGTGACTCCTTTCTAACAGAATCCAGTTTATAAGTATCATGTACATGCTCTCGATAAGAAATGGTGATACACGAACATTTCGCAACGCAATTTCAGGTAAAGAGATTTCCTAAAATGTGATTTGGCATACAATACCAGTTTATAGCATAGGTAGTATTTCCTCTATCCGGAATATAGTTCTTCCTAAATTATGAATCTCAAACCAAATGATGAAGTTACAGTCATAAGTACCTACACCATAGGCTGAAATTTGAGTCTGAAAGACATCAAAATCATGTTAAATGACACTAATTCCATAGCAAATTTCGACATCCTACTGTGTCGTTTCCACATCTCACACCTAACGAAAAAACATTATTTTAACCCTGATGCTGCGGCAATGTGTTATCCAGCGTAGCTTATTAGTTTGGTCGGGCTAAGTATTCCAAGGTTCCAAGTTATAACACCAGTGTGCATGCATACCTAGGCAAGTCTTATATTCGTTTATTTTCGTGATCATTCTTTTCATGCATTGCATTCATTCATACATTAATACAACCATTCATTCGACATACATTTATATATCGACATGCCGGAGCATAGATTGGAGATCTGGTAGAATGGAACGGTCTGGGGCCGCGATATGGCCATACTCCTCCCCATACTCGTCCACCAGTTCCAGGTCCAGGGTTTGGAGGGCAGTGGAAGGCGAATGATGGAGGCGGAAAAGATCGACCAATCTCTTCTTTGTCTCTTCACTCATGCGGCGATGCTGAATCGCCGCAGGTGTGGTCGTGGGATGGTTGTGGTGACCCCACGCACCACCAAACCTCACTCGGCCTCGGGAGTTGTCCTGCGGTGGTAGTTGTGTGGTGAATTATTGCTGTAGGGCGTGTCAACTACTGTCATTTTGTGCCCATGGAGTTAGTTGTCATGCAGAAACATTAGCGCAGTCCCAGGTCACCGTTCACGGACACTACCTTCGCAGGATAAAAACACACATATATAATGCAAAAAGCACCACTAATACGAAAGCATCAGTCCAAAGACTCGCCCAGATACACACAGCAGGTTGTTTGTTTCTCACGGATGGTCACACCGTCCCGCACCGGGAATCGAACCCGGGCCTCACGACGCACGGTCGTGCATCCTAGCCACTGGACCATGCGGGACGAGATAGTAAAGTGACCAAACCGCGAAAAACAAGCGAGGGAGGGTAGAGCGTACCTCGTTGGCTCATCTGGTTAGTTAGTTAGTTATTTGGGCCTTAGGGCTGGCCCATCTGGAGATGCTACTGGTGTGTGTGCTATTAGTCTGCATGCCCCATTAACATATCAATGTACAACTTGTTTTCGTTCATCAGCCCCACTCGTTCATTCGTTCATTCCGCCACCAGGAGAGCTTCCATCCACTTACACGACACAACGTAGCATATGCCAACACCGAAATAAACTAGCATGCCGTGGCACTCTCAACTAAGAAAGGAAAAACAAAATCAATTCAAGCATAGCAGAATGCGGGGTAAGGGTTGGTTGCATTTATATCACGCCAATCACTGACTTATTTGCTGATGCTTCAACATCAACCATCAACAAACAAGCCAACAAGCACAACGCAGAAACAAGGAATATCATACGATCAGTCGAAGCGATAAGCAGGAAGATCATCAATGCTGCACTCGCGGTCATTTTCAACGAAACATGCATATATATATATATATATATATATATATATATATATATATATATATGTATGTATGCATATACATGTGTGTGATCCCATATGTTTCTCGCCTCCGCGCCGCCACGATTATTTATTTCCAAGCAGCAGGCACTGGCGTAGCGGCCTTCGTCCATATACATCACACCTGTTTGCGTGCAAACATCGCATTGCTGTTACATAGCCAGATGTTTTGACTTACTTCCTTGACATGCTGCTCGTCTTCTTAGCTGTTACCGATATCTTCCACGGGCAGACCAGGTTTCTGATCGACGATTTTCTCGGCTGGGCGCGTCGTGCCGGTACGCTATGATGGCAACGCAGGTGAGCCTTGAAATATTTTCGGCTTCGTTATGGTGAATTGACCCACATAAAGTATAACCAACGTTGTTCTTAGTCCAGGATATTGTCAATAGTTCAAGAACGCCATATCACTTTCATGGTGGCTGTAATATACTCGGCGGCGGTCCGGTACCAACTGGTTTATTGAGCATTCGGGTCACGGGACAACGAATCGTCAGCATGCCCCGCGGCGGCGGACCGCGCGCAGAGGCGGCGCCAGGTACTGAGTGGTGTCACATCGAATGTGGGTCAACACGCATCATCACACTCCTCCACCCCGAATACATACTGCAAAAGCAGAGAGAGCAAAACATACGAAAATTACTTATTGCGCCATGTGAACAACTCCTAACGTCAAAGCTGCAAAAAAACACACAAAAACGTACTTTACACGTGCAGCATCACATTACGAATACATTAACCAATCGGGCTGCTTCAGCGTTTGTCTGACACGCAAATCATAAGTCCTTGGGGAACCCGGAGCACGAGTTGTGCCTGAGTCCTCGGGGTACAAACTTCAACTGGCACAGTTGTTGTTGCCAACGCTACCGGCGGCACGAACGGTACAAACAACGGCACAGGAGTCACTGCCGACGGTAGTGATGAGCTCGGCGCGCTACCAGAGGCGGTACACGTCGGCCGCGGTCTCACCTGATCCAGATGCCTCTGAATCACTCTGCCATCCTGCAGACGCACAGTTATTTTAAGTCCCGATTTGGCAGTCACGTGACCTGCCAACCAGCTTGTCCCTTCCCCACCACGGATACGATCAACAGCCGACACATACACCGGCTGTCCCACCTCAACCGACCGGTCTTGGGTGCCCCTGTCACGTACACATTTTTGTTTTTCCTGCTGGATTCTCACTTTTCTTTCCAAATCGGGTTTCACCACGTCGAGTGGGGTGCGCATGGGACGACCCGAAAACAACTCAGCTGGGGAGACACTGGTTGTGGAGTGAGGTGTAGCCCGGTAACGGAATAGGAACCGTGAAACCTTTGTCTGAGGACTGCCTGACGTTTGCTTTCGGTAAGACGATTTAAAAGTCTGAACACTTCGCTCACTCAATCCGTTGCTCTTGGGCGACAAGGGTGGGGAAGTCAAGTGGGTTATGCCATTCTTACGGCAAAAAGTCTGAAATTCACCTGACATGAAACACTGGGCACCATCAGATACCAAGAATGTTGGTACTCCCCATGATGCAAAGGACGCTCTCAGATGCTCCATTGTCCCTAATGAAGTTGCTGTGCGAGAAGGATATATATCCATCCACTTCGAATGGGCATCCGTAATGACCAGAAACATCCACCCATCGATAGGCCCACAATAATCCACTTGAACTCGCTGCCACGCTTTCGCAGGCCAGACCCAAGGGTGAATGGGCACTTCAGGTGCACTGGCTCTATGTTCCTGACACACCTCACAGAGTTTCGTTACTTTCGAGATGTCGTCATCTAACTTTGGGTACCAAACATACATTCTAGCGAACGATTTTGTGCGTGACTGCCCACAGTGGCCATCATGTAGTAGCCTGATAATTTGCGGACGGCCCTGGGGCGGAATTACAACACGGGAGCTTCAAAGCAGACAGCCATCCTGTACACTCAGTTCAGATATCCGAGTTTTGTATGGAGCGAACTCGGGTCCCAACAAAACCGATGTCGGCCAACCCTCCCGGACATACTTAGTCACTTGCGACAACACCGGGTCTCTCGCAGTCCACAGGCTAATCTGATCAGCCGTTACAGGAGTTGAATCCAAGAACTCCAAGTGGATTGTCTCAGCAGGCGGAGGGGAGATGGCACAGTCAACAGTGTGCCGCAGCGGAAGCCGGCTCAGAGCATCGCAATGTGCCTGCTTTGCAGCCGGCGCATACTCGAGCCTGTAATCATACGCGCTCAGCATGAGCGCCCAACGGACCACGCGCGGCGATGCCATCAGAGGTAGAGGCTTATTCTCACCAAGGAGGCCCAAAAGCGGCTTATGATCAGTACGGATAGTGAAAGTTCGGCCAGCCAAATAATAATGGAAGTGTTTCACTCCAGTAAGGACCGCTAGACCCTCTCTGTCAGTCTGGGAGTATCGACGCTCCGTGTCATTCAGAGACCGAGAGTAATAAGCCACAGGCTGCTCCCCATGCTGGAATCGCTGGCTTAAGACAACCTATTCCGACAGGACTCGCATCACATACCAAGACTACAGGTCGATTCGGATCAAAATGCGCCAGGACAGGTGGGCTTTTCAGCAGGTGCTTCGCTTCGCAGAAAGCCTGATGCTCAGCCTGAGTCCATTTCCAGGCTTGTCCCCATTTCAACAGGGTATACAGAGGTGCCAATGTTGTAGACAGCCCTGACAGAAACTTGGAGTAGAAGTTGATCAAGCCTAACCAACTCCTCAGCTCTGCCACGTTGGAGGGAGTGGGCGCGCCCACAATGGCCCCTACCTTCTCAACAGTCGTCTCTATCCCACTGCCGCTGACTTTATGACCCAAATAGGTCACACTCTCAACAGCAAAGTTGCACTTCTGTTTGTTGACGCGCAAGCCCGCCCCCTTCAGCCTGCGCAACACTTCACGCAGAGCTTGCAGATGAGACTCTGCTGAGTCACCCGCAACAACGATGTCATCTTGAAACACACACACACCCGGAATACCGGCCAGGAGGGTATCCATTGTACGCTGGAAGAGACTCGGGGCAGAGGAATATCCGAAACTGAGCCGGGTGGAGCGAAGAAGGCCCCTATGTGTATTTACAGTCAAGTACTCTCGGGACCCATCCTCTACCACGAGTTGATTGTACGCAGACTTCAGGTCTATCTTTGAGAAAGCCTTACTGCCCACCAACTTCGATGTCAATTCCTCGACACGGGGGAGGGGATACTGCTCAACAGGTGCAGCCTTGTTTACTGTGAGGCGATAGTCGCCACAGATCCGTACAGTTCTGTCTGCCAGGGGGACCACGACCAACGGCGCTGCCCACCTGGAGTGTGTGACAGGCTCCCAAAGACCCTCCTTAATCTGTTCATCCAACTGCGCGTCGACTTGTTCTCTATAAGCCAGGGGAACTTGCCGAGCCTTAAAGAATCTCGGCTGAACATCTGGATCCACTGAAATCCTGACCTGTTCTCCATTGTAACGGCCCAGGCCATCCTCAAACACTTCAGCAAACTCCCTTAGAGTTTCCCTCAGGCCCCCTTCCCCGACAAATGGCAGATCGAAGGCCAATCGAGTCTGAGGTGAGACAGCCAGTTGCGACCAAACAGCATCGGCCCTCCCCTTTAACAACAATCAACGGCAACTGACCACACTGATCCCCGTATTTCACTGCCACGTCAATCTGCCCACACACGGGCAGAACCTCCCCACTATACGTTCTAAGCGTGGAGTCACAGGGTATTAGTTCAGGTGTATCAGGAGCCCACAGACGCAACAGCTCCTGCTCAGAACACACACTGACCGCAGCCCCAGTATCCACCTCCATACAGGCATCCCTACCATCCAGTGACACTTCCACCATAAGCGGTGGTTTACGTCCACCCCCAGAGAACTGCGAATGCGATCGAAACAAATCGTATGATTGTCGCTCACCGTCACAATGGCGATTCTCACTTGAAGTCAGCTCCATTGCACTGTTGTCCACCGTCTCCTCTGAAACGCGACAGATTTCCTGCGCCTGTACCGCTGCGCGACAAGCTCTCCTGATGTGCCCCTCTCCACCGCATCGGAAACAGCGGCACGCTTTAAAGGGGCACGCAGAAGGTGAGTGTCGGCGGCTGTGACACCGTGCGCACCGATCCAGAAACGCCGGCCCGCTGTGTCTCGGACCATCGCTGTGTCTCGGAGCCCTGTCTATTACGCCTCCCCTGCTCTGCCATGGCGCCCGCTGCTCCCCCACTTTGCCGACCCCAGGTCGCGGCTGAAAGGGCCGGGAACCTGAATCCACGCTCTGAATGACGTCACCACCAGTCGGCACGGCGATTGGTTCACGACCACTGAGCCGGCCGATGACGTCACACACGGCAGACTTCCCGCAAAGCTCCGCAGCGTTGGCAGCGGCAGATTCGTGGGCTTGGGCGATGGTGTTCGCTGACTTGAGAGTCAAGCCAGGCTCGCTGAGCAATCTGGTTTGCAGAGGCTGGTTCTGAATACCGCAGACGAGGCGGTCACGAAGGATCTCTTCCAGAATAGACGGCTCGTAGTTGCAAGACGTCGCCAACTTCCGCAACCGAGCCACGTATACTGGCACGGACTCGCCACGTTCACGGATGCACGAGTTGAAACGGAAGCGGGCAACTATCGATGAATCCGCCGGCTCGAAATGGTCGCAGAGCAGCTTGATCAAATCCTTGTACGACACTTCGTGTACTGACTTCGGGGCAATCAAATCTTCGACCAGGGTGCTCGCACCCACAACGCTCAAAAAGATAGCGCGACGTTTCTCCACTTGATCATCATTGATACCATTCGCGACGAAAAACTGTTCGATGCGTCGGCTATATATACCAAATCTCTCCACTGACACATCAAACTCCGGCGCTTTGCCAATAAACGCCATTACTCGTTTTCACCATACACAAAGAAAACCGAAACTGACACATCAAACCTCAGAGACCCGGTCAGTTCACTCACTGGTCGCCATGTAATATACTCGGCGGCGGTCCGGTACCAACTGGTTTATTGAGCACTCGGGTCACGGGACAACGAATCGTCAGCATGCCCCGCGGCGGCGGACCGCGCGGAGAGGCGGCGCCAGGTACTGAGTGGTGTCACATCGAATGTGGGTCAACACGCATCATCACAGTGGCGGTGATTATTGGTTTTACGACACGTCGACCGTTCAGTTGTGTAGCGTCGACAATCTCTCACGCCGATTGGTCGCGGGCGAAGAGTAGCGACAGGTGAGACTCGAACCCACAATCTTTCTATTGTGAGACGGGCATCTTGCCCCTAGGCTACTCGTCCCCACATCACTTCATGATTCCGTAATCGATGGTCAGGTAATTATCAGGGGCGGGATGAGGAGGTAACGAGAATCGGTGACCTCACGCCGCGTTTAGCCGCGAAGACTCATTCGACTCTAATGTATGCATGTTTATCTTCAAAGAGGTGCTTGGGCATGACAGACACTTGTCGAAATGAAAGGCATGTGAATTAATTAGAAAACTGAGCGTAGTTATGTGCAACGTACTTTATGAAAACTGAACGATATGCGAACAAAAATTACGATACATATACGTTGCTACGCAGAACTCAGCAGAATGCGGATTTGCGGATTGGGCATGAATTTCATTGAAAGCCTAAGCAAAGCCAATGTTGAAAAGCCTAAGCAATAAAGACATATTCTGAAACTACTAATGCCGATGTTTCACTGTTCTGATATATAATAGAAAGTAATAGAACATGTTGCAAGATACTACAACCCTAAGTGTAAATGAAGTGAATCTGTGCGAGTAATCTCATGTAAGGATTTCAGATGCAATATATGCATGCATACAATCATCCAAAATGCAATAGCATAACGAAGCATCAAGAGAAACTTTCTCAACTACACGATTGTAATTGGTTTTGTACTATATATGATGTTCAGGATTTGGTATCGGCCGCAACTAACGCAACTAAATTCAGAACTGATCTCCATACATAAATATAAAATATTGGCGTGCGACTGGAAAGGACCAGCCGGAACAGTTCTTTCAATTGTCAATGTTATCTTGGTTAGTTCCTGAAATATTTCAGCAAATTCCGGAGCGATTTCCCTGGTTGCTGGGCAGTGAAATCCCACCTCGACGCCACTCATCAGCTTCTGAAATCAGGACATTTACGTGATGACAGTATTTGCACGAACTGTGCTAGATGACACTGGACTTGGCAACTGAATGCTAAATATACACATGATTTAACAGGTAAATCAATGTTTTGAGGTGTAGTTTTAGGGAACAAGATATGTGTGTACATTCCAATAAGTAGTATATACAATGGTCACACCAATCACAATTGGCTTTTAAATCATAGCTTTTACTCGTGCAATAACCAACAGAGATGGTCTCCAAAATAATGGGTACAGTTTATCCAATCGTATATGAACCATCCAGCTGGATAACTTTTTTTACTAAATGTTAACTCTCTGTCCCTGTTCCAGTCTCTGTCTATTTGTCTCCTAAGCTTCGGACGCTCGATGGAACACCCGCCCCTCTCCAGTAGACCGGTTGGCAATCCGTCGGCTGGGAACGACTTCAACCATCCGAGTTGCATCCACATCAGGTCAAATTTCGCCGTTGTTTTCCGAAGATGCAAACGTGACTATTGGACCACCTCACAGTTACTGTCATGCTGAATGGCGAAGTTAAACGTGTGGCTACCACAACGTTGAACATCGCTATTCACTTCCTGCAGAAGTTATTAAGAAGATACTGAAGGGGTCGATAAATTCTGCCAATTACTTCCCAATCAGGTTCACAATAACATAATACAATACAATACGAATATACAATATAAATTTAGCAATATTGAGCTATTAGGGGCCATCAAAATTTAGCTGATCAAGGGCATATGTCCTTCAACTATGGCAAGTGTAATTTTATCCACCTGAGGTCTGGCGGTGGGATATTTAGATCTGGAATAAGAGATAATGAACCGGATGCCATTGAAGAGGAAACATACTTGGTGTGTTAATTTCAAGGGACCTTAAAGAAGAAAAACCTCAGCTAGGAGTAGGGCAATTGGAATGCTGGGAATCAATAATAGTTCAATATAAAAGCAAGGGGTGTATGATTTGAAGAAAAAAACACGCCAATATGCGAGCTCACTTTAATATTGTACACATTCCCCTCCTTAGAAAGATATACATAAAGGCTAGAAAGAGTGCAGCACAAAGTTGGCTTATAAGTGGACTAGGCAACTTGCAACATGAGGAAAGGAGGCTTATGACATTAGCTATGTAGGGACTCTAGTATTGGAGATTAAGGGGTGCTACCATTAGGGTGCTTAATATAGCAAAAAGGTTAGACAAAACCAATCTGAATGATACTCTTGGTTATTGGTTTCTATGACATGTCGACCGTTCAGTCATGTAGCGTCGCCAATCTCTCACGCCGATTGGTCGCGGGCGAAGAGTAGCGACAGGTGAGACTCGAGCCAACAACCTTTCGATTGTGAGACGAGCATCTTACCCCTAGACCACTCGTCCCCTGAATGATACTCTTCTATTTATGGAGTCCATGAGGGTTATCAATAATTTTGATTGATAAGACCAGTTAGGTTCTAGGATCGTTCAATGCCAAGAAATTTTGAATTCACAGGCGGTTGATCGGTGGAATAGGCTGCCTGATGATATAGTGAAGAGTTTCTCACTGAATGAATTAAAACATATGGTGAACCTTACGGTCATCAAAAACTGAAGACTAGCAAGCGCAGCCAAAACATCTCAAGACAGGATTTCGATCACTACCATACGCCGACGAAATTTCACAGCAAAAGCAACTCGTCACATGTTCAAATTTAAACATGCATGTCACCAAGACCACTACAACAACCATGAAAACGTTACTAGTCAGATTAGACATTTCCCACCCTCACTGTTTCGCGGGAACCCTGTGGTGCTTCGCATGTTCAGCTGGAATGGCTGGCAAATACCACCTATCTGGGTTGGTGTACAGGATTAGCTGCAATATTTGCATCAACAACGGCCAACAGGTCAACTACATTTGCGAGACAGCTCGCCCCGTCCATCTACGCTTAACGAACACCAATGAAATACAAGAAACAGCATACTGGACATGCCTATGAGACCATCTTAGAGAAGCTCACAGCAATAACAGGGTATAACTTCTCCCAACATACTCCTTTCCTTAGACATCTGGAACAGCCATGTCCATGACAGCCACAATATGTGGAGGGCATGTATCGTGAAATAAATAAATAAATATATAAAACTTGGAAATAAAATATGCATTACTATTTATTGCATACTGTAACCACTCACACCCATAAATCATAATGCCAGCTGTATGAACATGCACCTCACTCAGCATCTTCTAGTTTTTTTTTCAGCATAGAATATAGCAAATACAAATTGAAGCAAAGATGTCTGAAAAACTGAAGTCGGAACTGAAATGAGATATCTGGATTGCTGAGTCATGAAGAACAAAAGGGTACATAAGGAGAAAAGCAACCAACATTTACAGCCAAGTAGTTCAATGAAAAATATGTTTTTAGTGTGGCATGTGTTGTGTCCAGTGCAGTGCCCTGGAATACTGAAATTTGAGTGGAGACCCACACTCAACAACAATTTTTGGAACATCACTTCTATTGCATGGCCTAAGCACAACTATGCTTTCTTTCTACATGTTATGACTTAGGTTCATAGTATTTAAAACCCTTATAGCTTCTGATAGCAACACTACCCTGATTGGAAAAGGCAGCAGACACCAGGGCCAGATACATCACCACCACCATCACATAGTGGAATGATTCATGTGTGCATATGCTGGTGGCTTCAATGTTTCACATTGAGGAATGTTCCACAATGTTTGTTTTGCACAATGTTTTGCACAATGTTTCACATTGTACATGGAGTTTAGGTTGCATCAACTGCATTGGTCATGTAGTGTGAAAGTGCATGTTGTGCTGTTTGTGAAATGATAGTTTGTGCATGCTAAATATATAGTCGTGGTGAATTGAACACTCATACATTGCACATTGCCTACTGATACACACAAAAGCAAAGGTTAATAAAAAAATCAAAGAAAAATGAAAAGAAAAGACATGAATTCAACTTTAGCCTGTTAACCTGGAATAGACTTGAAGCATACCTGGCTGGCTAACTTACCCCCCCTCCCTTTAAAAAAAGTGGTGACCACATAATTTCAGGGCACACAGTGAATAGCATCAGCTTACAAAATAAGAATAAGAGAAAGCTGCACTGTTCAAGAAAGCAGCTGACCTGATACCAGGTCCATTTCTGCCTTCTCTTTCACCAGCTGATCTTATGCTGATATGGATTCCTCCACAGTTCTTACAGTTAACAGTTGGGTTCCAAGTTTTGGCTGCATAGGAATACTAGACAAGGAATGGCATTACACAACATAACAGGTTCCACCAGTCTTAAAGTACAAACATCACTTTTAAATATATTGATATAACTTTTACACACACATCAGGAATATTTATACTGAACACAATGAATTGTGATTTATAACAGGAACCTTTAGGAACTAGTACATTTCCAACTTAGGGCATTGATGAGATTTTGATTATACAAAAAAAAAGTTTGCATATTTGCAAATATGCTATGAACATGCAAAAATGTTTGTTTATGAATGTGAATGAATGCAACATGGCCACTCATTTCACTGTATGCATTTCCAATACATGCTTTTCAGTCAACAAGCAAAATAATGCCAAAAAAGGATCTTTGAGTGAAGAAAGATGGTTATTTCAGCTTTATACAGACATAAAGACATAAAAGATCAGTGCAACTATGAGCCACAAGGGCCCTTCTTGGTTGCACTCTGTACACTGAACCAGTTGTCCATCAAATGTGTTGATCAACTCTCCCTGGAATACAGAAAAACAAGCCCCCTATTCATATAATGATTGTCTATGCTGTTCTTAAAGATGTTCAGTGTGTTGCTACTGACAATGGTTTCTGGCAGCTGGTTCCAGTGTTCTACTACCCTGCTGATTAAGTAATATATAGCATGAAATGTACAATTTCACAAAAACCTAACCTAGCATAATATAGCATAACATGACAGCATATCACTATAGCCTAGCCTAGCCCAGCATAGTGTAGCCTCGCCTAGCCTAGCCCAGCCAAACCCAACATAACACAATGCAGCATAATGTAATGTAACCTAGCCAAACCTCTTCTGAGAACAAATATCTCTGAAAAATTAACCTGACAACCAGGCCAATTCCTTTTTCATTATTTTTTGAAAATTGAAAGTGTTATCAAAATGTTCCATGTTTCCCAAAAACAACCCAACCTAGCCAAACCTCTCATTTTGCTTTGCAGAGGACAAACATATTTGAAATGCATGTGATAAATGCTCTGAACAGCAATAATACCCAGCAGCCTTCAGCTGTTTTGGTAGTCAAACAATTGCTAGACATAAAGCCAGTGTTCTAGATTATTAATAGAAATTAATCATAGATTATTGAATCCTTTCTTTCCACTCCTCCATCCGTTTCAACTTCACATGCATTTCAACTCTGAGCTTATCAGGGGTAGGTGCAGAGACATGAGCCTGAGCAGCCATGCCAGCCACCCCAGATACCAATGCCTGCACCTAAGCAGCCAGAGCCTTGACAGTCTGAAAAACCAGTTGTATCTAATATATGACCAAAGGCGCAATTGTTCAGCTTCAGCCTGATTATGGGATTAAATCAATGATTGAGGGGCTGCACGAAGTTGGGTGACTAGATGCCCACCTACCTATTCACCAACCACCGAACACTATACAAATACAGAAATAGGGATAGGTATCGCTCACACTGGAACCAAAGGCTTACACCTTGCAGATTACTTGAGACTATGAAGCCTCTCGAGCCAGAGCCTGACCATGAGACCATGAGCCTCTTCACCAACGTGATAATTATTATATGTGTTATTAAAGTATTATTATTTGTATTAGTTGTATTACGTTCAATGTATATTGTTTGACTTCGTTTCACCGTTGTCACGATTGTCACAGACTATGATAGTGTTGTAATATTATATTGTGTTTATGGTCCATTTTTCACACAACTGCCGCCCGCAATTCAAAAGCAAACTATGATATAATTTCATCAACATGCCAAACATGACGATTTTATTGCAATATTTCCAGAAGAAAACTCATTTGTTTACAGTATTGAGTATAGCAATCCAGTTTCGCAAGTTTCTGCACTATTCTGGCTTTTGTTTGTCAAAACTTGGCGACTGAAGTGTGAAGTAATTTTGTTTGTTTTTCATATGGCTAGCCTTGTACCGAGACCAACAGTGAAAGGAAAGCGCATTTCTCCTGTGAGTTATGAGAAACGAAACAGTGCTGATCAGGGTGGGAATTAAGGCACTTCTTAAAAGGTTGTGGGTTCGAGTCTCACCTGTCGCTACTCTTCGCCCGCGACCAATCGGCGTGAGAGATTGGCGACGCTACATGACTCAACGGTCGACGTGTCGTAAAACCAATAACCAACCAAGGCACTTCTTAAGAGATTTTATCTCTGAAAACATTTTTGCACTCTGGGTTCATACTGGATAGGATGGGCTTTACATGTACTCCGACACAAATGTGGGAACAAAGATATCAATAAAAACAAACAGAACGACACCCAAAAAAACGTTGGTTATTCCACTTGCGGTCACTACTCAAACTAATAACTTTTTGTAGCAGTCAGCAGCCAGACCACATCTTCACACACTCCATCAACCTCAACCACCGGAATTGCCGACAACGCGCCAACAGCAACTTGCAGGATGATGCGCATGCGCACTTAGAACACTGTTCTCCGGCTCTGGAGCCGCGTCTCGGAATACTTGCGTTCCTCCCACCCTATAGTGGGAAACTTTGACAGTTTTAAGAGACGTTCTCCGGCAGAGTGGGAAACTTACTTTCCCGGTTGGGAGTCGGAGTGCATACCGATTTCTTCCGGGAGTACATTTTCATGGACATTATTTTTTTATGCATGGAATCTGTTTACCAGTAACCGACCGGAAAAACCTAAAACAGTACCTACGTAATATGCATAAGTAATATCATTCTCATTTTGGGTCAAATCAAATGCCAAAACATACAAACAAAGAAGTGAACAATGGATGGCACTGCCCGGCAGTGACCCGTAATAATCGGCACTGTTTCGTTTCTTATAACTCACAGGATAAATGCGTTTTCCTTTCACTGTTGGTCTCAGTACAAGGCTAGCCGGTAATCTTTACCTTTCGGCCGACACATACTGCCAAGGTTAGTGATTTGTGAAGAGGTGTACCGTGGGGAACAGTGACGTCACAGGAGTCAGGGAAGTGACGTCACAGGAGTCTGGTGTTGGTAAAGATTACCGCCTAACCTAGACTAAGATAATGTAGCATAATATACAAAATGTATCATAGCATAATAAAATATAATCTAACCTAACCTAACCGGAAAACCAGAATCCCCGAGCAAATTTTTCGGCCATGACGTCCTGAAATATATGCGACATTGTATGGACACCTCTTTCAAAATCACTAACATTGGCGGTATGTGTCAGCCGAAAGGTAAAGATTACCGGCTAGCCATATGAAAAACAAACAAAAATACTTCTCACTTCACCGTCAGCTCAGAGCGCATACCTACCTACGCAGCCAATTTCCCACGTAATACGAACGCAAATGCGCTACCGCACACGCCACAGTTGGATGTGATCAAAGCAAAGGATCAGTCAAGGTCTTGTGTTTACTGTTAACTTGTGTGGATACTGTTAACCATGTGTTCAAAGTTGCTAATGGTTATGATGTCATATACAAAATACCTTGCATTGATTGGTTCACAGACAGATTTCAGAACAGAAAACGCTAACGCAGCCAATTCTGATCGGTGGCCTCCGGGACTCATAAAGACATAAAGACATAAAATATCAGTGCAACTATGAGCCACAAGGGCCCTTCTTGGTTGCACTTGGTACACTGAACCAGTTGCCCACCAAATCTGTCAATCAACCCACCCTGGAATACAGAAAAACAAGCCCCCTAGTCTTATAATTATTGTCTATGCCATTTTTAAAGATGTTCAGTGTGTTGCTACTGACAATTGTTCCTGGAAGCCGGTTCCAGTGTTCTACTACCTTGTTGGTGAAGAAAGACTGTCTTAACCTTGTCCTGCTGTGATTAACTTTAATTTTGAATTGATGACCTCTAATTGCATCATTTCTGTTAAATTCAAACATTTCCCTTAGATATCCCTGCTCCTGACCATGAACAAATTTAAAAACCTCGATGAGATCTCCTCTCAGCCTTCTATATCTAAGTGAAAACATATTCAATTTCATTAATCTTTCCTCATATGCCAGGTTGCCTATAGCATTAACCATTTTTGTTGCCCTCTTTTGTACTCTCTCTAAAAGCCAACAATCTTTCTCATAACTAGGAGACCAAGCTTGGACACAGTATTCCAAATGTGGCCTGACATATGCACAGTAAAGCTTCCTGATGACCTCCTCACTTTTGTATGACACATTCCTCTGTATCGCCCCAAGCATTCTTAGTGCCTTCTTCCTGGCTTCTTTGGTCTGTTCTAATGCCCCCAATTTTGTGTTCAAAATAACACCTAAGTCCTTCTCCTGCTCAGTCACAGATAGTACTTGGCCATCCATCAAGTATGGCGCCTTCATATGCTGCCTACCTACATGCATGACTTTGCACTTATCAAAATTAAACTTCATTTGCCATTTTTCGGACCACTTCACAACCTCGTCTAAGTCGTTCTGCAGCAAAGCCTGCTCATTGTGCCCTGTTATTGCCCTAAAGATCTTCAAATCATCCGCAAATTTCAAAACCTTACTGCTCAGGCCACATTCAATGCTATTCACAAATATAATGAACAGTGGCCCCAGTACCGACCCCTGAGGGACTCCACTAAGAACATTTTGCCATGATGACTTTGTACCATTAAGCATCACTCTCTGCTGTCTATCTGAAAGCCACAACTCAATCCATTTTAGGATGCTACCTGCAATGCCATGGACCTGAAGCTGCATCATTAACCGTTTATGGGGTACCTTGTCAAAGGCCTTACTAAAGTCAAGATATGCTACATCAACCTGATTTCCCTGATCAAATTGTTCTGTAGCAAAATTTAAAAAGTCCAAGAGATTTCTGAGACACGATCTCCCTTTTCTAAACCCATGTTGAGTATCTTGAATCAATCTGTTTCCTTCCAGAAAACTAACTATTCTATCCTTAATAATTGATTCGAGTACCTTGCAGACTAGGGATGTGAGGCTTACTGGCCTATAATTTTCAACTTTCCCTCTTTCTCCTTTCTTGAAAATAGGAACTACATTTGCCCTTTTCCAATCTGTTGGAATTTCATTTTGTGAAACTGATCTACAAAATATTATACTAAGTAGAATTGCCAGTTCCTTTTCAGCTTCCCGCAATACCCTAGCATAAATTCCATCAGGTCCTGCTGCCTTGTTTGGCTTTATTTTTCTGATATAATTGAAAACAACATTACTATCAATGAAATCAACATTGTGTATCTGATCACCTGTCACTGAACTGTGGTTCACGGTTGGCAAATTTGTCACATCCTCCACTGTAAATACTAATTTAAACTGCTTGCTCAACTCCTCAACCATCTCACCATCCTCACTCAATATAGTGCCATTTACTTCCAGTGGACCAATTGTGCTTGAAACTTTACTTAGCTTGTAGAAACTAAAGAACTTTTTACTGTCCCCATTACAGTTCCTAGCCAAATCCAATTCTTTTGTCCGCCTTGCTGCTCTGGTTTTCTGCTTCACAGCATCTCTAGCTTTTTGATACGACCTTAGATTTACGACATTTGAAGCTTCCTTAAATACTCTAAATGCATCTTTCTTAGCCTTAATTGATCTCCTCAAATCTGGTGTAAGCCATGCTGGCTTTCCTACACTTCTTTTGCGCCTTTGCTTTTGGGGGACATGTCTAATCTGAATTTCCCTGAAGTAAGATTTGAACTTTTCCCACATTTCACAGGCATTTAAATCAAAAAATTATTCTTCCCATTGTATGGCACTTAAAGCCTCTCTCATGGAGTCAAAGTCTGCCCTGTTAAAATTTGGAATATTTGCCAAGATATCCTTGATTGTCCCTGCCATTTGTACCTTAAATCTCACTATGTTATGGTCACTTCTTCCCAGAGTTTCTCCTACAGTCAAGTCTTGAACTAAATCACTTAAATCTGAGAAGACAAGGTCCAAGAATGAGCCCTGCCTGGTTGGTTCCATTACAAACTGGTGTAAGAACAAGTCCTCTTCAAGGCATTTCCTAAACAGTTTACATGATAGGGAGCCAACACCAACATGTTCATATCCTTTTAGATTAAAGTCACCAAGAATAAGGCATTTCCTCTGAAAGTTTCTACTGATTTCCTCACAAATCACCTTATCGAGCTCCAGTTGCTGAGAATGTGGCAAGGTTCCTGATCGATACAAAGCTCCAATCCTCAGTTTATTGCTATTGCCTCTTCCCACAGCAACTTCAAGCCAAATGGACTCCACAGACACATTTTTTACCCCATCTGCTACTTTCTGAGAACTGTATAAACTATTCACATAGAGCATTACACCACCCCCTTTCACTGCTAGACCCCTATTGCATGAAAACATATTGTATCCCTGGATCTCATAGTCCTGCAAGCCCCAAAATATCCCTCACTGACCAATGCCTCAGTAATGCAAACAAAATCTGGTTTCTCCTCAGCAACATAACACTTGAACTCATCAAATTTTGATCGAATGCTCTGAGCATTAAGCATCATACACTTAACAAAAGTTCCATAACCCTCTTTGGCTTTTTCATGTTGAGTAGCTCTATCATCTCTGGATGAGCTACCACTCTGCCCCCTTGATCTACTGCTACCCCTATTTGCTGACTGTGAGGTGTTTGCAAGACCTCTCTCTCTTCTATCAGCTACATCCCCCCATGACCTGCCTGGTTTCCCTGTTTCCTAATGAGAGCCTCCTCATACCTATTGCTGAGCAATTCAACTCCTCTCTTGCTCAAATGTAACCCATCTAATGCAAACATTTCAGTCCTCCCCCAGAAATCCCCCCACAAATCCAAGAAGCCCACCCCAAGTTCCTTACAAATCTTGGCCACCCTGGTATTCAGCCCAATGGCCCTCGAGTACCACTCTATGCTTGCCTTAACCATAGGGAGGATGGATGTTACCATTCCTCGTTTCCTACTAACAGCTAACCTACCTATCAAAGCCCTATACTCTTGCATTGTTTCCTCTGTTTTTGCTTTTCCTACATCATTTACACCAACCTGCACAATTACTGTTGTGCTCTCTCCACTACCCTTCATCACTCCTTCTATCCTATCACCAACATCCTTTACCTGGGCCCCTGGGTAGCAAACACGAGTCCGTTTGTTGGGGTTCCTGCTACAAAAAGTACGGTCCATGTACCTCACTCTTGAGTCCCCTATAACTAAAACTTCCCCCTCTCTACCATCAGCTGCCTGGTCGTTCCTCCCTTCCTCCTTAGCAGGATTTCTATCTCTCTCTTGCAGTACCTCAAATCTATTATTAGTTTCAATGCCTTTGTCAATTTTCCTTAAAGCTAGTCTCGTACTCTGGCGTCTAGCTACTTTCCACTCTCTACTGTCATGGTCTATACTATCTCCACCCCTATCACTCCTAGACTCCTGCACCTGGCTTGCCTGGCTGACATTTCCTATGGTGGGCCCTGCCACCAAACACTTCAGACGCTCCACCTCCCTTGCTAACATATCTACTTTCTTACTCAAGTTCCCAATGACTACAATACACTTACACTTCCCAGTCGCCTTGCTTTTTTTTTTTTTAAAAAATAAAGTTATCCCGACTCACCAGCTACAAACTCCAACTAAACCAAACTAAGATTAAAAAAGCCTAGATACCTTTGCAATTACACCAGTATATTGAAAATATACCTAGTGGTAATTTAAGCTCACTATTTTAGTCCTAAGCTCTATCTTAAACTTAAACACCAAAAGGACACCGACTTATTCCTCTACACTACAGAAACCTAAGCTACGAGACCGCGCCAACCGTCTACAAAGCGTTCACGTGGCTGATCGATAATTCTAGAAGCTACCTAGTGTAATTTAAGCTCACTATTTTAATCTTAAAGTCTATCTTAAACTTAAACACCAAGCGGACGCAGACTTATTCCTCTATGCTAACAGAAACCTAAGCCACGTGGCCGCTCCACCCGTCTGCAAAGCGTCCACGTGGCCGATCGATAATTCTAGAAGCTAAAAATCTGCTCGTTAAAAAGAAACTTATGAGATAAAACTATGCAAATATATGCACAGAAGTAATTGCTAAATACCTACCACCAGCTGCAAACTCCAACTAAACCAAACTAAACACTAATATAATCGAAAACCTAGATACCTATACAATAACACCAGGACAAGAAGATATACCTAGTGTAATTTAAACACACTATTTTAGTCAACTCTATTTTAAACTTAACCACCAAAAACAAAACAAAAACAAACTTATTCCTCTGCACTACAGAAACCTAAGCCACGAGGCCACGCCACCCATCTACAAAGCGTCCACGTAGCCGATGGACAATTCTAGAAGCTACCTTGTGTAAGTTAAGCTCACTATTTTAATCTTCAACTAAAACACCAAGCAGACACAAACTTATTCCTCTACACTACAGAAACCTAAGCCACGTGGCCACTCCACCCGTCTACAAACGTACACGTGGCCGATCGATAATTATAGAAGCTTAGAATACCTAGGCTAAGTCTAATATACTGAAGTTAAACAATATAACCGCTCTTTCTTAACCTAGGCCTGCAATAGAACAAATCCTCCCTCCACTAACCACCTGTGCCCAATCTTTTACTCACGGTTTTCCCTCGTCACGGGAGCGCAAAAACACGTCCGCTCGCGACGAGGGCAGAGCAGTGAGTGCAGTGAGCAGTGACTCCGGAGAACGTCTCTTAAAACTGTCAAAGTTTCCACTATAGGGTGGGAGGAACGCAAGTATTCCGAGACGCGGCTCCAGAGTCGGAGAACAGTGTTCTAAGTGCGCATGCGCATCATCCTGCAAGTTGCTGTTGGCGCGTTGTTGTCGTCAATTCCGGTGGTTGAGATTGATGGAGTGTGTGAAGATGTGGTCTGGCTGCTGACTGCTACAAAAAGTGATTAGTTTGAGTGGTGACCGTAAGTGGAATAACCACGGTTTTTTTGGGTGTCGTTATGTGTTTGTTTTTATTGATATCTTTGTTCCCACATTTGTGTCGGAGTACATGTAAAGCTCATCCTATCCAGTATGAACCCGGAGTGCAAAAATGTTTTCAGAGATAGAATCTCTTAAGAAGTGCCTTAATTCCCACCCTGGTTCTAAGTGCGCATGCGCATCATCCTGCAAGTTGCTGTTGGCGCGTTGTTGTCGGCAATTCCGGTGGTTGAGATTGATGGAGTGTGTGAAGATGTGGTCCGGCTGCGTTAGCGTTTTCTGTTCTGAAATCTGTCTGTGAACCAATCAATGCAAGGTATTTTGTATATGACGTCATAACCATTAGAAACTTTGAACACATGGTTAATAGTGTCCACACAAGTTAACAGTAAACACAAAACCTTGACTCATCCTTTGCTTTGATCACATCCAACTGTGGCGTGTGCTGTAGCGGAGTTGCGTTCGTGTTACGTGGGAAATTGGCTGCATAGGTAGGTATGTGCTCTGAGCTGAGGGTGAAGTGTGAAGTATTTTTTGTTTGTTTTTCATATGGCTCGCCTTGTACTGAGACCAACAGTGAAAGGAAAACGCATTTCTCCTGTGAGTTATAAGAAACGAAGCAGTGCCGATTATTGCGGGTCACTGCCGAGCGGTGCCATCCATTGTTCACTTCTTTGTTTGTATGTTTTGGCATTTGATTTGACCCAAAATGAGAATGATATTACTTATGCATATTATGTAGGTACTGATTTAGGTTTTTCCGGTCGGTTACTGGTAAACAGATTCCTTGCATAAAAAATAATGTCCATGGAAATGTAACAGAAAACCAGAGCAGCAAAGCGAGCAAAAGAATTGGATTTGGCTAGGAACTGTAATGGGGACAGTAAAAAGTTCTTTAGTTTCTACAAGCTAAGTAAAGTTTCCAGCACAATTGGTCCACTGGGAGTAAATGGGATTATATTGAGTGAGGATAGTGAGATGGTTGAGGAATTGAGCAAGCAGTTTAAATCAGTGTTTACATTGGAGGATGTGACAAATCTGCCAACTGTGAACCACAGCCCAGCAACAGGTGATCAGTTACATGATGTTGATTTCATTGACAGTGATGTTGTTTTGAATTATGTCAGGAAAATAAAGCCAAACAAGGCAGCAGGACCTGATGGAATTTATGCTAGGGTATTGGTTATAGGTTTTTACGACACATCGACCGTCGAGTCATATAGCGTCGCCAATCTCTCACGCCGATTGGTCGCGGGCGAAGAGTAGCGACAGGTGAGATGCTAGGGTATTGTGGGAAGCTGAAAAAGAATTGGCAATTCCACTCAGTATAATATTTTGTAGATCAGTTTCACACAATGAAATTCCAACCAATTGGAAAAGGGCAAATGTTCCTATTTTCAAGAAAGGAGAAAGAGGGAAAGTTGAAAACTATAGGCCAGTAAGCCTCACATCACTAGTCTGCAAGGTACTTGAATAAATTATCAAGGATAAAATAGTTAGTTTTCTGGAAGGAAACAGAGTGATTCAAGATACTCAACATGGGTTTAGAAAAGGGCGATCGTGTCTCATAAATCTCTTGGACTTTTTTAATTTTGCTACAGAACAATTTGATAAGGGAAATCAGGTTGATGTAGCATATCTTGACTTTAGCAAGGCCTTTGACAAGGTACCTCATAAACGGTTAATGATGCAGCTTCAGGCCCATGGTATTGTGGGTAACATCCTAAAATGGATAGGGTTGTGGCTTTCAGATAGACAGCAGAGAGTGATGCTAAATGGTACAAAATCATCATGGCAAAATGTTCTTAGTGGAGTCCCCCAAGGGTCAGTACTGGGACCACTATTGTTCATTATGTTTGTAAATAACATTGAAAGTGGCCTAAGCAGTAAGGTTTTGAAATTTGCACATGATTTGAAGGTCTTTAGGGAAATAACACAGTGTTGGAAAAACTGGCGTTTGTTGGTGTTATGCATACCAATAAATTTTGTACTCCAGGATTGTGACTGGACAAAATGAAATATTTTGTACTCCAGAAGGGAAAAGGAAGAACAACATTGTTTGGTTGAGTTCTACCACTAAGTCCATACCTGAAAACAACTAGCAGTTTCAGCAGTCCGTATGCGCCCACTCACCAACAATCCCTGTCGACCATAACAAAACTTTGAAACGCGTACAGCCTGTATAGCATGCCATACCAAGACATGTTTCTCGGTGTTGCGCTAAAAACGTCTCCGCTTTCCAGTTACAACTGGCGGCATGTGACGTCATGTGAGAAGATCCTACTTTTGTGTCACTATATCGTCAATATTTAATTCAATATTTATTCAATATTTATTCAATATTTATCAATATTTATTGTTATATATTATGCATTTATATTAATCAACATTTATTCAATATTTATTATTCTGAGTCATGGGCAAATATCCCTAGTTGCCAAAACTGGCGGTACTTGGTATCGCCGGAGTAAATATTTCAGGCCCCGTTTGGCAATTAAGATGCTTTGAATGTGCAATCAAAGGTCATTTTGTTAAAGAGACAACTTTTTTAGACACCATGAGCCCGTTCAATGCAAAAAAGTCACTATATTTTCTCAAAGTGGCTTTGGAGCAATGAAGTTCTCCGAGGTGACAACACCAAGAAACCAATGCCATTTGTGAACTTATGAATGACTGTCCAATAATATTTTTGAAATATGTGCTAAGATAAATTGTGCGCCTTGAAATATAACTGCATTTGCAGTTCATCAGTGTCGGTGAAGGGTCTGTAATACCTGTTCCGATTTTACTCCGACCCATCTGTTGCCGGCCCGGTAATCCGCCGTAGTTCTACCGCTGGGGTAAGCGAATCAGACCCGGCTCTATTTTCCAGTACATCTTTGACAACTGTTGGGAGGGATGGGCTGATGGAGTTGGTGAGTGTTTGTGGGTTGATTATTTTTTAGGTTTGTGGTGTGGGTACCCAAATGTGTACTGGCAGTGATAGCTAAGTGTGCCCATTCGGTTTCACTCTCTGTCGATTGTCATCATGAGATGTGAAGTCGTATTTCCATAAGTTTGGATCACACTGGCGAGTGTGGCAGGAAGTGGCGCACGATAGAGACCATTGTTCAGAGAAGTAGGGGTTGGCTGTGGTGTTTGCCATGCCTGGTTTTTCTCCCCTGTTGTAAATAGATCAGCCAGAAGGTTTTGTTTGCCTGGTGCAGAGGTTGGTGGTGAAGGTGGAATGGTGTAAAGCCTTGGCTCGGCGGTTGTCATGGGTTTCGATTCCTCGTGGTGCCCGCCATCCCTCCCAGGGTCCACTGATGGGGTCCACCCCCAGTTAATTGTATCTTGCTGTGAGGAGCTTGTAAAACCATTTTCATCATTTTAAACTCATCTTTCTACTGGAAGTCTTCCTGATAGTTAGAAAACCTCACAAGTTATTCCCATTTTTAAAAAGGGTTCAAGGCATGATGCACTACATTATTGCCCAGTGAGTCTTACTTGTGTCCCATGTAAAATTCTGGTGTGGTAAAACGTGTAATTGTTGAGCATGTAACAGCATGAAATGCTAACATTGATTTGTAATTCCATTAAAGCAATGCTACCTAATTATGGACAATTCCTCATTTTTTTACTGCAGCAAAATTTTGGACATGGATGTTTGCCAAGATGTTTATGCATACAACAATGCTAACATTGGTTTTCAGCCCCATTAAAACAAGGTTAATTGTCGGCAAGTGCATTGCTATTTTTGTATTCCAGCTCAACATTTTGTACTCCAGTTAAAAATTATGTACTCCACTACCAAGAAAAAAATATGGAAATCCTACACTGAAATAACAGGGCACAATGAGCAGGTCTTGCTGCAGAAAGACTTAGACGAGCTTGTGAAGTGGTCCAAAAAATGGCAAATGAAATTTAATTTTGATAAGTGCAAGATCATGCATGTAGGTAGGCAGCATATCAAGGCTCCATACTTGATGGGTGGCCAAGTACTATCTGTGACTCAGCAGGAGAAGGACTTAGGTGTTATTTTTAACACAAAATTGGGGGCATCAGAACAGACCAAAGAAGCTAGGAAGAAGGCACTAAGAATGCTTGGGGCAATAAATAGGTATGTATCATACAAAAGTGAGGAAGTCATCAGGAAGCTTTATTGTGCATATGTCAGGCCACATCTGGAATATTGTGTCCAAGCTTGGTCCCCTAGTTATGAAAAAGATTGTTGGCTTTTAGAGAGAGTACAAAAGAGGGCAACAAAAATGGTGAATGGTATGGGCAACCTGGCATATGAGGAAAGATTGAAGACATTGAATATGTTTTCACTTAGATATAGAAGGCTGAGAGGAGATCTCATCAAGGTCTTTAAATTTGTTCATGGTCAGGAACAGGGTTTTCTGAGGGAACTGTTTGAATTTAACAGAAATGATGCAATTAGAGGTCATCAATTCAAAATTAAAGTTAATCACAGCAGGACAAGGTTAAGACAGTCCTTCTTCACCAACAGGGTAGTAGAACACTGGAACCAGCTGCCAGAAACCATTGTCAGTAGCAACACACTGAACATCTTTAAGAACAGCATAGACAATCATTATAAGAATAGGGGGCTTGTTTTTTCTGTATTCCAGGGAGAGTTGATCAACACATTTGATGGACAACTGGTTCAGTGTACAGAGTGCAACCAAGAAGGGTCCTTGTGGCTCATAGTTGCACTGATCTTTTATGTCTTTATGTCTTTTATGTCTTTATGAAGTCTTCATGCCTCATCTCTAACAGTATCTCCTTTGTAGCATGCTTATGCTCACCATAGCAGATCATGATGCCCAAACATCTTGCAGCAGAATTCAAGATAGAAGGATTGCCTATGGTCTGATCTGTTTTACAATACCAGTTTATGGCATAGGTATTTGTATTGTTATGGTAAATGTGTGCATCCCAATATTGTGGACCTCTCAAAACAAACTAACAGGTATGGTATAGTTTGGAAAAGGCACAGAAAGGGATGATATTCACTCAACACTGAATTTGAAGGACTTGTAAAGTATACACAGTAACTAAATAACATGATTTTCATGCCAAATTTTGACATCCTACTGTACTGGTTTGAAATTATCACACCTAATGAATTAACCCTGTAGTCAGCATGCATTTAAACCCAAATAATCAATCAATCAATCACACCTAATGAATTGTTTTGTTACACTGCATCTTACACAGCATTATATAATTATAAAAAGACATATGCGATTACAGCATCATATAAATAATAGGAAGTGGATGTCTTTTGAAAATCATAGGATGAAGTCAAAGGTTTCATTCACTTTGCATTCTAAAAGCAACCTTCACTTGCTCAGCTGACAAACAGGGCATTCAGAAGCTATGCGTTGCAGTTGTTATGCCACAGAGAGGTGCCTTTGCCACCTGGTCAAGGTCAGGCTTTTGGAATGCAAGATTATTGAAACTGATGACCTGTAACTAGGATTTTAAAAAAATACGACATCCACTTGTGATTGTTGATGTGATGTTGAAGCCATGTATATTGCTATTCTATATTTTTACAATTATTATTTTTACAAATTTTTTATAAACAAATTTGGCCCAAATGCTTGCTGGGGTGGTTTTATGAGCCAGTGTTCTATTGATAAGCAAAGCTTGTTGCATGAACCCATGCCCAACCACCCTATCCATGAATTCCAGTTCAACAGCAGAATTTTGCCAGATATAACTAACTAACTAACCAAGAGTTTAACATGCCATCAATGCACTGACACGGCCGCCCCGGTACCTCGTCCCCGGCCTTACCGGACCAGTTGCCAACTGACCCTCCCAGCCACTATTATATAATGCTATGTAACATCAGACCATCAGTAATGTCACTCAATAGTTGGCAGTGGCTTGATTGTTGTTAGATCATTGTTTGAAACAGCACAGCAAGACCCAAAGTATTGTGTGTATGGTGTCCAACTTGTGGGGTTACAAACCATGTGCATGGTGTATAACCACAATCTTTTGACAATGTTGTTGTTATGCACCATACATATAGTGTGTAACCTTGGCAGTTATATGCCATATGCATGCTACAATTGTAGGTGTACACACCATACAAAACAGGTCCGAAAACATTTTAAACGAAAGTTAGTCTTCATGAAGCTGACCATGACATGATCAGAGGAGAAAGTAGATATATGCAGCAATCTTACTGCCACATTCCCCTTAACATTAGTGGTGGTATCTGTGGAGATATGAATTGATAATGGACATCAGGCTCAACATAATCATTTATAGGCTTCAGAATCTGCTGTTCAGGAGTCTAAAGGGTGCAGGTGACCCTTGCCACAAGAATGACTGGGAGTAGTGCAATGTAGCAGGGCAGATCAAGGAATTGTCATGGGGGCACTTATCTATAGAGGGATGCTACTGCAAAAATACCTGGAGGGAAGCCTCTGGCTAGAAAACTAATTTGTTGAGGGAGGGGTGCACTCAAGAAAACTGAAGTGGCACCTTTTCCTTCCAAAGGGGTGTCTTTACCTTCCAAAGGAGTGTCTTTGCCTTCCAAAGGGATGTCTGGCTGAAACAATTTGAGGGGGTGGTGGTGCACTCTAGCCTTACTGGAGAGGAGCCTTTTCCCAACCAGAGGGGTGCCACCTTCAATGGAGGGGGCATGTGCCTCCAATACCCCTTGTATTCACACCTGCAATGTAGTAGGGCTGAGGGCAGCTGGCTGGGAAGATGAAATGATGTTCTGACATGCAATGGCCATAGGATCAAAGGCCATCAAATGATAGTGGAATATCCAGGTGGGAGGGGAAGGGAGATCTCCCTTGGGCCTTCAATGACTTCTGAGGGGTTTCTGAACAGCTTTTGAAATA
Organism: Ashinkailepas kermadecensis; assembly: GCA_034440615.1. Classification (NCBI taxonomy): domain Eukaryota; kingdom Metazoa; phylum Arthropoda; class Thecostraca; family Neolepadidae; genus Ashinkailepas; species Ashinkailepas kermadecensis. The sequence continues at coordinate 272,174 of JAOTOM010004647.1, read as the reverse complement.
TTAAATTAGAAGCATCTGATTTGAGCATATAATAACCGATTACAGTTGTAGTGGAGTGTCAGACAATTTCAGGGCACAATAGGCACTGAAAGGCTCACATTAGGCCCACATTTGCATCATGTCTATGGTGTTGCATGGAACGAAATCAACCCAAGAATCCTCTTGTTTCCAGTGGGGCAGATCCAAGGCTAGGGTAGCTGCAGAAATGCTCCATTCTCTTTTCTAGTCAAGATGTGATGCTCCTTCCAACTGAAAAAGGTATGAAAAAGATGCACTCAGGATGCCAGGGTGCACCTGGTCATACCCCCACTCTGCTAGTTTTTTTCTTCAGCCAATGCCACCCCCCCCCCGAGTAGAGTAGACCTTTTGGAGAAATAGCACCCCTCCAGAACAATTGCCCCCAATCAAAATTCCTGGATCCGCCCCTGCTCGTTTCTCCTATTCCAAATCTGGGGCAAAGCCCATGCTCATTGTGTTACCACCGCCACTACTATCAACAGGTCCAACTGTCAAACTTCACCTACAACCTGTGTGCGCCACTGGGGTCGGCATCCGAACGATCCCACTGGAGGCAACAGTTTCTCCCCTTGCTTAACTCGAAGAGTTGCTGGCCAATTTCATTGCTTCTAACAGAAAACGACAAAGCTCGGCAAAATGAGCTCGGAGAAGTCAAGTTTATTAACCTGAGTGTTGCCTGTGACATCATATGTCAGTCAAAAGCTTAAAACTGGACCTACTTGGTGAAGTTTCAACTTTAGTTGAGCATTATAAAACTAAGCAGCACAGGGGCCGAATTTGGGTGCAGTCACGAGCCCTGCATCATAAGATAGCCAAGAAAGCATCCATGAGTAATGATAAGACCAAAGTCATAGTGGGTTATGTGATATTCTGAGTTGGATCAAATATTGAATCTGGTCATGCAGTGCATGCTTCAAGACTAAAATGTCTCCCCCAGTGGGGTGAGGGTTAAATTGTTCAATAGAACCAGGATCTTCGGGAGGTATGCCCTGACAGAAGGTGGAAGGTGCACCCTGCCAACGGAATTTCTCAGAGAAACCATATTTATGACAGAAATTGGAAGCTCGCCCTCATCCACTCCACACCTCGAATGTTTCGCCATCGGTTGTTGCCAGTGGGTGGGTGTGCCCCCCCCCCCCCACACTGCCTTCCTTGATAGAGAATATCTGGGTTCTGTGTAAATAAAATATATATATGACCTTCAATATACCAGGAGGTACTGAGTTCACATCAAAAGTAACGATAAGGGTTGTACTTTATTGCTCAACATTTCGGCCAGGGGCCATCGTCAGGAGTGATGAAAAAAGCTCAAGTTTAAACAATTGAAATAATCACGCGGGATAAAAAGCGTGCAAAAAGACACGTGAAATGCAGAAAAGCCTCCTCAGTGGTGCAGACACTCACAGAAACTCCAAACCAGAAACAAACTATGTCAAGAAGGAATCCTCTGAGGAAGCCCGAGCCGATGGTCCATATACATATCGATGCATACACTCACGCACATATATAGACATATATCCAATATAACGCGTAATACATACTATATATAATTTATGTTTATGTAATTTTATGTGATATACCAAGACGTCGTTTGCGTGTTTAGTTGCGGCCGTAGATTACGTATAAGTAGAGATTCGAGGACCTTCAGATCAGCGTTGTCCGTGGCTGTTGCTAGAATTTCTACTTTGAAGTTTGTGTTAGTGTCGCTGTGTTCCATTCCATTAAATATATATACGGAGGTCGTATATATATTTTATTTACAAACAATGTCTAAAACCCAGGAGCATCTAAGAGTCATTCTTCGTTATATTAAACAATATCTGGGTTCAGCAGTGCCAAGCAGTGTTATGGAATATTCTTGTTTTCCAGACATTCTGAATACAGTATATACCTACAGGATACTAATATTAGCCTGTACACAAGTGATTCAAGGAATTCGCCCAGGATTGTATTTGGATGTCCCCATATCGCATTGAATCATTTGGTGAGATCTTAATATCTTGAAGAAACGCCCAAGTGCGCTCAAAAATTGTTCAGAACCATGAGGCTCAATGTGACCTTAGATTATCTGAGGCCTTGTTACATCTGCGTGTAATAAGCTATTATATGCTGGGATCAGATAATTATTATTTTATGTTTCAAAAACTCATCAGAAACCCCTCGGAGGTGCTCGAAGGGCCGAGGAAGGTTTCCTCGCCCCTCCTGCCGGGATCTTCTACTGTGACTGGAGCGCTATATGACCATTGCAGTCGATGCGCCCTTTAAACCCAAATAACTAACTAACTAACTACTGTGACTGGATTGTCGGCCAAATCCTTCCACACCGGCGATGAACATTGCAGGTCATGCAATCATTTTCCCCTCAGGTGGGGGGACTCAGGTGCACCCACTCTCCAGGAAGGCTCAGGTGCACCCCTTTCTCCCACATATAATTTTTCAGAAAGAGGAGCCCCTCCGGGAGAAAAAGGCAATCCCCTGTAGGGCAAAGACAGCCCCTCAGGGCTTTGCAGCACCATCAATTTTTTTTCGGCCAGAGGCGTCCCTCAGAAGGAAAAGGTGCCCTTACAGGTGTTCTCATAATGGCGCCCCTCCAAGGAAAAGACGTCCCTCTATGGACAAGTGCCCCCATGTTAATTCCTGGATCCGCCCCTGCTACGTTGTGTTACTCTCTGTCATTGTTGCGGCAAGTGGTCGACTGTGTCTGGCAGACTCCTGAACAGCAGATGCCGAAGCCTAGACACGTTCTTGTGGAGTATGTTATTCATCAATGCATCTCTCCCGTCGCGCTAATGTCGAGGGAACGTGACCGTATGATGGCCGAATGTATTTACTTCCTCCTCGCATGTGTGGGCTTGCTCCACAATAACCGACTGTCTTCAAAATATATTTGCACATATTTTGTATGGTGTGTGTATACCTAGATAAGTACCATGCGTATGGTGTATAACCGCCGGAGTTACACACCATACACATGTTGAACAACCGCCGGGTTATATACCATACATATGGTGTATGACCACCATTATATATTACCTCACCCAAATCTCCCTTTCCACCTCAAACTTTTCCTATGTTTTGTTGCGGAGAGATTTAATAACATGTATTTGCATTGCCAAAGCAGAGTTTTTTTTATGGTGTTTGTAAATATTATTTGCACGCATCCGATATTATTATTTTTTTTGAAATCATTGTTAATAGAAACTGCTTATTGGAGACTACTAGAGAGAGAGAGAGAGAGAGAGAGAGAGAGAGAGAGAGAGAGAGAGAGAGAGAGAGAGAGAGAGAGAGAGAGAGAGAGAGAGAGACGGAGACGGAGACGGAGACGAGACGGAGACGGAGACAGAGACAGAGAGAGAGACAGAGACGGAGATGGAGACGAGAGAGATAGAGACAGAGACGGAGACGAGACGGAGATAGAGATAGAGACGGAGACGAGAGAGACGAGAGAGAGGAGACGGAGACAGAGATACGAGATAGAGGAGACGGAGACGGAGATAGAGACGGAGACAGAGAGAGAGAGAGAGAGAGAGAGAGAGAGAGAGAGAGAGAGAGAGAGAGAGAGAGAGAGACGGAGAGAGAGGCGAGAGAGACGGAGAGAGATATATATATATATATATATTTTTTTTTATTTTTTCCTCCATGTATCATAGTCATCCAGTGAATGTTGCCAATCTCTGTTCACAGATATATACACAGACATGTTGGACATGCTACCAAGTGATATGGCTCTGATCTCTCACCCTGCCAGCCTCTCATCTGCCTTCTTTTTATGACTTTACTGATCCACCCTGCCAGCCTCTGAGCTGCCTTCTTTTTATGACTTTACTGATCCACCCTGCCAGCCTCTCAGCTGCCTTCTTTTTGTGACTTTACTGATCCACCCTACCAGCCTCTCAGCTGCCTTCTTTTTATGACTTTACTGATCCACCCTGCCAGCCTCTCAGCTGCCTTCTTTTTATGCCTTTACTGATCCACCCTGCCAGCCTCTCAGCTGCCTTCTTTTTATGACTTTACTGATCCACCCTGCCAGCCTCTCAGCTGCCTTCTTTTTGTGACCTTACTGGTCATATGGCAGGTTTTCTGGTTATATGGGGCAAGTAATTTGAATTGACTATCTGGAGCAGTATCAGCACTAATTATTTACCAGAAAAATGCTGATGTTTTTGTGGGGTCCAAGGCGAAATAAAGTTTTCCACTCTCTTTTATAGTTTATGCAAGGTACTATAACATAATATAATCTAATCTAAGCATTATCAATATTATTTTGTCTCAGCCTACACCTACAGATGTTAGTCCATGTCAGCCTACGACTGTTGATGTTATATTTAATTTGTCCACGCCTATCAATAATTCATTGCATCAACCTAGACATAAAGATAGTTGATCATGTTGGCCTATACCTATGGATAATTGATGATGTTGGCATACATTCATGAATACTGGATTGTGTTGGGCAGTTATGCCTATAAATTTGAAATGACTCGCATAAAGATTCATGAAATTCCATTATATGCCTTGCAATGCTGCATATATAGAATGAACCCAAATACCCTTGCCCCGAATCTAAAATACACAAAGCTTACATCATCTTAAATTATTGTGTGCATCTATTCAGAATGCTCATTTGTATGACAAAGTTGATAACTGGTGAAACAATATCGTGTCGAGAAAGCGGTACTGAATGAAGTTGAGAAAGCGGTACTGAAGTATCTTAGATATACTTCATTCTGAGGTGTGTCAGGTCTTACATTTGTGTCGCTCATATCGTGCCGGCCTGCCGTGGCCTGACTGATGCGACGCTCTCAGCGGGTGGCGACGATGAGCACCCCACAACACGCCGCGGGCAGCGGCCTGCTGGAGGACGCGGCCGACCGGTCGGGCGACTCGTCCGAACATCCGGGCTCGCCACCGCCGCCGCCGCTGCCGCCGTCCATGTGGTGCCAGCACGCCAGCGGGCCGCGCTGCCAGTGCCAGCTGGACCGCGCCGCCATCGTGACCCAGTACCTGCGCGAGGCGGTGCCTCCGCTGCGCTCGCCGCCCGTGCTGGTGCTGCCCCAACGGTCGCCGCCAGGCCAGATGGTGCTGAGCTGCGAAACTGTTCTGCCGGACATGCCCTACGGTGAGTGAGGCGGACACCATCCGGCACCACGGTGAGTGAAGTGGACAGCATCGTGCCCTACGGTGCGCCTGGCCGACACCGTCCTGCCCTACAGTGAGCTCAGCTGACGACATCGTGTTCTATGGTGAGTTTGGCCGACACTACCCTGCCCTACAGTGAGCTCAGCTGCCAACATCGTGCTCTACGATGAGTTTGACTGACACTTTCCGGTGTTTCCGAGAATTGAACCGAATCCGTTCCCTGCCGGACCGCAAAAGCCAGCCTCAGAGCTGATTTAAATGCAATATGGAAGGCATTGGTGACGTTGACCAACCTACGGTACGAAAAAAACCGCTATATATATATATATATATATATATATATTGTATGTATGTATGTAGGTATGTATATATATATATATATATATATATATATATATATATATATATATATATATATATATATATATTGTGTGTAAATAAAATATATATACGACCCTCAATATACCAGGAGGTGCTGAGTTGACATCAAAAGTAACGATAAGGGTTGTACTTTATTGCTGAACGTTTCAGCCACGGGCCGTCGTCAGGAGTGCTGCCCTGATATGACATGCATATCCAATCTCCAGCATGCAATTGCTATTGACAAATTATTCCTGTAGCTTGCAAGCGAAATATTTAACTCAAAATATAAATGGTGGTCACGTGATGCCTTGATTCCCGCGAAAATTTCCCGACTTGGATGCACGGGCGCCGAGTGTCCGACACCTGGCGAGCTTCAGGTCAGTGCTGCGGCTGCTCCACACGCCAGTCATCCAGCGGACCTCTGCACACACCTGCCAAGCTCGCTATGCGAATGCGAAAATGCGGCAGAACACTCGCTATGTGCAGCACCATGCTGTAGATCAGGAGAGTCGTGCTGGCAATGCATCCTCAGTGACCACGGTTGGAAAACAGCCTTGTCCTGAATTTTTGTCATCCTGAACATTATTCTCTCCATGAAGCTATTCTCCCATTTTATTGCTGAAAGATTGAATGTTGCTCTTGACACGGCTGCAGACTTCAATGGAAATGTCAGAAACCCAAGGGAATGTATACAATGAGCTTTGGATGCCAGGAACAGAAACATAATTATCGTCTCAGAATTTCATGGCCCAATGATTTACTCTCCAAATCCAAAATTTTAAAACATGAATCCAGCCATGTGCCAGGCCGGACAGTGTGGCAGTCTATGTTGCAGATCGAGAGTGCCGTGCTGGCAATGAGTCCTCAGTGACTGTGCAGGGCCGGTCAGTGTGGCAGTGCTATGTTGCAGATCGAGAGTGCCGTGCTGGCAATGCGTCCTCAGTGACTGTGCCAGGCCGGTCAGTGTGGCAGTGCTATGTTGCAGATCGAGAGTGCCGTGCTGGCAGTGAGTCATCAGTGACTGTGCAAGGCCGGTCAGTGTGGCAGTGCTATGTTGCAGGTCAGGAGTGCCGTGCTGGCAATGCGCTCTCAGTGACTGTGCTAGGCCGGACAGTGTGGCAGTGCTATGTTGCAGGTCAGGAGTGCTGCGCCGGCAAGGCGTCCTCGGTGGCGTCCCGACGACGCGTCTCCAGAATGGCGGTGCAATGGCTTCGCCAGGACCGTCAGCTCCAGGCCAACCGTGAGTTCTTCATTTCGGTGCGTCTCGTGCAGCCCCTGACCTCGTCGCGTGCGCGTGTGCGTCCTGGCCGGGGTGTGGGTGGTGGCACGGCCACAAACGCGGCTGTAAGGCTGGGCTGCCGGCCGTCCCGGCTCGAGATTGTCGACAGACACCGGCTGTAAGGCTGGGCTGCCGGCCGTCCCGGCTCCAGATTGTCGACAGACACCGGCTGTAAGGCTGGGCTGCCGGCCGTCCCGGCTCCAGATTGTCGACAGACACCGGCTGTAAGGCTGGGCTGCCGGCCGTCCCGGCTCCAGATTGTCGACAGACACCGGCTGTAAGGCTGGGCTGCCGGCCGTCCCGGCTCCAGATTGTCGACAGACACCGGCTGTAAGGCTGGGCTGCCGGCCGTCCCGGCTCCAGATTGTCGACAGACACCAGCTGTAAGGCTGGGCTGCCGGCCGTCCCGGCTCCAGATTGTCGACAGACACCGGCTGTAAGGCTGGGCTGCCGGCCGTCCCGGCTCCAGATTGTCGACAGACACCGGCTGTAAGGCTGGGCTGCCGGCCGTCCCGGCTCCAGATTGTCGACAGACACCGGCTGTAAGGCTGGGCTGCCGGCCGTCCCGGCTCCAGATTGTCGACAGACACCGGCTGTAAGGCTGGGCTGCCGGCCGTCCCGGCTCGAGATTGTCGACAGACACCGGCTGTAAGGCTGGGCTGCCGGCCGTCCCGGCTCCAGATTGTCGACAGACACCGGCTGTAAGGCTGGGCTGCCGGCCGTCCCGGCTCCAGATTGTCGACAGACACCGGCTGTAAGGCTGGGCTGCCGGCCGTCCCGGCTCAGATTGTCGACAGACACCGGCTGTAAGGCTGGGCTGCCGGCCGTCCCGGCTCCAGATTGTCGACAGACACCGGCTGTAAGGCTGGGCTGCCGGCCGTCCCGGCTCCAGATTGTCGACAGACACCGGCTGTAAGGCTGGGCTGCCGGCCGTCCCGGCTCCAGATTGTCGACAGACACCGGCTGTAAGGCTGGGCTGCCGGCCGTCCCGGCTCCAGATTGTCGACAGACACCGGCTGTAAGGCTGGGCTGCCGGCCGTCCCGGCTCCAGATTGTCGACAGACACCGGCTGTAAGGCTGGGCTGCCGGCCGTCCCGGCTCCAGATTGTCGACAGACACCGGCTGTAAGGCTGGGCTGCCGGCCGTCCCGGCTCCAGATTGTCGACAGACACCGGTTGCCGCGCATAAGTCGCAGTGGTGTTATATAGTGTTGCACTGATCCGGCTAGTCGCAGTGGTGTTATATAGTGTTGCACTGATCCGGCTAGTCGCAGTGGTGTTATATAGTGTTGCACTGATCCGGCTAGTCGCAGTGGTGTTATATAGTGTTGCACTGATCCGGCTAGTCGCAGTGGTGTTATATAGTGTTGCACTGATCCGGCTAGTCGCAGTGGTGTTATATAGTGTTGCACTGATCCGGCTAGTCGCAGTGGTGTTATATAGTGTTGCACTGATCCGGCTAGTCGCAGTGGTGTTATATAGTGTTGCACTGATCCGGCTAGTCGCAGTGGTGTTATATAGTGTTGCACTGATCCGGCTAGTCGCAGTGGTGTTATATAGTGTTGCACTGATCCGGCTAGATCGCAGTGTTATGGGTGGTGCTTTTTACATTGATGTGGATGATGCTCTGTTGTGGTGATGCAGCGATATAGCGGTGACATGGATGGTGCTCGGTTTGTAGTAATGTGGGCTGTAGTGATGTGGGCGGTATTCTGTTGCAGCAGTGTTAAAATAATGATATCTCGTTAAGTGTGAGATGCCGAAACGAGTACAGGGGGATGTCAAAATCGCCGCCGAAATGATGTGATTAAGAATCGTGTTAAGTCATCCAAACCCAGTTTGAAACAATTGGTTACATATGACTGTTCCCGTTTCGCGTATTTTGAGAGGTACATACCTAATTTGTGGATACCGATATCAACGATAACAATACGAACACCTATGATATAAGCTGGTATTGTATAACGTAGCACATCATTAGGTAATCCCTTCACCTGGAATTGCGCTACTGGATGTTCGTTATCACGATCCCGGATCCGTTATGGTGAGCAGAAGTAAGATACCTGTAAATGGGATGCAGTTAGAAATGAGGCATGAAGACTTCACAAACACGCACCAAGAAGTATGATGTCGATACTTCTTCGGGAAGGATGTCGATTCAATGTTCATTAAGTGGTATATTCCACCCTATTTCGCGAATAATTTATACCTGTGTTGCAGTGCTATGGGTGGTGTTCTGTTGCAGTGATGTGGGCGGCGCTCTCTTGCAGTGATGTTGGAGACGCTATGTTGCAGTGGTGTGGGCGGTGTTCTGTTGAAGTGACGTGGGCAGTGTTCTGTTGCAGTTATGTGGGCTGCGTTCTGTTGCGGTGATGTGGGCGATGTTATGTTGTAGTTATGTGGGCGGGGTTCTGTTCCAGTGATGTGGGCGGGTTCTGTTCCAGTGATGTGGACGGTGTTCTGTTTCAGTGATGTGGGTGATGTTCTGTTGTAGTGATGTGGACGGGGTTCTGTTGTAGTGATGTGGGCGGTGCTCTGTTGTGATGTGGGTGGGGGTTATCTTGCAGTGATGTGGGCGGTGTTCTGTTGCAGTGATATGGGCGGATTTCTGTTGCAGTGATGTGGGCGGGGTTCTGTTGCAGTGCTGTGGCGGTGCTCTGTTGTAGTGAAGTGGGCGGGGTTCTGTTGCAGTGATGTGGGCGGTGCGGTTTAACGACACGGACCGCGTACGCCAGTTGGTGTCGATGGGGTCAGACGCCAATGAGCCGGACGCACTTGGACGAACTCCCTTGCATGTGGCAGCCTCTCAGGTCAGTCAACCAGTGCGTCAGACGTCAACTGTAACTGTGAAACAATCTTTGAAATGTGATAGATGACCGAGTGCCGAAATAGCCTATTATGACTTTTTCACCTCAGGTATTTATCCATTTTCCTGAAACGCTGCGCTTCGAACGCTAAAACCCCAATGCCAAAGCAAACGAAGTCTGTTTTGTCCAGCCTGGTCCGTCAGGTTCATTGCACGGCACTGAGCAAAGTTAACATCCCGCCTGCCCACCATAGGCTCTGAAGATGCCTGGCCGTCAAACAGACATCCTGTCTCCGCATTGATTTTCAGTAATCTTAGCAACTTGGTAAAGCCCATCTGCTTGTCTGATCATATTTGTGTTCATCTTGTTTTTGGTCCTGATCCTGTTGTAGCATTTGCTAAGATCAAAGGACATTGCAACTCCTATGTAGATTATGTTGGAGGGTTGTACTTCCGAGGATCCGATCGCAAAATATTTCCCATCCATGGTTCGACTCGTGTGATAAGGTGCTCCATAATCATGCTCGTAATATAATTCCACACAGTTGCCATTTCATATCAATGCAATAACAAATCACCATGTTCTCTCTGGAGCATCCTAGATATACAAGACACACAAGACATCGAACACATATGCTAATGGTGGTGACATGAATACATTCCAAAGCAAATGATAAAGCTTGTTATTAAAGGGAAATGTCGGCATTGATTCTGCACTTATTAAAAAGTCTCCGATTTTCGAAGTTCTTACAGCCACCAGAAGAACACTTAGTCACTATTCGTGTTCGTCCCGCATGGTGTGGATTTTTTGTGCCGTTGATGTTGCCATTCACGTTGAGAACCAAAAATCAATTTGATGGAAGACTCGGAAAGATATGATATTTCATTATATGTGAATGCCATTCATTTAATTCATTTCCTGTCATTAAATTAATTGTATGCCATATGGCATGCTAATGCGAATCAGGAATCGCATCGGAATTATCCAATCTGTTTTTCTTTTTCGGTTTACGTTGCAGAAGAGAGCGTACCGTCCGTGAGACCAGGCACGCATATTCGGAATCAAAATGCTCGCCCATTTCTTGCGCAGGCAACATACGTTTGTGGAGCGCCAGTGCCGAGCATGCCGTGGTATTGTAGCCAGGGTCGACCACACGATGGTTCCGCAGTCGGTGTCGACCACGCAATGGCATCGCAGTCAGTGTCGATCATACAATGGTATCGTAGTCAGTGTCGACCACACAGTGGTATTGTAGTCGGTGTCGACCACACAATGGTATCGTAGCAAGTGTCGGCCACACAATGGTATCGTGGGGGACGAGTGGTCTAGGGGTAAGATGCTCGTATTACAATCGAAAGGTTGTCGGTTCGAGTCTCACCTGTCGCTACTCTTCGCCCGCGACCAATCGGCGTGAGAGATTGGCGACGCTACATGACTTAACGGTCGACGTGTCGTAAAACCAATAACCAACCAACAATGGTATCGTAATCAGTGCCGACCACACAATGGTATCGTAGCCAGTGTCGACCACACAATGGTATCGTAGCAAGTGTCGGCCACACAATGGTATTGGAGTCAGTGTCGATCATACAATGATATAGTCTGTGTCAACTACACAATGGTATCGTAGTCAGTATCGACCACACAATGATATTGTTAGTCAGTGCTGACCACACAATGATATCGTAGTCAGTACTGACCACACAATGATATCGTAGTCAATACTGACCACACAATGATATCGTAGTCAGTACTGACCACACAATGATATCGTAGTCAGTACTGACCACACAATGATATCGTAGTCAGCACTGACTACACAATGATATCGTAGTCAGTACTGACCACACAATGATATCGTAGTCAGTGCTGACTACACAATGATATCGTAGTCAGCACTGACCACACAATGATATCGTAGTCAGTACTGACTACACAATGATATCGTAGTCAGTACTGACTACACAATGATATCGTAGTCAGCACTGACTACACAATGATATCGTAGTCAGTACTAACCACACAATAATATCGCAGTCAGCACTGACTACACAATGATATCGTAGTCATCGTCAACGACACGGTGGCGTAGTAGCCACTGTTAACCACACATCGGTGTTACAATGAGTACCGACCACACGATGCCGATTCTCATGGTGGAGTTGCTGCTGGGACTGGGCACGGCCGTGGGGGTCGACCGTAACGCCGGTGGTGTCGACAGGGGTACGCCGACATGGTGGAGCTGCTGCTGCTGGGACTGGGCACGGCCGTGGGGGTCGACCGTAACGCCGGTGGTGTCGACAGGGGTACGCCGACATGGTGGAGCTGCTGCTGCTGGGACTGGGCACGGCCGTGGGGGTCGACCGTAACGCCGGTGGTGTCGACAGGGGTACGCCGACATGGTGGAGCTGCTGCTGCTGGGACTGGGCACGGCCGTGGGGGTCGTCCGTAACGCCGGTGGTGTCGACAGGGGTACGCCGACATGGTGGAGCTGCTGCTGCTGGGACTGGGCACGGCCGTGGGGGTCGACCGTAACGCCGGTGGTGTCGACAGGGGTACGCCGACATGGTGGAGTTGCTGCTGGGACTGGGCACGGCCGTGGGGGTCGACCGTAACGCCGGTGGTGTCGACAGGGGTACGCCGACATGGTGGAGCTGCTGCTGGGACTGGGCACGGCCGTGGGGGTCGACCGTAACGCCGGTGGTGTCGACAGGGGTACGCCGACATGGTGGAGTTGCTGCTGGGACTGGCCACGGCCGTGGGGGTCGACCGTAACGCCGGTGGTGTCGACAGGGGTACGCCGACATGGTGGAGCTGCTGCTGGGACTGGGCGCGCGGCCCAGCCCGCAGGACCGCCGGCAAAACACGCCGCTCCACCTGGCGGTGTGCACCAGTCGGTGGGCGGTGACGCAGCAGCTGCTGTCGGCCGGCGCCAGCGTGTGGACCCCTAACGGCGCCAACATGTCCGCCCTGCAGCTGGCCAGGGGCAAGCTCAACATGGTGCTTCGACTCAAGGTGCAGGGCACATTCGACTTCGACAAGCACATCGAGGAGCTCAAGGCGGTGAGGACAACTCCCCTGGAGGGTGTGGGTTCGACTTTTCCAAGATGGGGGGGGGGGAGTTGTTCTTAGGCGGGTGTTGCTCTTGTTTTCCGGTGGAGAGACGGTGAGTTGTCTTCGTCTTCGGTTGAAGGGACACGGTGCACGTTGTCCTCGCCCTCGGTTGGAGAGGTGGTGCATGTTTTCGCCCTCGGTTGGAGAGGTGGTGAATGTTGTCCTCGCCCTCGGTTAAAGGGACATGGTGCGGGTTGTCCTCGCCTTCTGTTGGAGAGGTGGTTCTTATTGTCCTCGTCCTCGGTTGGACGAGTCATGTGCGTTTAATGGGTTCAAAGTGTTCGTGTGTGTGCATACTGTGCGTTGTCCTCGTTTGCTTTTTCTGGGGAGGCGCTCCAATCTCCGGAGAAGTCATACTGGTTGAGTTTGTGGAGCCTGGTCTTCCTGAATCATTCGTTTGGCGCTTGTTAAGCTCATTAAGCCTGTGCACCAACTTGAATTGTTCAAATACATTTGTTTTCAGCAGCTATTCCCCAAGTGCCTATCTCTCCCATGTCAAATACAGCGTAACCTTACATACAATTCGTGGACGTTCAGAATAGTGTTAGTATTGCTATTGATAAAGAAATCTGATTAAAATGCACGGCGGAGAGGGTGGAGGTTATCACTCTTGTTCTTGGACAGTGGGTATCCATAATGTTTGTAGATATCTGGGCGCTATGTTGTGCTGAGTGCGATATGATTAAAACAAATTACTGATCACATTTTAGGATACCGTTATTCAGGCTCAAATTGACGGCTGGGAATCTGACCCACGTCAAAGTATTTCTTATTGTCGTGATTCCGGTGATATCGAAAGCAAATGTTCTTTCGGCTCCAATTACCCAAATGGTTGCGTATCGCTATCCATTTTGGTTCCCTGGGTGTTCAGGAGATGGAGCCTGTTGTCCCTCTGGTGTACGTCAGTAATAGAGCCCCTCCAAACCCGGGTTCATAAATATGTCTGAATAACTTACGGGGAAATCACCTTAAAACTCTGATAGTTTACGTAAGCTAAATTGTGCAAACCACTGAAGCATTGATTTGTCAGTAGTCGCATGATACGGAGTTTTGAGACGTGCCGGGGATTCAGGTCATTTCCCCCCTTATGGCGTAGTGTGGCAAGAAAAAGTAGCACAAATGTATGTTAACGCTAAAGGAGATAGGTGGCACACTAAATCGTGTCAGTGCGCTTCAGGGCCAGAGCATGTCAAGGGTGTCAGGGGTGTGTAGGCCATCTACAGATAACATCAGACGGCTGATATGGTGATATTTTACTGTAGCGCTGAAGATAATTGGGCTGTGGTTGAGGAGAAGAGGAAGTATGCAAATAATGCCAAAAAAAACATGGAAATAATCGAGGGATCATTAGTACGCGGGCAAGACGGATAGTGTCCACACCGTCTCTCATGCTAGCCGTGACGTGTTAGTAACACGCAGTGTGTGTGTTTGGGGCGAGGGGGATGGTCCTGCAGTGCTGTGCAGATGTTCGTAAGGTCTGCAGATGTTCGTAAGGTCTTACGGAAGATAAAATTGTTCGACGTACCACTGGGACATCCGATCAATTTACTGCACTACGACAACACCAACACCACGGTTTAATTGGAAGTCGGCTCATCTACGTCCGACTGTGTCACAAGGTGATCATGTTTGTACAATTGGGACCACGAGTCTGAGCATGTCACGGGCGGTTCGTGTTCGCTGTCAGGTGCACGAGCTGGTCAAGTCGGCCCTCAACACGTCACGTGCCTCGGACAACACACCTGTTCCAACTGACGCCGAGAGTCTGGCCAGCGTGCTGGAACAGATCGACAACCTCAGCATCAGCGGCCCACGGCCGCCCGCGGCGCCTCCGCTCAGCCACGTCAACGCCCAGCTTCAGCAGATGAGTCTGGCGTCTGGCGGCGGCGACGACAAGGCATAGTGCAGAGACCGGTCGCCAGATGGGAACACCGTGTACGGAGGCTGACGTCGTGGCAAGAGAAGAGGGCACTACCGACATCTTTCAGATGATTTGAGAGCGTTGCGGCAGGTTTTTGATAGGGAGACGAGAGAGTGCTTAGGTCGATTTGGTAGCGCTGCAGACGTAGCGCTAAATTTCACACGGGGAGCGCAGACGGGTCTCCCTTCTCCACGATGGTGACGCCCATGGATGTGGGCGACAAGTTATCACGACAGAAGTGGCGACCTATTCCAGTCTGCGTCGGCATGCCGGTGCATGACTTTTCTGCAGCTGTACTGTTAATGTATTGGTGCGGCTGATTTATGAAATTGGCAATTCGCCTGCTCGGCGGACGTAATGTTTTCTATGTTGGTACTGTTGCTGACATATGCTATGTTGTGGTAATAATGCAATTCTGCACAATTCTTACATGCAGTCAGTTTGCGTTATTGTGCAAAGTGGAACCAACCAACAAGCCTTCGTTGCATTTGGGGATCATGTGCACCCAACTAAAGGTTTAATGAAAGTGTGCAACAGTATGAATGCATTTTATTTTTCGTACTAATATATGCCCTTGGAATCGGGTGTTTTCTGTTGGTGTCATGTTCCCCATAATATTGTAAGGTGTATATTTGTTCTGATGCGTTGCGAGACTGACATGCCTTTCAATATTTGCCTACCTACTTTTTGGCAACGACGACATTTGTTCTCTGCACGTTGGATTTGTCGCATCCCAGAGCAAACCAATGATTCGAAGCACGTGTAAGATACATATAAAATGTTGAGTTGCAGGTAAGCTGTTCTGGCCCTCCGGATAAATCTGACTAGCACATATTGTTTTCCCACTGAAAACATGTGGGGAGAAAGATGTAGACTAGTTGCATCATCACATGTTCCCTGTCTGGATTTAAAAAAACTAAAGCCGCATCTGGATCTTTTCAGATCAAAATTGCTTTTTGTAAGTGAATACGTTTGTGACTGTTGTGGGTCCGAACTGTTGTGCTTCTTGGAATATATTCTCTCGCCAATTTTGTCGATTTTTCAAAGAGTTGTACACAGTGGATTAACTCCATTAACACGCATACCGGAGAGCCTCTCGCATAACGCGAACCGGATTGTGTGGGGAGGGCGGGAGGATTTCGTCAACCCATTAGATCTCGGGAACTACTGAAACTAGAAATGGCAGATTTGGCGGGAAGATTGCGGCTGTAATGAAACGTCTGTAGTTGCATTTTACGACCCTATGTCGATGCGTGGTTAAATGAGGTCCACCAATCGGTAGGCTAGTTTCGTCACCGCGCCGACGAAACCTTGGTGGCGGCCGGCTGGTCTGCGTTGCACCTCCGCAGTTGCTATATTTACCACGGTATAAAAAAAATTCATGCGGTGCGCGTATCAATTTGCAATACATTTGCCAGATTTCCTTGCAATATACCTTCTCGTTTATGAAATATCTTCAAAAATATAAGACGGGTGGGTGGATTTCTTCCCTTCGGTGCTCGTGTTAATAACAGAGTAAGGAGGCAGAATCCGCCCCATCAAGGTCCCAGAAACCAAGAGGCCTACCAACACTAGACGTTCTCGGCAGATGGAACGGGGGCTGATGAGGACACCTGACATGCCATGGACAGTCAGGTCGAGGTCATCTCGGTTCGATTGTACTGCAAGGTGAACATAGTGGACACCTTGATCCGACATCACCTGGCGGGACTCTGAATGTAGTGCAGCTAGTAGGCTTCCAACCTATCGGTCGATGTCCATGACCATATATAGTCGATGCCCATGACCGTGTTCCATGCCATTTCAAATATGACCATACAGCGTATTTTTTGTTGTCATGCTCTTGATGAGTTCGGCGAGATATTGGCCCAAATTGAGAGTGCGGTGTCTATGCTACCGGATAGCCATATGACGTAGTTACCCTGCCGGGTCACATGCGCTCGCTAAAGCCTTTGAGCTGACTGAAGGCCAGTTTACAAGTGACTGAATACTGACACAATTATTGTGTGGGCGTTCCAAGCGTCGGCGGGTTCCGAGACAGACTGACGTCACGACGCAAAGGGGTCACGTCACGCAATGCAGACCCCAACATTAGGAAACACCAGGTGTGTTCAATGCGGGCGCCGTCCGTGACTATGCAAATTGAACATTTAAGTTGTTTCCTGGGAATGTGCGGATTTTCACTTCACACTCACATTCACGGGCGTATGTGATTTGGAGGGGCCTGGCTTCGTCCGCATCAATGCTTGTAGACGTGGCGACGGGCCGCAGCCGGGCTGGCGACGTCGGAGCGGTGGAGGAGGCGGGGCCGGCAGCTCAAGCCCGACATCGCCTAGCCGCGAACAGCACAGGAGCCGGCCCTGACCAGCGCAGTGAGGTGCGCACGGCAGAACACCCAGCCCGACGCCGTCCAGCCCCGACTAACGCAGCGAGGTGCGCACGGAAGAAGACCCAACCCGGCACCGCCCAGCCTCGACTAACGCAGCGAGGTGCGCACGGCAGAAGATTCAGCCCGACACCGGCCAGCCCCGACTAACGCAGCGAGGTGCGCACGGCAGAAGATCCAGCCCGACGCCGTCCAGCCTCGTCCAGTCCCGACAAGCGCAGCGAGGTGCGCACGGCAGAAGATCCAGCCCGACACCGTCCAGCCGCGAGCCACACGGGAGCCAAAACCCCGCACCGACACCGCCCAGCTCAACACGACCTGGACCGTCCTACCATAGCTGAGGTGCTGCATGGTGCGTTTGCTCCGTTTATGCGAATAAATGCACCATGAAACGTCATCCAGCTGGTATGAAGTTTGCAGAATATAGGATGAGTATTTGCTTTATCCAGGTGATGTTAAATATTCGCAAAATTACTTCTCCCAGCTGACGGCGTATCGCTGCAAGAGGACGTCGATCGCCTGGCAGCATGGTACAACAGATGGGGATTGAACCTAAATCCTGACAAGTATAAAGTGTTCACGATAACTCTTAAGCGGATGCCTGTACGAATGACGCACGCAATGAACAATGTCGAATGAGAAAAGTGGAGGGAATTCGCCATTTCAGTGTAGTACTCGACTCAAAACCAACATTTGGAACTCGTGTGAATGACATCGTACGAACAGCAAATGGAGCCCTGGGTTCGCTTATGCGATCATTCCAGGCTGGAACAAAGCATTCCAAATTCCAGCACAGTGCTGTAATGGCTGCATACTTCGCCAATTTACGTTCTATTTTAGAATAGGCCACCGTCATTTGGACTGGCATCGCAAGGCAGATGAACCGAAAAAGCAAATTAACACCCTACCCTTCAGAATTCATAATAACTACGTCAACAGAGTTATTTAAAGTTACGATTCCAGCTGTGCCAGTATCAACAAATGCACAGTGACGGAGTTATAGCCTCCGGTATCTTCTTGAGGCTACGATATATAGCTATGTTTAGCGACTTACATATCCAAGTAAAATAACTTACGTACTTCAAAGTGTACATTTGTGAGTTGGTGATGAGCTGAAGCGAGTTTCGATTTACTTTTTTCGAACTCCGTGACATCGTGATCTTAGGTCACCCTGTAGGAAAGTTCCTGCCGTCTGGCAGTGATAGACATGGTGTCCACTCTGAGCATTCATGATTGGACTCCACGAGTCCGATCATTCATGACAGGACTCGACGAGTCTGAATACGTGAGCCAAACGCATTTCGAAAGAGGGGTTCTGTAGTTGACTTCATGACCTGACACCTGACCTGACCTTGACATGATGGCAGTGGAAATTTTCAATTCTCTTCCTTTCACAATACGCTTTAATTAATTAATACGCTGTCTTCCTGTCAGCAATTTTTTGGGATGAGTATTTTCTATCAATGTATTATTCTTTGTTGTTTCCTGTACCCATTTCCCGCATAAAGCATGTATATCGATTGAACCACAGTGCATTCCAGATTCGCATCACATCAAGGTGAATGGGTATCAAATGGCTCTTCCTGTAGAGATCAAAGCCAATTTCCCAAAGCCAGGTATGCTGTCTGCTGTCACTCGGTCTGGCCAAGGGGGAGATAAACGTGGGGCATGTGCAATTTGAGTCATCCGAACAACCAAATATTATTTCTTGAATCTTTGATAACCCATGAAATACATAACAGGGAACACGGTTTCTTCTAATGAATACTTGCATGTGCTGTTCCGCTGTCGTACCTATGATAAAGTGACGCAAAAATAAACTACGCTTAATAGCCGTGGAAGGCAGGGAGCCACGATATACGTGGCTCGGGAGACGCGCCATCGTATTTTGGAGCGTCGTAGCTCGGATACTACTTCCCGCGAGGAGGGAAAATTGTCCGTCCTGCACTCGAAGCTCGCAGCCGGGTCTTGCCGTGTTTTCACATATCGAGCACAATGGTGCGCTTGTGAGTCAGATGTAGTGAGCGTGAAGCGTGCAAGTTGCACGCTTGCTTGCATCGCCAATATTCCTGCCGTGAGTTCAGGAGCGGTTGCAGGGGGTTGAGCGGGTCCACGAAAAGGTTTAATTCATCTGGGAAGAACAGGTTGTTGGACGTGTCCAGGTATATTGCCGAGTCCGACACTTCCGATAAAGAGGACCTTGATGCTGTCTCACTCGGAGTGATGGATGGGTGCTTCAATGCTGGGTGAAAGGAGCTGCGTGCTGTCTGCCAGGCACCATCAAGGCCATATAAAAACATGGCACCTGCATTGGCACCTTGGCTGGAGATCTAAGGTGGGTCGGAGGGATCCGGACCCCGTGGTTTGGTCCTTTGGTAATGTTTGCCTTAGCATAGTTGCCTGCTTATTGTAACCTAAGAATGTGTTCCCTTCATATATCCGGGCCCCAAAATATCACAATCATCATATATATCCAAACTGAAACCGGAAAATAACCTACCTCGTTTTATTCGCGAGCTCCATGACTTGAATGGCTCCAAGCAAGATGGCGTGCGCTGTATGAACATGTGCGCCACAAGTGTCGCTAATCTAGTGATGTCACCCATATCCTGCAGATCTCGTCTGAAAATATTATCCGCAGGATCCGCACAATTTTCTAGATCTTGCGAGTTTCCAAAGGTGATTTGGCGGATCTTCCAGAAGTATGACGTTGCACGAAATGCCTTCCACAGGATCCGAGCTGCAAACGCGTCCTTTGTATGCTCCTCTTGTGGTGGCCGACTGATTACAATCAGACGGCCACCACGACTAAAAACACGCTAAGCTAGCTACGCCTGATAATTATCAGGCGTAGCTACCTTAGCGTGTTGTTCTAGAATAATGAGGGAATATGTCTGTCCATATCCAAACTGTCCATACCTATGCAAGTGTCATAAAGCCAAAGTATTGCTCACCGTTTACCGTCCCTGGGTCCCCACACACTGTGTGCGCGCCGGCAGCAGCGGTACGCACGCTTTGTGGTAAGTGCGTATGCACTTATCACCAAAACGCAGACCTAATGATTGAACCTCTCGGCATCAAATAATAGACCGATCATGCCCTCATGGATCATGCTGCGTGCAGCACAGATAGCGAAACATACATGCTACAAATATGCAACAGCAGCCCAGGAGAGGAGGGTGTGATGTCCTTTTCGGAAGTGGCGGAAAACGAGCATGATGATGAGATGAACTTATGCGAGGAAATCTGCTACAAGCAGTGGGTCAGTGCTGACCGGTGCTCGCTGATTGATCAGATTAAGTCACGGGAAGATTTCGTCCTGATACTAACTCAAAGCGTAGTTCGGTTAACCAAGCATCACTTTATTTGGAGAATCCAAAGCCGCGCTTTGAGCGATCAAGATATGTTCAATTCCTTCGGGAGAGGTGGTGTTTGTTGGCGATTCTGCTGAAAATTATTCGTTCGTTGTACAAGACCAGACCCAGAGCTTCCATTGGGACGTCACCCGTTTGTAGCCACGGCACAGTGAACCCGTTTGTCGCCTATTGGCGGGAGGGCAACAGGGTATTCACAACAACTTCTGCTTCATATCCGACGCTGTAAAGCATGTTACAGGCATGGTGCATGCTTGCATGCCTTTTTTAGTTATCCAGTCCCAGCCCTGCAGCTGCGCATCCCAGGCTGGGGTACAACGAATTTCTTTTCGGACGGATGCGCAGCTCAATGTAAAAACCAATTTAATTTCGCGAACACATTCTTTCACCACCAGTAATAGGACTTTAACTTGAACTGTGATTTACAATTTTTTTAGACATCATATGGGAATAATACCTGTGATGGCACTGGGGGAAGGTCGAGAGGGCTACTGCTCAAGAAAGTCTGACCCGTCCGTACCGTACGCAAGTTTTAATGGCACAGGCGATGTTCTAATGAATTGGCAGGTGATACTAATGGATAGGTAGGCTACGCTTTATCAAAATTTAGTCCATGTCATTTCATACCAAGTTAATATGACGCCATAGTTATTTATAGTTGGAGACATTTCGCCACAACTTTCCCGATTAATGGAAGGCTGAACTACATACATATCCGTGATTCAAAACCAGAAGAAAAACCGGAAAACGGGAATCTGGCAGAGGCGCAGCCACGGGGAGAGGCCGTCCCTCCCTGCCCACCCCCTAGCTGGCCAAAATACACTACATCAAACAATACATTTTGAGATTTGCACCATCCAAACCCTAAGTTTTCGCCGCGCTTCGCACGCCCAACCCTTCAGTTTTTTCCAGATATATTCTTTGGGTCGCCCCCTAAGGAGAATTATGGTTGTGCCACTAAAATCTGACCTTTCGTAGGTCCAGTCACGTCATTTTGAGGGTGCCAAATTTGTTTTCAATGAGCAGAAATAGCCCAAGGCAGCTGGGAGGCCTAATCGTAGTTATACAGTTAGATACATAATATAGATTGCTAAAAATATTAACGCCTCTGAATTTCTTCCGGACTAAACGGTCAATAGCAATCAACCCAGGGTGGTTTCTGGAACACAAGCAAAATTCATGGATCCTTGGGCCAAATCCTGGATCAGCCCCGATAGCCCGCGCCGAATCTCCTTTCACACAGGACGAGCTTATACGGGCTGTCGTGGTATGAGTGGCATGTGCTAGCGTGAGTATGTACGGGCTGGTACGCGTTACGCAATGAATTGAACTGAGTAAAATTAACACAATTGGATGATTGTTCCGGGGAGATTCCCGGGCAGGTGTGGCATATTGCATGCAGCACATCTCACGGTCCTTGGTCGCACTCATTTTGGGCTTAATTGTGAAGTGCAGGGTCATTCGGTCATACACCTTACGTCGAGGGATTTGACTCCACAATTGGTGTTGGTTGCTGTTCAGCTCCCGGCTCAGCTGAGCGCGAATATGGTTAGAAGAAAGATCACTATGCCCCGCAATATATGATGGCATGCTGAAGCACAGCTGCAAAGTACCACAGCTGAGGCATGCACGCTCAGAATTGCCGGTCATTTGCAGCGGAGTAGCTGGTTTGTATTTCTGCACCTCGAGCTGCCTGGGATTTTCCGACTGCTTCACCACAATCTTCATGACGCGGAGCTCAGGGGCCATCGTGAGCCGATGCAATTTTATAGTCCCACCCAATTTTACACTATGGGATGAATGGTGCATACTCTGCAAAAATGTTTGCTATGGACAGAAAGGAAAATCGGTTTTACCCATGCATTCTTGGGAGAGTATTGTGTACTATACAAGACTTCCTCTGGCCACAGGAGTCACAGCAACGAGGCACCGGCTGGAAACTGCCGGTATCTGCTGTCAAGTGAATTGCGGTGTGAATGAGCTGGAAGCAGCAACAATGGACCGATAATGTCGTGTACCACAATAAGATAGCTGGAGCCAAGTGTCCTGACATTGGGCAGCTCTGTGCCGGCGGCGGTGGGGACAAGCGTGCTGACATTGGACAGCTGTGTGCCGGCGGTGGTGGGAGGTGATGCGTGGCGAATGGGAATGAAATACTAGTGCTGATTCTGTCATCGGTGAATGGAAAAAAATGGCTACTGGGGATGCACCGGACCATAAATTTTGGAATACTGCCGGAGCGGACATTTTCCGGATCCGACGAAGATTTTCGGCCGGGTTTCGATCATGGGCGTAGCCAGAATCTCGCCAAGAATGAGCCACCGTTGGAAAACGGGAACATATTTGTATTTTATTCGATTTCTTTCCGTGGTTCCATTTTTGCCTATATTTTAGCTTCCTGTGATTTCAGTGCGCAATTTCGTTTAAATCCTAAGGTCTCATAGTCAAGGGCGTCGCCACCGGGGGGGCAGGGGGGGCAGTCGCCTCCCCTGCCGTCAAACAGGGGGGGCGCCGCCCCCCCTGAAATTTGAAGAGGCCCCTATCCGGAAATGCACAGGAAAAAAGTGAGCAATGATGCCGACGAGACACGAGAGGAGGCCTCCAAGACGTGAGAGGAGGCCCCTAATTTGTAGAAGGAGTCACCTAGGAGAGGATAGGAAGCCCCAGAAATCACGAGAGTGCCAACAATTGGCACGGAGGCCCCCAGGAATGCAAAGGATGCCCCCAGGATTGCAAAGGAGGCCTCCAGGATTACAAAGGAGGCCCCCTGGATTGAAAAGGAGGCCCCCAGGATTGCAAAGGAGGCCTCCATGATTACAAAGGAGGCCCCCTGGATTGAAAGGGAGGCCCCCAGGATTGCAAAGGAGGCCCCCAGGATTGCAAAGGAGGCCCCCAGGTTTGCAAAGGAGGACTCCATGATTGCAAAGGAGACCCCCAGGAATGCAAAGGAGGCCCTCACGATTGCAAAGGAGGCCTCCAGGATTACAAAGGAGGCCCCCAGGATTGCAAGGGAGGCCCCCAGGATTGCAAAGGAGGCCTCCAGGATTACACAGGAGGCCCCCAGGATTGAAAAGGAGGCCCCCAGGATTGCAAAGGAGGCCTCCATGATTACAAAGGAGGCCCACAGGATTGCAAAGGAGGCCCCCATGATTGCAAAGGAGGCCTCCATGATTACAAAGGAGGCCCCATGATTGAAAAGGAGGCCCCCAAGATTGCAAAGGAGGACCCAGGATTGCAAAGGAGGCCCCCAGGATTGCAAAGGAGGCCCGCAGGTTTGCAAAGAAGGACTCCAGGATTGCAAAGGAGACCCCCAGGAATGCAAATGAGGCCCTCATGATTGCAAAGGAGGCCTCCAGGATTACAAAGGAGGCCCCCAGGATTGCAAAGGAGGCCCCCAGGATTGCAAAGGAGGCCTCCAGGATTACAAAGGAGGCCCCCAGGATTTAAAAGGAGGCCCCCAGGATTGCAAAGGAGGCCCCCAGGATTGCAAAGGAGGCCTCCAGGATTACAAAGGAGGCCCCCAGGATTACAAAGGAGGCCCTCAGGATTGCAAAGGAGGCCCCCATGATTGCAAAGGAGGCCCCAGGATTGCAAAGGAGGCCTCCATGATTACAAAGGAGGCCCCCTGGATTGAAAATGAGGCCCCCAGGATTGCAAAGGAGGCCCCCAGGATTGCAAATGAGGCCTCCAGGATTACAAAGGAGGCCCCCAGGATTACAAAGGAGTCCCCCAGGATTGAAAAGGAGGCCCCCAGGATTGAAAAGGAGGCCCCAGGATTGCAAAGGGTCCCCCGGATTGCAAAGGATGCCCCAGGATTGCAAAGGAGGCCCCCATGATTACAAAGGAGGACTCCAGGATTGCAAAGGAGGCCCTCAGGATTGCAAAGGAGGACACCAGGATTGCAAAGGAGGCCTCAGGATTGCAAAGGAGGCCCCATGATTACAAAGGAGGACTCCAGGATTGCAAAGGAGGCACCAGGATTGCAAAAGGAGGCCTCCAGGATTGCAAAGGAGGCCCCAGGATTGCACAGAAGGCCCCTAGGATTGCAAAGGAGGCCCTCAGGGTTGCAAAGGAGGCCCCCAGGATTGCAAAGGAGGCCCCAATACGGGAAGGGAGACCTCAGAAAATGAGAGAAGGCCCTAAGACGGAAGAGAAAGCCAGTGGATATGAGATGAGGTTTCGGAGACGTAAAAGCAGTCCCCGAAACGGGTAAGGTTCCACCAAGATAGAAAAGGATAATCCAGAAATGTGGCAGGAAGCACCTAATTCGGAAGAGGACGATATAAGATTTGAAAGAGACCCTATGATGCACGAGGAAGCACCTAAAATAGGAGAGAATGGCCATTAGAAAAGAGGGATGGCTCCCAGGCGAGAAAGAAGGCTTCAAGACGGGTAAGAAGGTCCCCAGGAAATGACAAGGTAACTGAGATAGGAAAGGTTGCGTTTAATTTGGAAGAGGAGCCACCTAAGAGAGAACAGGAGTCCACCAGGAGATAAGAGGCCAACCTTAAAATGGGAAAAGATAGAATCAAAACGCGGAACAGGAGGCCCCGAAGACGTGAGAGGAGGCCCCTAATTTGAAAAAGAAAGCCTCAAAAAGAAAAAGGAGGCCCCTGCCGGACTCGAGAGGAGTCCCTCGAGATGGAGTAGGAGGTCTCCAGGGCCGAATGAGGCCCCGACGACCGGAAGGAATTCCCAGGAAATGAGAGAAGGCCCTTACAATGGGAGTGCTAGGTAGCAGGTATGGAAGGAGGCGAGGTTTCCAAAATTGAAGATCCCTCAAGATGGGTAAGCTTTGCGAGGACAAAGGAGGAGGCCCACGAGGCGTGGCAGGAGGCCCCTAATTTGGCAGAGGATGCCCCTGGAACATGAGAGGAAGTCCTATGCCATGTTAAAGGGGCCCCAGGATGTGGGAGGAGGTCCTCCAAAACGGGAGAGGAGGACCATTGAATATGGAGGAGGGTAGGACGGACGAGAAGACATCCAACACCGGTAAAGAAGCTCCAGGAAATGAGACGAGACCCTAAGACGCGAGAGGAGGTCTATAATTTGCTAGAAGCATCTGAAATGGCAGGAGTCGTGCCGGGGTACTTGAAAATCACGACATGGGCCCAAAAAGATCCGGCCGGGGCCCCTGAAAATCTCGCTGAGCCTATGGGTACCAAAAATGCACGCCCGGATCATGAAAATCACGCTAGGGGCACGATAAGTCGTACCGTTCCCCAACAGTATCATTTAGACACAAATGAAGCCGGGGCAACGAAAAACAATCCGGACATGGATAATCACTTTGGGGCCCCAACAATGACACCAAAAGCATCCAAAACGTATTGGACACCCACAAAGTGTCGAGGTCGCTAAAACTCGCGCTAGGGATCCAAGCAAATGACGTCGGGACACAAAAGATTACATTGGACTAAAAAAGTCGCGTCGCAACCTTCGAAAATCTCACTGGGACCAAAAAAGTCGCGCCTGGACCCCAAAGGTTGCTGCTGCCCCCCAAATCAATTATCAACCGGAATGTCACTCTGCGCCCAAAACAAATCGGGTCAAAGTCCCCGTAAAACCCGTTGGGCACTGGAAAAAAACGTGTCAGGGCACCGAAAAAAATCGCACCTGGAGACCGAAGAATCGTACCAGGACCCAAAAATATCACGTAAGGACCTATAGAAAAAATAGAACTCCTTCGGTGGCCGCAGTGACATATCAAAGGGGCAAATGGCCCCTCCCTCCTAAGAGGGATATGCTCCCAAGAATCAAGCCGAGGCCCCCAAAAGTCGCGCTGGGACCACAAAAATTCGCGTCGGTCCACCAGAGTTCGCGTAGGGGCTCAAAGTAAATAGGTCGGGCCCCAGAAAACTCGCTCCGAGGCACGAAAATCTGCAACGGGAACTGCCAAGGTCGCGTTGGGGTCACAGCTAAGTACAACGCGCCCCGCAAACTCGAACCGGTCCCACCAAATTTCGCGCTCGGACCCACAATTCGGTAGTACCAAAAATTTCGCGCTCTGACCCATCGGTAGTACCAAAAATTTGGTCTGGGCATCACAAATTGCCAACAATTGGCGTCTATGGCCCCACATAGGCACCGTGGGACCCCCAAAGTCCCATCGGTATCCGAAGAATAAAGCCTGAG
Source organism: Ashinkailepas kermadecensis (assembly GCA_034440615.1). Taxonomy (NCBI): domain Eukaryota; kingdom Metazoa; phylum Arthropoda; class Thecostraca; family Neolepadidae; genus Ashinkailepas; species Ashinkailepas kermadecensis. The sequence goes on along the minus strand of JAOTOM010004647.1, from coordinate 245,639 downwards.
CCCTCCAAAATCAGGAGGGATTGCAAAAAAGTCCGGGTCAGGACAATGGTTCTGGAGCACCGAACATGTCATCAGATGCCTTGACAAATCGCGTACGGCATCGAAAAACATACCGGAGCTCGAAGAAAATCGAGGTGAGATACAAAAACATGGCACCAGGGACTCGAAAAATCAGGGCGGGATTCGGAAGTTAAAGAAAATTCAGAAGAGATCCACAAAAATCGCGTTGAGCCCAGATAACTGGCGTTAGGTCCCGGAACCACGCGCCTGGGCGCGATAAGTCGCGCTGGGACCCAGAAAAATCGCACCGAAGCCTCAAAATCGTACTGGGGCCCCACAAATGTGCGTCAGAAGCCCCAAATAAACACAGCGGGACCCTAAGAGCACAACGGGGACCGAAAATGCGACTGGCCCTTCAAAGCGCAGTCTCGTAAAAAGCGGCAGGGTCCGAAAACATGCGTTGTAGCCATAACTATATATACCGGGAACACTAAAAAAAAAAACAAAAAAACACCGGGAGCTCTCAAGGCACACAGGGGCCATATGACCGCACAAGGGCCTGAAAAGAGGCTGGGGCCGCAAAAAGCAACATGATCCCAAAACGAACAAAAATAGCGGGCACTAAGTAAACACATCGAGATCTTTGAAAACGCCCCGACAACTAAAAAAAAAATATTCGGTGCGCAAAAAAAAGCAACAAACCCTAAAACGAGCAGGGGTTTCGAAAATGCGTTGGGCCTGTAACAAAAATGAATTTGAGCCTTAGGACATATCCGTAGACGAAGAAATACGAAACGGGTCCAAAGAAGTACACTCAGGCAGGGCTTTGGTTCGGTAGCCAACCTGGAAGCATGTTTAATCAAAGATATGAGGTGCATCAAAGCTCAGCGGGTATCCGCATTTCTTCACCATAAAATATGGTAAGAAGGGAACTAATGATCGAATTTAATTAATGTAATTTTCGCAGCGAACGCCCATACGAAGCATTTTATCCCGTCAGATATGGCGTAAGTCTATCATGTGGCAGCAATTAACAAAGCGTAGGAGGCCCAGCAGAATCCGTAGCATCGCACGAAGTGTGGCGAATGCGCCGAATGCGCAAGATGGGTGTGCACGTGCACTAACGTTGGCGTCGTGGCGACCGGGCACTATGAACTGGAATGTCTGAAATTGGAAAATTTTACATTTTAAAGTGATTTGTGCAGGTGTAATTTCAGCAGTGCGAGGTGACTTATCAAGGAATACCAAAAGAACAGGTTGTGGGAGCTAGGGTTGAAATCCGACGAATCAGAAACGATAGTGGTAGATTAGGCCCCGCCACAGGATAATTCAGTTGATCACTAATTATTTTATTTAAAAAGTTCCCCTTTGACAAAATAGTGGTCGAAATCGGAAGACTTTATTCAGTAGTTGAAACCCCTCCGAATACGTTTGCCCCTCCCCTTGACGCAAATATGGGTGCGTCACTGGTCTCTCAATAATTTTCAGAACTTACGCCCATGGAGCAAAGCGAACATTGCGGGGGTAAATTCCTCCTCACAAGCATACAAAACAACACCGATGCCCCATATTAAATGGGAGGAATGATGTTTTAAAATGTATTTTCTTCCTACAAAGTTGTCTCCTGTGATTACAGCCTGCATGATTAGAGCTTCCCAGCTTCAGTACCTTCTCAACGACATAATTTACAAAACGGTACAGCACAGCGATAACCATGGGCGTGACGGCGTGGAATTCGAAGGTTTTGCATTATTTATGCATTGTCATTGTTCATTGTTGCATTGCCATTGATGCATGGTTGTTCAATGCTTGTCCTTGCCGTGAATTTATTCGCGGAGTATTTATTATTTTAGCTTCTGTGCCAAGTGTCTTGCAGCCAGCACCAAATGTTATGGAAAAAATTAATAAATCCCTAAGATAACGATCAGAAAACCAATTCAATCCACTTCTCGTTGTCACCTTCGCGAAATTGTTGTCCTGGGACTGAGAAATGATCGTTTAAGTTTGTTTATGAGATCAAGCTGATGGGAATGACTAACAGTAGTGATGAACCTAGCTATATTCAGTTAAACTTGGTGAACAAAGAAGTGGGTTGATCAATGGGAGATATCTTTAAGATATGCTCAGCACGAGCCCCACCAGCTCGCTACAATCTAGAGGCCAGCGGGAAGATTCTTCTCGTCGATAAAGCATAAATAGCATTGAATGTGGCCTGAGCAGTAAGGCTTTGAAATTTGCGGATGATTTGAAGATCTTTAGGGCAATAACAGGGCACAATGAGCAGGTTTTGCTGCAGAACGACTTAGACGAGCTTGTGAAGTGGTCCGAAAAATGGCAAATGAAGTTTAATTTTGATAAATGCAAAGTCATGCATGTAGGTAGGCAGCATATGAAGGCGCCATACTTGATGGATGGCCAAGTACTATCTGTGACTGAGCAGGAGAAGGACTTAGGTGTTATTTTGAACACAAAATTGGGGGCATCAGAACAGACCAAAGAAGCCAGGAAGAAGGCACTAAGAATGCTTGGGGCGATACAGAGGAATGTGTCATACAAAAGTGAGGAGGTCATCAGGAAGCTTTACTGTGCATATGTCAGGCCACATTTGGAATACTGTGTCCAAGCTTGGTCCCCTAGTTATGAGAAAGATTGTTGACTTTTAGAGAGAGTACAAAAGAGGGCAACAAAAATGGTTAATGGTATAGGCAACCTGGCATATGAGGAAAGATTGAAGAAATTGAATATGTTTTCACTTAGATATAGAAGGCTGAGAGGAGATCTCATCGAGGTTTTTAAATTTGTTCATGGTCAGGAGCAGGGATATCTAAGGGAAATGTTTGAATTTAACAGAAATGATGCAATTAGAGGTCATCAATTCAAAATTAAAGTTAATCACAGCAGGACAAAGTTAAGACAGTCTTTCTTCACCAACAGGGTAGTAGAACACTGGAACCAGCTTCCAGGAACAATTGTCAGTAGCAACACACTGAACATCTTTAAAAACGGCATAGACAATCATTATAAGAATAGGGGGCTTGTTTTTCTGTATTCCAGGGTGCGTTGATTGACAGATTTGGTGGGCAACTGGTTCAGTGTACCAAGTGCAACCAAGAAGGGCCCTTGTGGCTCATAGTTGCACTGATCTTTTATGTCTTTATGTCTTATGTCTCTATAAAGATATTGGTTTGTTTTGGCACTGACGTATTTATCTACATTTGCTTATTTATACCCTGGTATGGCTCGGTTCTCAGCGAAAAAAAATGATTCTTGCTATTGCGCTTTGCGTAAACTATATACCATGCCAAGAACAAACAAGACATCAATATGAAATCATGTTCCCATTCGGGAACCATACTAAGAGTCTAAAAAGCAAGAGGAGGCCCTAACACAGTGGAGGCCCCTTTTCGGGGAGCAGGAGGCCCCTATCAACATTGCCCCCCCTGGAAGAATTTCGTGGCGACGCCACTGCTCATAGTATACTTGATCCGCACACCATTACCCACATTCACATACCACATACCAAATTCAGAACAGTTGCATAATACTTATAATATAAGAGATCACAACACCATTTGTAGGCATAATCCATCAAGCAATCGTAATCCGGCTTTCAAAATTGTTGATTATTTTTCAAACTTGCTTTTCCCGAGCGATTGCGGAGCGGGCGGTCTGGATCGCACAACTGGTAAGTAATGCCACTTTTGTTGATTTTGGGTCAACAGTTGACCTACCAGGTTCAGTGAAAGGTCGAAATTCGTACCTTGTCGAGATTGTTCTGCATGTGAGTGCTGTTTAACAAATTGCCATCATTGCATTGCACCCTGCTAACATGATCATAACTCGAATTACGGAATATTACGAGGTCACGGGAGGTCAATGCAGTCAATGTATTCTTTCCGATGGCGAAGCACAACAATTGTCAGATCGTCAAGTGGCACAATAACCAGATTTGGTTATTACAATCATATGAACATGAACATCATACAATCATATGGTTATTACAATCATATTACTGCCGTTAATACAAATACTACATCTGGAGCAGACGACCTCAAATATCACAGGAAAAATGCATTGTAGGTCACCAAAGGTATTTAAAGCCTGCCCGATAATGCTGAATCCAGCATCCGGCAATCTGGGCCAAATCGGGCGCTCGATCCGTCAGGATGCAGAAAATGAATAACACCAGCTATCTGGCAGGATATTCCGACCGGTGCGGAGATCCATTCCTCCATATTCACTACACACGGCAAGCAATAGGTAGAACGTCTAAACAGTTCCGATCAGTGCAGTTTAAGGACGTCCTCAAGTCAGTTAGTGTCCCAGTGATGTTTGGAGATAAATACTTATTTCCAATATTCAGGTGGGAGTTCAGCCTCCGTTATTTGGGAACCACTAATTACGATATGAAACAAGCCTTCCGAGGTGGGTGCCTGCTTCCCGTTAGCCTAATCTTACCCTGCACTCATGCAACAGTTTTGTCGTGTTGGAACGCGCATACTCGCAAATGGAAACCAAAGCAAACGTCTATACCTGGGTATGAAAATACTTGGATTGCAACGTAGCCAGTTGTGCCCTACAGGCATGCAGCATCACTAGTGTCGCTCCACCACGAGCATCACTATCGTGGCCGGCGATTGATGGGTCGCTATCGATCACCATCGGCCATTACCGGTTGCGAACGACCTGTAATGGATTTAGACGAATGAGCACGAATGTCATCTACGATTACAGAAAAGACAGAATGATTAGTCCCAACCGAGGCCAAATAAACTTCGACGGTAACTACGAGTTGGGCGGCAACTCCCGAGGCCGCTCCGCTGCTGAGTTGTGGTGGTGTGGGTGTCGCGAGATGGACCGGCCGCTCTGCTGCTGAGTTGTGGTGGTGTGGGTCTCGTGAGATGGACCGGCCGTTCTGCTGCTGGGTTGTGGTGGTGTGGGTCTCGCGAGATGGACCGGCCGCTCTGCTGCTGAGTTGTGATGGTGTGGGTCTCGCGAGATGGACCGGCCGCTCTGCTGCTGGGTTGTGGTGGTGTGGGTCTCGCGAGATGGACCGGCCGCTCTGCTGCTGGGTTGTGGTGGTGTGGGTCTCGCAAGATGGACCGACCGCTCTGCTGCTGGGTTGTGGTGGTGTGCATATCTTGCGATCTTGGCCGGCCGCCGCGGGCCCCCGTGAACCAGTTGGCGGGCGCTGGAAATCCCGCGGCCCCCGCGTCCGGTTTCCGGGAAGGCTGGCCGGGAATCGGCCCGAGTCAGGTATCGCGCAGTCCCCTGCCGCATTAGCTGGGAACGGCCAGTGCAGACTCGTCCTGGTCAGCCCGGCACCGCAGCAAGGTGAGATAGCTTGTCATACCAACCAGGCGTGACAGAGTTGGTGACTCCCACAAGATAAGATAGCTTGTCATATCAACAGACAGGCGGGCAGACCTGTCACAAACAGACAGACCTGTCACAGACAGACAGACCTGACACAGCAAGACATACCTGACACGGACATACAGACAGACAGACGAGTGAGTGAGTGAGGTCAGGTCAGGTCAGGTCAGGTGAGGTGGAGTGAGTGAGTGAGTGAGCAAACGAGAGGGAGAGAGAGAGAGAGAGAGTTAGAGTGAGAGTTAGAGTTAGAGCGCAAGAGCGAAAGCGAGAGCGAGAAATGTGTTCAGTACACTGCTTCTGACGTGTCTCACAGTTTCAGACTGGATGATGGTGGCGCTGTGGCTGTGGCTGGTGGTAGCTGCCCTGATTCAGGCACCTTTCGCCAAGTGTCGTCCTCTAGGTAACTGACACACTCTGCCGCCAAGTGTCGTCCTCTAGGTAACTGACACACTCTGCCGCCAAGTGTCGTCCTCTAGGTAACTGACACACTCTGCCGCCAAGTGTCGTCCTCAAGAAACACACTCTGCCGCCAAGTGTCGTCCTCTAGGTAACTGACACACTCTGCCGCCAAGTGTCGTCCTCTAGGCAACTGACACACTCTGCTGCTCCATGCCTCCCTCTGAGTAGCTGACACAATATGGAGATGCATCACTCCCTCCAGGTAACTGACGCAATCTCGTGTCATCCTGCATTCATCCCTCCAGCAAGTACCCAGTAGTGTACTTTATGTCTATTTATGGGTGCACAAGCACCCATAAGCTGTACGCATACACCCGCAAACATGCTATAGGCACCCATAAAACTTCGTCCATAAATATGTGTCGGCAATTGTTAAACGTTTTCTTCAGAATAGAAACTGTAGGGAATAATAACGGCTGAAGAGGTTCACTGAGCATTTAAAGTATTTCAGAAGATCATAGATGAAAGCGGTTCTTGTCCGGCTTTCTGAAAAATTGAGACTTCGAATCCCCAACTTTACAACATTGCTGGACACTAAATATACCAAGATAAAGCAACCTATATTAGGCAGCATATGTGTATGCATTTGTGAAGATGGGAGATGGCGCAGTGGTTGCTCATAAGATGTCTAGCGATGGCACCCACAGTCAGTTTGAATATGAGTGGAATGAGAACATGAGGAGGACATTATACCCCCACAATAGGAAATTATGCCAATGTCATTCTGCATGCCTCTTCCGTAAGTGGTAACTGATACACGTTGGTATCACTTTGCACGTCTCTCACGAGGTAAGTGGGATAAACTGATGTCATTGAACATCTAGAAGCATGGCATATCGATAATCTGAGAATATGAAGTGCGAAAGACCCAAACAAGCGCGTCATCAACAAAAACGCACTCAACATTCATCCAGGTAAGACGTCTTAGTGAGATAACATAATTTGATCTCGTCAGCCATTAAATACAAACAATGGATGTACCATCAGTCGCGTGCATACATTGAAGCCTTGAGCTAGCAAACGCATTGACATTCGCTACCATCCACAAGCGTTTCTAAGCCAAGGAAAGGCTCAAGTCCATCTACTCATAAAGACATAAAGACATAAAAGATCAGTGCAACTATGAGCCACAAGGGCCCTTCTTGGTTGCACTTTGTACACTGAACCAGTTGCCCACCAAATCTGTCAATCAACCCTCCCTGGAATACAGAAAAACAAGCCCCCTGTTCTTATAATGATTGTCTATGCCGTTTTTAAAGATGTTCAGTGTGTTGCTACTGACAATTGTTCCTGGCAGCTGGTTCCAGTGCTCTACTACCCTGTTGGTGAAGAAAGACTGTCTTTACCTTGTCCTGCTGTGATTAACTTTAATTTTGTATTGATGACCTCTAAGTGCATCATTTCTGTTAAATTCAAACATTTCGCTGAGATATCCCTGTTCCTGACCATGAACAAATTTAAAAACCTCGATGAGATCTCCTCTCAGCCTTCTATATCTAAGTGAAAACATATTCAATTTCTTCAATCTTTCCTCATATGCCAGGTTGCCTATACCATTAACCATTTTTGTTGCCCTCTTTTGTACTCTCTCTAAAAGCCAACAATCTTTCTCATAACTAGGGGACCAAGCTTGGACACAGTATTCTAAATGTGGCCTGACATATGCACAGTAAAGCTTCCTGATGACCTCCTCACTTTTGTATGACACATTCCTCTGTATCGCCCCAAGCATTCTTAGTGCCTTCTTCCTGGCTTCTTTAGTCTGTTCTGATGCCCCCAATTTTGTGTTCAAAATAACACCTAAGTCCTTCTCCTGCTGAGTCACAGATAGTACTTGGCCATCCATCAAGTATGGCGCCTTCATATGCTGCCTGCCTACATGCATGACTTTGCACTTATCAAAATTAAACTTCATTTGCCATTTTTCGGACCACTTCACGAGCTTGTCTAAGTCGTTCTGCAGCAAAGCCTGCTCATTGTGCCTTGTTATTGCCCTAAAGATCTTCAAATCATCCGCAAATTTCAAAACCTTACTGCTTAGGCCACATTCAATGTTATTCACAAATATAATGAACAACAGTGGCCCCAGTACCGACCCCTGAGGGACTCCACTAAGAACATTTTGCCATGATGACTTTGTACCATTAAGCATCACTCCCTGCTGTATATCTGAAAGCCGCAACTCAATCCATTTTAGGATGCTACCTGCAATGCCATGGACCTGAAGCTGCATCATTAACCGTTTATGGGGTACCTTGTCAAAGGCCTTACTAAAGTCAAGATATGCTACATCAACCTGATTTTCCTGCTGAAATTGTTCTGTAGCAAAATTTAAAAAGTCCAAGAGATTTGTGAGACACGATCTCCCTTTTCTAAACCCATGTTGAGTATCTTGAATCAATCTGTTTCCTTCCAGAAAACTAACTATTCTATCTTTGATAATTGATTCGAGTACCTTGCAGACTAGGGATGTGAGGCTTACTGACCTATAATTTTCAACTTTCCCTCTTTCTCCTTTCTTGAAGATAGGAACTACATTTGCCCTTTTCCAATCTGTTGGAATTTCATTTTGTGAAACTGATCTACAAAATATGATACTGAGTGGAATTGCCAGTTCCTTTTCAGCTTCCCGCAATATCCTAGCATAAATTCCATCAGATCCTGCTGCCTTGTTTGGCTTTATTTTTCTGATATAATTGAAAACAACATCACTATCAATGAAATCAACATTGTGTATCTGATCACCTGTCACTGAACTGTGGTTCACGGTTGGCAAATTTGTCACATCCTCCACTGTAGACACTGATTTAAACCGCTTGCTCAGCTCCTCAACCATCTCACCATCCTCACTCAATATAGTCCCATTTACTTCCAGTGGACCAATTGTGCTTGAAACTTTACTTCGCTTGTAGAAACTAAATAACTTTTTACTGTCCCCATTACAGTTCCTAGCCAAATCCAATTCTTTTGCTCTCTTTGCTGCTCTGATTTTCTGCTTCACAGCATCTCTAGCTTTTTGATACGACCTTAGATTTACGATATTTGAAGCTTCCTTAAATACTCTAAATGCATCTTTCTTAGCCTTAATTGATCTCCTCAAATCTGGTGTAAGCCATGCTGGCTTTCCTACCCTTCTTTTGCGCCTTTGCTTTTGGGGGACATGTCTAATCTGAATTTCCCTCAAGTAAGATTTGAACTTTTCCCACATTTCACAGGCATTTAAATAAAAAATTCTTCTTCCCATTTTATGGCACTTAAAGCCTCTCTCACTTAAAGCTTTGTATCGATCAGAAACCTTGCCACATTCTCAGCAACTGGAGCTCCATAAGGTGATTTGTGAGGAAATCAGTAGAAACTTTCAGAGGAAATGCCTTATTCTTGGTGACTTTAATCTAAAAGGATATGAAAATGTTGGTGTTGGCTCCCCATCATGTAAACTGTTTAGGAAATGCCTTGAAGAGGACTTGTTCTTACACCAGTTTGTAATGGCACCAACCAGGCAGGGCTCATTCTTGGACCTTGTCTTCTCAGATTTAAGTGATTTAGTTCAAGACTTGACTGTAGGAGAAACTCTGGGAAGAAGTGACCATAACATAGTGAGATTTAAGGTACAAATAGCAGGGACAATCAAGGATAACTTGGCAAAGATTCCAAATTTTAACAGGGCAGATTTTAGCTTGGCTTATGTATCTATATTTGAGTACGGAGCCGACTTAGTGGGCGTGATTATGGCCAACCTAAATCACAGTAACCAAGTCATTAAATAGTATCTGCTTATCATGTCAGTGCTTGCGGATACAGGAAGTCTGAGTTTTTTTTTCTGCGCGTCTCAGTGTTCTGGAAGCCCAAAATGTGCGTGGAACCCAACGCGCAGAATAGGAGTTTGCTTTTACCTAGAACAGAGTTTTTAGTCCGGAATTTAATGTTCGTGAGACGTGACTGCATTCAACGACATTAGCTCATGTCACTTATGCCATTAGCTCATTCTCCATTTTGACAAATCAGTGTCAAGATGTTTTGTTAACAACTGCTACTTTTCTCATACCGGCATTACCAGATGCAATACTGATTCCTTTCGATGTCATAGCTCCCTTTGCCATCTTGGACTTATACCCTCCACTCTACGATATATGCATACCAGACATTGGCCTATCTCCTTTTCCTGATCATTTCCCTTTTGGATTAGCTTTGTTTCAGGTGCTCTTGGTCACGAGGTCGTGTTCTGTCGACCTCTGACGTACCTGCCTCTACTTGACCGTTGACGTGAAGCGCGTGGTGGCGTCACCATAGGCGGTATCTTCATATGCTTGTCCACGTGTCTCGGAAATTTTCATACTGCTGTTGGGAACTGACTTTCACCGTTTCTTTGTTGGGAAAAGCAGTCCATTGAAACTGTCTTGCTGGTGTGGACATTCTCGTATAATTTTACTACGAAGTCAAGAAGGACATATTTGCTAATGACGATGAATGAAGGAGCACAGTCGAAGGTCGTGAGGCAAATGACGTTTTCGATTCATTCTTTCCCAGTTAATACCAATGGGCCCATGCTAAATCTCGGCAGCCTTGGCGCGGCATTGGCCACACCTGTCCGATGAACTCTTCACAAACGCTAATCACTATCCTTACAAGGTTTAAACCACATGAATTAGTATTTGGTTGCCACATGGGTAGGCGCCTCTTATTCCCAGATCAGTTATCGAAGAAAAAACATTGCCGAAGAAAAACTGGGAGCTAACTACCGTTTGATAAGGCGCATATTAGCCTCAGGAATTCCTTTGAGCTGGTTGTTGAACGGTCGGACGCCAGCATGTTGATAACTGGACTAATATGGCAGTCTTTTCCATTTTGATCGCAGTTGCTAGTGATCACGGTGATGTTATTTTCTCTAGAAGACGAAACACTATCCAATGGAATGCTAAGAACTCTGAATATGAACCCATATACCCTGCTGGAATATGAGAACACTGGCCACTGGAATGCTGCACGCTTGCGGAATGCTATCATTCCAGAAAATCGAATTACCAGAGACAGACACGTGTACTGTGACCCCTACTTCGGGTGACGTAACATTCTCCGCTGCAGATGACGTCATCCAGACGGGACAAGCGGTCGCTGATGTAGTTCCAGAGAGTCTGGTACGTAGCTGATGTTCAGGTTATGAACGACAACCATTATAAACAATAGCAGTCATTACGTACTAAGAGATGTGTCTATTTCGTAAAGGGAATTTTCAACCTTCTCTTTGGGAACAATTATATTCTTAGATTATGTTGGTATCAAGCGAATACCTCATAAATGTGGCTTAGATATCTGCTACGCATGGGTCATGCATGTTCAAAGCCGTAACCAAAGCGAAGAAAAAGACGTTTATCTGTGTAGCTCTTCTTTGTGCTGGAGGTCCATAACAGGACACATTTGGCTCTGAGTAGCGCTTGTTTGTGCTTGAGGTTAACCATCGACGAATCGTCACACGACACTGCCTTTCACCAGTACTTGCTGGTCCATAACCATCGACGAATTATCATATGACACTGCCTTTCACCAGCACTTGATGGTCCATAACAGGACACATTTGGCTCTGCAAACAAGATGCACACCAGTGTTGTCATGACAATGTCCTGTGCGTTGGCGTGATTAGTATCTGATAAAATATGTAAATATTTTATGTGAACAGGACAAGTGAAGTGAAGGGGTGAATCGTAATATGATGGGGTGACGGTACTATGCAAGTTATGGGGTGAATCGTTATAGTTGTAATACAAAATTATGGATTAAAACATTTTTATTCACATCTAGCGGTTTCAATAAATCATCTCGTGGCGTTCTATGTAACGGCCAATCATCCGGCCAATCATTACCGCAGGTGCCAATATGTTAACGATCTTTCTATCCAGTGAGCGAAGACAGGGCACGTGTTTTCTCAAGCCGTTCATTCTTTAGCCTCTTGTCTGCCCTCCGTTTGCTCTCTGCACGGTCAGCAACGTCACCTGCAAGTTACGCCAGCTCTGGGCACATACGAGATTATGTCGTGACGTGATAAGGGTACGGGATTATACCAACAGCACAGGTCCTGATGGTCCACCAATACGCAGCATATTGGTGCGATGACAGCATATTGGTGTGATCACAGCATATTGGTGGGATGACAGCATATTGGTGGGATGACAGCATATTGGTGGGATCACAGCATATGCGACCTAATATACTGCAACACAACGTGGAATCACAACGGACGATGACACAGCACAACACGCAACGTAGGATCACAGCATTCGACAGCACAACACAACACACAACGTGAGACCACAACACGTCAGTGCATCGTGCATCGAGGTTGGGCATCCGACCAGACTTCTGTCATCAATATGCGAGCACGTTTGAAGCACAGACTGGCCAGATCTGACCACCCGTCACCACCAACAGGTCCAACACTTTCTGCGTCATCTGGTGCTGGAATCGGCGCAGGGGAGTGACGCTGTCTCGGCTGCGAGCGCCAGCGATCAGTATGCCATTGACCTCACTGCACGTGCACACCTTCACCAGCCGGGAAGCGCGTGGTGGCTGGAACTGCCGGCCGACCTGGTGCCGATGTTGTCCGACGGCGTGCATCCGATTCGCGCCAGGAGGGGCGCGCAGTTCTTCACACCGGTCAGCCCGGGCGCGGTTGGCCAGCCGGGCGTTCCGGGAAGACCCGGCAACCCCGGCAACCCTGGAAATCCGGGCAAGCCGGGACGGCCCGGAGTGCCGGGGAGCGGGCCTGGCGGGTTCACCGGTCCCGGCAGACCGGGAAACTTTGGCCGGCCGGGCAACTTTGGCACACATAGCTCGTTCGTCCCACCCGTATTGCCGTTCTACCCGACTTTCCAAACCTCTAACCCACCAAATCCGGGAAATCCGGGAAATCCTGGTAATCCTGGCAATCCCGGCAAATGATAATCCGAAGCGAGTGTGAGAGAACGTAAATATTAATCCACCGGTAGGTAGGGGGAGGGAAGTTAGCAACACCTGGAAAGCGTTTGCAGTCAGACACAGATGCATTAGTCTGATCGCATTTCACTCAGAGAATCATTATCGGAGGAGATTACTCCAGCAGCAGTACACTCAATGATTACTCCAGCAGCAGTACACTCAATGCAGTAATACAGTGACCACTTCATTTGAACCTCAATTGGAGACAGATAGATAGTGGTAAGTTTGTGCAATGCATGCGACTATTTTTGCCATCAAACGCGACTTTTGTCTTGCTTGCGGATCTATCTTGGTTTAAAAAAAAATCAAATGGGAATGTTCTCGTGACATAGCGGAAGGAGAGACACATATAGTTTCCTCATGAGGTTAAATATTAATTTCAAGAAAGCAAGGAAGGACTTGGTTCGTTTCTTCCAGCAACAAGGGGAAACTGGACATGCAACTTCATAACCGACATATGCAATTACGCAACGTGATTTCAAGAGAGCATTGCCGCACAAGATCGCAAAACGTGTGCCTAATTGTCATCAAAGAAGTTTCACGTCAATTTGGTGTTGTCGGCATGCGAGGAAGCATGTTGGGGCGTGGGCGACTGTGCTTTGTTTCCTTGTTCATGAAATATATTCTCTACGTGTGTATGCACAAGCAGCGGGTGTACCTTTGACGCATGTTTTATTCATGTGGAAGTGACGGGTGGCTGTACCTGGTGCAGTATGATGAGTTAAGTACATGCTGCGTTCACACTTGAAGCAGTCGGACTATGATCAGTCGTCAAGTATTATATTCCCTCTAGAAATACTGAAGCAACGAGGCGCGAATGTAGGCATTGATTCTGGGAAATATATTCCGACATATAAACACCATCAACACACAAGTCCATTCGAAATTTCGCTACGCTACCTCATGAGATGAGGGTTCACGCAGAACAGATGTCGGTGAGTGAACCCTGAGCCAGCCACCCTGTCAGGCACCTGTGGGCACTAGACGAGCGGATGCAATACGTTGGCCGTGGTGCCTCCGTGCCGCGGACACAATAAGCGAGGCCCTGAATGCACATCTGGAGCCCGATAGCGCCCCGGTCATTCCAAAGCGCACCGGATCCCGGAAACAAGCGACAGGACTTCGATGTATACGTCGGGATCATAAATAATCACACCGGGAGCCCGCAAAAACATCGCGGAGGCCCATAATACGTTCTGGGGTCTTCAAAGCACATCGGGGCCGCAAAATCAGCACGAGGGCCTTCAAAATAGGCCTTGGTCCTCAAAAAGAGACGGGGTCCTAGGAAATGCGCCGAAACACTCATGAACACATCCTGGCCTTCGAATACGCACCGGTCCCTAAAAAACACCGTCGGTCTACAACAAAAACACACAAAACCATGCAAAGCGTCTTAGGGTGAAAACATGCCCGGCCCTGCAAATATGCGCTGTGACCTTAAAACGCAGCATTAAACGAGAACAAAATGCAACGGGCCACACAAAAATCCGAACCAGTGCTTCAGTTTGATTGCCAATCTGGGAGCGTTTTTAAGCAAAACGATGTGGTGCATCAAAGCTCAGAGACAACAGTATCATCACCTTTAGTCTTCAGGTGGGGTCCAACCCCAGGGGCGCAGGAGCGATTTTCAAGCTTGGCTACCGGCTGTCTGTTGTGCCCGTCTGTGTCCCATTCACTCACATAGCGTAAGACACTCGGTCTCGGAATCCGTGGTACTGGATTTCCAACATTTTTCGCTTTTTTATTGCGGTCGAAATTGTTCCGTTCAGCTGTTCGAAAGTTCAACCTTTGCTCTTCCCATGTTTCATCTGATTAACACAACCAGCAGAACCCCCATCGTAGAGACGAAACAACGTTTGTCCGCGATCATGAAATGGTAGGTTATTACACGATCCCATACTTTCAGACCATTACTGGTTGGCGTTTCTGCCGTGTCGATGCCTACAGCTATTGCTGGCTACTGCAATAGAGAACATATTGTATTCACCAGCTGGTAACCAAGGTCGCAGTGAAGATAATCCTCCCAGCAGCAGCATGGAGGAACTGAAATATCATGAATCATGTTTTGTAACGCGCAATGTAATATACAATAACTGCATTTGTAATGCGCAATAGTTGCCAATCATTCCAAGTTAGCACGTTTTTAAGGACAGGTCAGACAGGCAGGCGCCGCGAGCCATGGTGGCATTGATTGCAGCGAAGAGCCGCCCGGTGGGCTCATAGCGGGACAGTCACGAAAGTGTATCGAACCAATACCGCTGTCACCTCAGCAGAAACTGAGAAACTTCAGGAAGATACAATATTTTCCAAAGTTTGCCGGTTTTCAGGGTGGGGTCAGACCCCATCAAAAATCAGGTGGGATCTGAACCTCAGGAACTCCATTGGTGGTGGCACCCATGCTCAGAAGGATATTTCGGTTTCATTTTCACGAGAAAATGTGGGAAGAAGAAACTAATCTTTGAATTTATTTCATCGAATTTTCAAAGCGAACGCTTATACGAAACATTCCATGATATAAAATATGGCACAAGACTATCATATCACAGCAATTTCAAAACGCAAGGGATCTAGCAGAAGCTACAGAAACGGCGAAAACGCACGAAGTGTGGCGAATGCGACAGATGTGCAAAGCATGTGTGCGAAGGCTGACCTGGAGGCGACCGGGCATCATGGACTAAAATGCGTGCAGTTGGAAAATTTTAACTAAGCGATTTGCATAGGTGTAAGTTGAATACTGTGAGCTGACTCATCAAGGAGGGGTGGGGTTTTCCGAGTGGTTAAGGCATTGGAGCTCTGGATACCAAGGTCCCGGGTTCAACACTCGCACCACTCGGGACATTTCCCAATACCACAGCTCACCGGCGAAACAGTGTGGGCGGCACCATTAGCCGTGATCGTGCATACAGTACGTCGTAAACCACCCAATGAACATGAATTCATCAAGAAATACCGGAAAAAAAACTTCCAACCGGTATATGGGGTTGGAATCCGGTGACTTAGAAAAGATGGTTGTAGGCAGGGCCCTATCGAAATCCATTTGCCCTTCCTCACGTAAACCCTAGGTACGCCACTGACTCCAGCTGGAACATTTTGACCGAGAGCGTAAGATGCTCCCAATGCACCGACACGGCCACCGCTGTCGCGCTGTGCCTGGTCTTCGACCTCACCGGGCAAGTTACGAAAAGCGACTCAAACCCTGCCGCTCTAGGACAGGGAAGACAATTGCAGGCCCGGGCCCCAACCAACTGCGCTACTGGAACGGCTTCACCTGTTGGCCGCTGTGCGCGCGCCCGTGCTAGTGCCGCCCCTGCTGTTCACCCGCCCCCACCTTCCTACACCCAGCACTCGACCCGCTCCAGCCTGCGTGGCCTTGGGAACGGCGGCCGGTCGCTGGGTGACCTCATGCCCGTCGACTCAGCGCTGCCGGCTGGCTGGCCTGTCAGCGAGCTCCGGCGGCTACCCGCGCCGGAGCGGGCGCGGCTGGCGCGAGCACGATGGTAGGAAGTAGGGGAGCAAAGACGCCGGCCGCCTAGAGAGACACCCGCGATCCGCCCCGATTCCGGAATCATCATTGGCGTGCTTAATATCCAAAGCATCAAGTCCACATTACTGGAACGTTCTAACATACTGCATCATAAAAGTACGATATCATGTCTCTGACTGAAACTTGGCTGATGTCTGTGACACCCAACAGACTACTGCAGCTGCCTGGGCACCAGCTGTACCTGGCCGATCGCTAAACCAGACTCAGACCCAGGCAGACGTGTGCTATGTGATTTCATTTCTCTATGGACATCATTCTACGGAGTACAGGGACGTCAACCGAGCTTTACGATCTGCAATTAGGCGTGATAGCCGCGACGATATTGAGCGGCGCATCCGTAAGGACGGGCGGAGGTCGATGTGGCGCCATATCAGGTCATTCATGGGCGGAAAGCAGGCCGTTCGCAAGCTGTTCGACGCGACGGCTGATGACCTTAACCGATTTGTTTATACGTAGGCTCGCGCGTGGCTGGCCAGGTTAGGAGCATGGGAGCGACACCGAATAGTACCTGCCGTTTGCCACGTGTCGGTGCCTGTGCGTTCATAGTTGCCAGCCGAGGCTGCCACCCTCTCCTTACGTTGGCTAGTTGCCAGCCGAGTCTGCCACCCTCTACTTACGTTGGCCAGTTGCCAGCCGAGGCTGCCACCCTCTACTTACGTTGGCCAGTTGCCAGCCGAGGCTGCCACCCTCTACTTACGTTGGCCAGTTGCCAGCCGAGGCTGCCACCCTCTCCTTACGTTGGCCAGTTGCCAGCCGAGGCTGCCACCCTCTCCTTACGTTGGCAAGTAGCCAGCTGACTCTCCCACCTTCTCCGTGTATTGGCTAGCGGACATCTGGTCCAGAAAGCTTCTCTGTGTTGGCCAGCTAATTCTCGGCTGGCCGAGTTGGGCCACCACGACACAAATCACTACGGCTGAGGAAGGTTTAGCCGCAGTGTGCTCCCGTGTCCATTGCACAGGCCTAGGCGCGCTCCGCCCTCTTGCCGGTGGTCGACTGCTGACTGGCCAGTGTCCGTGTCCAGAATCAACGTCCGCACGGAGTGGAAGCGGTGGATATTTCCATTGGTTTGCTGTGTATCGTTGTAGGTGGCGCTGCTACATCGGCGCAGGTGGCGCTGCCGGTTGCGAATAGTGTGGAACCACGTTTGCGCCCATGATAATCACAGGGGCCATGCCATATCCGTGTTGAGGAGCCCGCGCCACCAATTTCGTCCAGTGAGGGGAGGGGGGCAGCCGATTCCCCATAAGCCTGTTCAGTTTTTTTTGGGGGTGGGGTAGGGGTGGGGGTTCCTCAGGCTATGGCGGGGCTCCTTACATTTTTGAAAACATTCTTCGATAGCCTCTTGTTAAAACTCTCCATCTGGGCCTTCACCCTTCCCTGCTGAACCTTGCGTGAGCTTCAGGGGCTTCCTGTCGTCACTGTGGTGGGCCTCTTGGCCTGATGCCTCCAGATACGATGTGATTTCTTCCCAGGCTTCGGTGAGATTTCGATATGTAATACGTATATATATATATATATATATATATATATATATATATATATATATATATATATATATATATAATATATATATATATATATATATTTGCGTATATATATACATATATAGATATATATTTATATATATATGTATATTTACATATGTATATGTGTATATATATATATTATATATATATATATACATATATATATATATAATATATATATATATATATATATATATATATATATATATATATATATATATATAATGCATGTGTAGAGTGCAAGGTTTGAAGCTGCAACAATGGTGAAATTTCTGGGACCTCGGTAGTTTGAATAACTTATTCTATACCATGCTGCATGATATATGACCAATTTTCCATGGCAGTCGCACTACCACACAGTGGTAGGTGGGTGAATGCCGCCCGCTCTCCACAGCGGCGCATGTCGTGTACCATGCCCCCTCCCCCCCCCCACACCACGGATGCGAGGTCATCGGTCACCAGAAGCATTTATTTTGTCGGTATATATGCTACTTTGTATGCACTTTAGGCGATAGATAACCTTTGTGCAGGTGAAAAACCAATGGATTGAATCAGGGATAGATGTTTAAAAAGGCATTGGAAGAATAGCTAGGAATGCTGAAGTTCATGACCTATAAGAATCCTTAGAGAGATTGGCCCTTGAATGTCATATGGAACCGGGAAAAATTGGAGCTCGGTCAAGAATTGAGGGACTCATCATCTTGAAAGGGACAGAAAACCTCGCCTATGGATGGTTACTACATTTATGTTTATCTTCCCATGTAGTGGAGGAAATTTCACAGCTTCGCCTTCACCCACAGTACTCTAATCAGTGGCACCCCTGTCTCATCAAGAGTTCCATATCGAAATCCCGTGAATATTTACTGCCACTAGCCAATTCCAATATCCGTTCCAGTAGCCAATGTGTACTCTAGGAGAGGCTGAGTGGAGTGAATTGATCAATTGACAGCCATTGAAGATTTCGACGTCTCTTCCCAAAGTAAATAATATAAGGTCATGATAGATCATGCGTGGGTCACGTCAGAGTGACGTCATATTTGTTAATTTCTGACAAAAAAAAACGCATCAGTGTACACAAATTGACACATAATCCGAACAAATGGAGATATTTAATGTCGATAAACGGCAATCGTGTGATAACGGCAATCGTGTGATAACTAGTAGAAAAGTAGCATGTGGTGACACGTGGTGTTGTTTTCATCCTTCACATTGAAATGTAGGCATGCCAAATACAAATAAAAACATTGACATACAAAAATTCAACATTTTCACCTTTAGATTCAAACTTTAAAAAAATGTATCAATTGACAGCTTTTGAACATGTCATGCAGATGTTGTAACGCGTTAGTAGTAATCACGAATATTTGACAGGGGGGGCGATTTGACCACTCAGGTAAATGCCGGGTGAAGCACAACTATGACAGCATGCTTCGATATACTTCCTTGAAATTACATACTCGTCAAGGAGACAGCACTAGTGCTTAAGCAAATTTTAATTGAGGTATCAGTGTTGTCGGTTGGCCAGTTGCAGCGGAGCCGAACAGCTGGACCACCAGGAGGGGGCGGCCCAACGGTGCCGAACAGCTGGACCACCAGGAGGGACAGCCCAGCGGTGCCGAACAGCTGGACGACCAGGAGGGGACGGCCCTAGAGTGCCGAACAGCTGGACGACCAGGAGGGTGCGGCCCAACGATACCCGCCTAATACGATAATCACTGTCCTGCACTACAATGAGCCGGCCGTAATTGGTCTGTTTGGACAGGGAAGCGAGCGACAGTGGCGCATGAGCCGGCCGTAATTGGTCTGTTTGGACAGGGAAGCGAGCGACAGTGGCGCATGTGGCTCATCGGACCGGGGGAAGCGTTGCCGATCGGTACTGGAGGGGATCACCTGGTCGCACGGCACAGTGACAGGAAGCGAGCGACAGTGGCGCATGTGGCTCATCGGACCGGGGGAAGCGTTGCCGATCGGTACTGGAGGGGATCACCTGGTCGCACGGCACAGTCAGATACGCACTTCACCGGTGTGTGGATGGATAGATGTGGAAGTGTGTGTATGTGCGACGTAAACATAGGCACTCCGTCGCGACCAAAAGGCTGGCGGGGATGGTTCTCTTGGTCGATTATTTCCATGTGGGATCCATTGGCGTACTATTAGGTGTCGAAAATGTTGGGAAGGGGTATATGTCTTTTTGTCCCCTTCCCTGTGCTGGGATCCGTACGTAAACAAGCAACTCACGTGGAGGGAAAGAAGAAGTACGGCGCCGCTGACTGCGTTCATATTTGTCTAATTGAGTAGCAGTAAGTAATCCATTCAAATAAAAGAAACATTATTTTGGAAGGAATCGTTGAAGCGTTCGTTTGTCGAACAATTGCATGGTGTTTTCCGCCTCCTGAACGTCAACCCACAGCCTCTTGGCGGTGGACGGTTGAATTAATTCCGTCTTCGGTATAGTATTGTTGATGACCTTCAAACCGCTCGTGCAACAGGCCGAATCTAATTTGTGATGACCATATGGTCAATGGGGCATCTTGTCCCGAAAGCCTTCACTTGAGTCATCCAAGGTCACGGAGTAGTGACGTCAGACGTAGAGGTCAGCATGGTTGCCGGCATGATTGTGGAAACTAATACCCAAACTGCTTCCTATGCTCTAGATCTATCTTCGTTTTCCCAGCCATCACCCGCCGAGTGCCATCCAAGTCTCGCCTGAGACACTGTTCGATGGACACATAGGTGCTACTGTTGCTCGCCTCCGTTACCTGAGCTGATGCAAGGTTCAGTTTTTTTATCACGTGCTTCCTGGGTCTAAGTGATCAGATTTGATAAATGTTCCCCAAAGCTGATATAACCCAGCCATTTAATCCCGTGTTCTTCTCACGATGGGTTTTCCCCACCAACTTCATCTGAATTCCACTTCACCACAAGTACGGCGTATTTGTTTTTGCACTTCGCCGACCCTGAGCGAAGCGTTCCCAGACGCGGTGCCGGAGTGCAGTATAAAGAGATCGGCCTGCTCCATCATTCATGCCCAGTCTGATTACGTAGAGACTGCAAGTTGAAAGCCGTGTCATTGTTGTAAGTGCCGGCTGATAACGCTCGATTTGAGTGCGCCCTTTCTTTCCGGTGAAAAAAGCGTCTGCGCGTCGCAATGGAATGCATGCCACTACGGCATCTACATACGGATTTGGCGCGCATCCGAAGTGGCTTTGATGTTGAACGGCCACCTCGGCTTGGCTGGAGCGACTGCTGAACAGACAGCGCCTCGGCCCCGGCCGCCCATGTGAAATGTGAGGATCGAGGCGAGCAGTTACTGTCCATCTCATTATAGCAGAAGGAGGCAGCTCTGCAGGAGGTCCCAGTGGGCGTTAATAGATGCTAATTAGCTGATGATTTACCGGACAGCTTTCAATTGGCCGGCGGGTTGGAGGGCGATGTTCCATTATTATGACGGCCCCAGCGGTGGTGATATATCAACAAAGGTCGCGATTAGCAGCTTCCAAATCAGGATGCACGTGCACATTAGTCATGCGCTTAGTCAGAATGCAGACAGTCATTTGTCTGCAGACATTATTCTTGGTCGCCTTCTTATAATCTACGAGCCATCTCGCCACATGGCTCTTAAAGCATAGTAGTGAATATCGTCGGCATTCACGGCGCGATGCTAGGTGTGCAGTTGATTTCACTTCCTGCATGGTCAGGCGTGGTATGTACCAAAGCTTCACATGCTGCGTCTTAGCAACTGCCCGGAATTGTATCAATGGATTAAGTGCATCGCACAGAAAGCGTGTGATTTTGAATGCGGACAGCCTGTTAGCGAGGCAGTGAAGATGAGCAGTGGGATAGCTTCTACTAGATAGTGACAAATTATATCAGCTGCTGCTGCTTGTATCTAGACACGAAGAAATTCGCCATTGTTTTCACTCCACTCTTTCTCAACTGGGTTCTCTCCTGCCACCCGCTTCATTGGTTATCAAGGCAACACGAATCCTTCTGTTCCTGATGACGGAGTGATTTGGTGATTATATCGGGTTAAGCAAAATAGAGATAAGAGCTGGCAATGTGCATAGGCGCAGTCGCATTGGCTCTATTCAGTCATCAACAACTGGCTGCATACCGTAATACCCTCACACAGACTTACATTGTGCCAATAAATGTTTGCCTACCACATGTACTGCTGACGTCTGCGTTATCAAATACAAAAACAATGAAGTTATATACAGGCGAAGATTACTGGGACATACTATGTAACACATTCAGCATTATCACAGGATGCTTCTTAATTATATATTAAGTAATTATTATAAGTGATTTGCCATCTATGTTCCAGCTCACAATGCAATGCTCCATTATGCTATCGAGTATTAACCATTTTCCTATCCAATCGCATGTGACAAAGTTATAGAAGTGATGCCTTCTCACCATCACATCCGTGTGGCACAGAAGCGAGCTGTTTGTGTAATAATACCGTAGGTGACTGGGGCTGCTCCATCCGTGGCGTGACTGGGGCTGCTCCATCCGTGGCATGACTGGGGCTGCTCCATCCGTGGCATGACTGGGGCTGCTCCATCCGTGGCGTGACTGGGGCTGCTCCATCCGTGGCGTGACTGGGGCTGCTCCATCCGTGGCGTGACTGGGGCTGCTCCATCCGTGGCGTGACTGGGGCTGCTCCATCCGTGGCGTGACTGGGGCTGCTCCATCCGTGGCATGACTGGGGCTGCTCCATCCGTGGCATGACTGGGGCTGCTCCAGCCGTGGAATGACTGGGGCTGCTCCATCCGTGGCATGACTCGGGCTGCTCCATCCGTGGCATGACTCGGGCTGCTCCATCCGTGGCATGACTGGGGCTGCTCCATCCGTGGCGTGACTGGGGCTGCTCCAGCCGTGGCATGACTGGGGCTGCTCCATCCGTGGCATGACTGGGGCTGCTCCAGCCGTGGCATGACTGGGGCTGCTCCATCCGTGGCGTGACTGGGGCTGCTCCATCCGTGGAATGACTGGGGCTGCTCCATCCGTGGCGTGACTGGGGCTGCTCCATCCGTGGCATGACTCGGGCTGCTCCATCCGTGGAATGACTGGGGCTGCTCAATCCGTGGCATGACTGGGGCTGCTCCATCCGTGGCGTCACTGGGGCTGCTCCATCCGTGGCGTGACTGGGGCTGCTCCATCCGTGGCATGACTGGGGCTGCTCCATCCGTGGAATGACTGGGGCTGCTCCAGCCGTGGAATGACTGGGGCTGCTCCATCCGTGGCATGACTCGGGCTGCTCCAGCCGTGGAATGACTGGGGCTGCTCCAGCCGTGGCGTGACTCGGGCTGCTCCATCCGTGGCGTGACTGGGGCTGCTCCATCCGTGGCGTGACTGGGGCTGCTCCATCCGTGGCGTGACTGGGGCTGCTCCATCCGTGGAATGACTGGGGCTGCTCCATCCGTGGCGTGACTGGGGCTGCTCCATCCGTGGCAGCCCGAGTCATGCCAAGGGCATGACTCGGGCTGCTCCAGCCGTGGAATGACTGGGGCTGCTCCATCCGTGGCGTGACTGGGGCTGCTCCAGCCGTGGCATGACTGGGGCTGCTCCATCCGTGGCGTGACTGGGGCTGCTCCATCCGTGGCGTGACTGGGGCTGCTCCAGCCGTGGCGTGACTGGGGCTGCTCCATCCGTGGAATGACTGGGGCTGCTCAATCTGTGGCGTGCCTGGGGCTGCTCCATCCGTGGCATGACTTGGGCTGCTCCATCCGTGGCGTGACTGGGGCTGCTCAATCCGTGGCGTGCCTGGGGCTGCTCCAGCCGTGGAATGACTGGGGCTGCTCAATCCGTGGCGTGACTGGGGCTGCTCCAGGCATCTGCTTCTTGGAATTGTTACCATTTGAAGTGGAATGCTGTTCATGACAGGGGAAAGGTGCAAAGTTGCAAGCTTATACAAATGGCAAGTTGAAAGACAAATATTCTCAGCCCCTCCAAAGTGCATACCGTGACCAGTACTCATGAAGGAAAATCCATGAGGCCGAGAAACTGGTAGAATACTTCTAATTGTATTATTTACACACAACATGACGGTTAATGCCAAACATAAATAGGTGGGGTCGTGAACATTGGTGGATGACCCCAAAAAATAATGGCGGGGTAAATATAATTTTCTTCCAGCTCCACGCGACAAAGTACCTACTCCACGGGTTAGGTATACTGAATGAAACACCAGTGCACCTCCCACCTATCATTGATAGCTTGGGACAACATTTAATCACTGTTATTGCAGTATTGCATGGCAAGTAGCTGCCTCAAGTATGCCTTCCTCAGCATTTAAATACCAGCAAGCCGCTCCTGACATGCATCACCGTGCGACCAGCGCTGATGATCCGTCTCGCTGGATAATAGTGTAGGATGCAGTCTGTCATTCCGGAAACCACGGTGTTAGCCTGCATCCTTGTTAAAGATATATTGAGAGGGTCTAGAGAAAGTAGTGGGGTTACAACCATAATTATCTCTACACAAGTTGGATGGCTAAGTTCGTGCGGGTGACAGGTTGGAAAACCGCTTTTACCACCCTTGGAATCCGCGTAACTAAGCCTAGCAGTAATGCAGAATATATATATACATATATATATATATATATGTATATATATATATATATATACATATGCATATACATATATATATATATATATATATATATATATATATATATATATATATATATATATATATATATATGTATATATATGTATATATATATATATATATATATATATATATATATATATATATATATATATATATGTATATGCATATATATATATATATATATATATATATATATATATATATATATATATATATATATATATATATATATATATATATATATATATATATATATATATATATATATATATATATATATATATATATATATATACATACATATATATGTATATATATATATATATATATATATATATATATATATATATATATATATATATATGCATATATATATATATATATATATATATATATATATATATATATATATATGCATATATATATATATATATATATATACATATATACCCATGCCTCTGCCGCCGTTTCCGACCCCGCCAACAACGGCTAAAGCCAGTATGGGTTATGGAAGTGGTGAAAACTGGTTTCAACCTGTTAAAACTGGCTGGAATAGTCAAAGCTGCAATACGGTAATTGCAGTGCAAGATGTATTCATGTCATGACACGTCTAAAAATAACTGAAATACAATCCAGGTAGCTATAGAAGACTTGAACATGTAATTATATTCGTATCTCCAATAGACCGGTGGATCAGCTTTCTGATCACCTGTCAAGCGCAGCTAGTAAGCATTGCGAAATAAATTGTTTGAATTGTCGTTCTCCATGTTACTACATACCTAGTACTGATTGACTGATGAATAAGTGCACTATTCAAGAGGACCTAGTGTGGAGTTTGTTAGCCTGTGTACCAGTAAAGGCTTGGTGAAGGTGAAGATGAAGGCGACAAATCTTGTCAGTGAGTTTGACGAGGTGGTACTTCACAGATGGATTTCTGTTCATGACATCGAAACTGATGCTAATTGTTCCTTTTCCTTTTGTTGGGTTGGGCACTTCGGTCTCCTCAGGCCATTTCCTGCCATAATGAGAAAGTATGTATTATGTTATGCTAAATAATTAAGTCTATAAATCTTGGAACAGGTTTGTATTGCGGAGAAAATTGAAAAGTAGTCTGATGAGAATTGGATGTTCATTCCCTAATAGTGTAGGCAGAGTAAAAGGAATTTTGTGTGTATGGCAAAAATCGTAGTGTTTTTCGTGGGACTTGGTACTTCTGACAATGAAGGAGAATATGTGGAACTGTAAGATATGTGTTGCATGATGGGCATGAAGGTCGAGGTGAAACCGTGTATATATATCGATGGGTAAGAAAAGTATGGCCGATGCGTAAACGTGATAGGACTTTTTCTTCGTGTCGGTTTTTTTATATGATGTGATCCAGGTATCGACAGCAGTTTTGATGAAACGTAATTGTGTATGATTTGTGTTTTGTGGCCAGTTTTGGTTCCAAAAATGTCGAATGCTCTGTTGTATTTCTGATTTAATGCCTTCAAAATGTGGTGGAATTTCTGTGATGTTTTGGAGGTGTAATGATGCTTTGGCTAATTTGTCGGCTTCTCCGTTTCCTGGGATGCCGCAGTGGCTGGGCACACACAGGAAACGGACCTTCACGCCCATCAGATAAAGTATTTCAAGGGTATCGTAAATGGAGATATGGCAATGGTGCGAAAAAGAAAGTGAAGAAAGTGATTGAAGAGCGAATTTGGAGTCGGAACAAATAACAATATTGTGCATGGGATGACAAATTGAACGGTTGCGGACATAGCGAAAAGCAATGAGGATGGCGTGCAATTCTTCGATGAAAATGGAGGTTCCGTTTGGCAAGCGATGCTGTTTTGTGTGTGTATCCGAAACTATGGCATTTCCAGTGAGGTTGGCGTCTTTTGATCCGTCGGTAAGAACAAAAGGAACATGATGATAACGAGAAGGAAATTGGATAAATTTTTGTTTTGCATATTCCGGGCAAAGTTGTGATTTTGGGGTGGTGGTCAGATAAAGAATGTGTCGTTCGGCCATCTGCCACGGTGGTGTAGTTGGTCGAGAAAGAGGAGTAATGCGTGGAATAGTGAAATGAAGTTGTTCAGAAATTGTTTTGACTCGGGAAGCTATAGTGAGACCAGTTCGTTTTTCGGCTGGACCTAAATAATCATGATGTAAATTTTGGAGAATTTGTAATGACGTGTGTGTGGGATGGTTTGTGTGAAATTGAATTTTGGAGGCGTACCTAAGTGTTTGCTGCATTCTACAGAGAGCTAGTGGAGGAATTCCCGATTCGGCTTCTAAAGAAATGATGGGTAAAGTAGTCATTGCACCGAGTGCGATACAGATAAATTTATTTTGAATGGTGTCTAAAATGTGTAAGGAGGATGTGCTAGCACCGCTATATACTACGGACCCATATTCAATTATGGGTAGAACTAAAGATTTGTAAAGTAGTAGAAGCGTATGACGGTCGGCTCCAAGTGATGAAGAAGTGATGCATCGAAATAAATTAAGTCGGTGAAAACATTTGTGCTGGATGTGTTTCATGTGTTTACGCATTGAAAGCCTTCGGTCAAAAATAATACCAAGAAATTTAAACGAATTTACAAAAGATATATCATTGTTTCCGAGGTGAAACGGTTTGTCTGGGTTTGGGCAGGGTGTTGATTTACTAAATATCAGTGTTGCAGATTTTGGGGCCGAAAAAATGAAGCCACGCTTCAGGGACCATTCGTGTATTCTGTCCAGTGTGTTTTGTAAGCGAATTAAACAATGTTCAAAATTTTTCCTGGAGCACCAAATTGCGCTGTCGTCTGCAAATAGTGAATATGATATATTGATAGGCATGTCATCAAAAAGATCATTAATGATAATGCTAAATAATATTGGTGAGAGACAACTTCCCTGTGGTAGGCCGTTCTGAAGAAAATGGGGAACGGAAATGGCTGACCGGCACCTAATGTGGAATCGACGAGAACCAGGTAAAAAAACCTACTAAAAAATGTGCTAAATGTCCTTTTATACCGAGTTGTTGAATTCTGAAGAGTAATGCGGGTTTGAAAACCATGTCGTACGCTTTGCTGATGTCTAAAAATACTGCGACTGTGTGTTCATGTTTTTTATAGCCTTGACGGATGTCTGTCTCTAACAGAATAAGATTATCTATGGTGCTGCGTCCTTGTCGAAAACCACATTGAAAGGGAGATATAAGAGAATTTGTTTCCAGGTGCCAGGTCAGTCTTTTTATAACCATGCGTTCGAAAGGTTTTCCTAAACAACTGGTGAGTGCAATGGGTAGAAAATTACTGGGGTTTCTATGATCCTTGCCAGGTTTTGGGATGGGCATAACGAAAGATTCTTCCCAACTTTCGGGGAAGGCATGAGTTGTCCATAGTGAATTAAAGGTTTGCAAAATGCTATGTTTGGTGTGATCCGCTAAATGTCTGAAAAATAATAATGTATGTTGTGGGGCCCTACTGAAGTATTGCCGGCGGAGGAAATGGCTGCATCAAGTTCTGAAATTTGAAAAGGAGAATTATATATTTCTGTGTTATCAGAATCAAAATGTGCGGGATCGAGGTAAAAAGTGTGTAGTGCATTTTCTATGAAACCCGGTCTGTAGTTGTCGTCGGAGCTATGGTGGGAAATGGTATCCGCTATGGTGTTTACTATTGCTTGGGGTTCGGTAATGGTGGTTTGTGAAGTTTGAGGGCCGGTAGTGATCTCAATGGGGATCGTCCGCTCAAACGGCGGATTAATCCCCATATTTTGCTTAAAGGTGTGTCGAAAGTGAGTTGCTGAAGGTAATTTGCCCATTAACGGCGCCTAGCATTACGTATAATGCAGCGTGTTCTTGCCCGTTCATGGTCCCTGTCGCTTAAATTTTGTTGGTCGGGATGGCGTAAATATTTTATAACTGCTCGTTTTCTAGTGGCTATTGCTTGGGAAATTTATGTGGACCGCCAGGGAACTGGGGTTCGTTTTGTGATAGGTTTTGTGAGCGGAATTGTTGCAGACGCTGCCTGTAAAAGTGTGTTGGTAATTAAATGAATGTTTTGTACTGGAGAAATGTCTGGGTTGTATTGTAACGACGAAAGCTCCTCAAATTTGGTCCAGTCGGCCCTCGAAAGTTTCCAGCGAGGAATGAAACTTGGTGTGGTATCGGCAGTTGTGAAATGGTCGGTACTAATTTAATGGGGTAGTGATCGCTATCATGAATGTCTGTGTCTATTGTCCAATCAAGTTCGTTGGCCAGGGCTGGAGAACAAATTGTTAAATCAATAGCAGTTTCTGTATTGTGACCGAGGTGGAAAAATGTTAGCACACCGGTGTTGAGTAATACTAAATTGTGTCTGTCTAAGATGTGTTCAACTACGCGTCCGCGCGTGTCTGTAAGTGTGCGTGTTCTATCCCACGTTGGGCTGTGAGCGTTAAAATCGCCAAGTAAAATGAAATGGTTTTTGAAATGTGTGATGAGGTTTTCTAATTGTGTCAAAATGTTTGTGTTGCCTGTGTGTGGTGGAATATATAGCGAACAAGCATCTATATTCCTACTATGAAAACGCAATGCACAAGCTAATGCTTGTAAAGGCGAATTAAGTGTGATTTGTGTATGTGTATAATCATTATTGATGTAAAGCGCTGTACCGCCACTGCGGTGTGGTCCATTGACCTCGTCGTGACGGTACAGCGAATAATTGGAAAGATTGAAATTATATGTATCGGTGGGTACGAACTAGGTTTCCTGAAGTGCGATGAGAATAGGCGTGAGAATACTGAAAAAAAACTTTCATTTCGGCCCATTTGGATATTAAACTACGGCAATTCCATTGTAAAAATGCAGACATTGGGAGAATAAATATTATTGTTTGTCGGCACTTTTCGGTGCATTTCGGAGCCAAGAATGTAGCTCAGGCGGACATGTGGTATGCGTGGCGGACAGTGGCGGTGGACCCGCCCGTGCCGTCCGGCCGACCGGTGACCTTGGCGGCCGGCTCACGGTGGCCAGCCACTGCCGCGGGGGATGCCCGCCGGCTGGGAGTCGGTCGGGTCACGTGGTCGCCGGCCGGTACCGGGCGCGCCGGGCTCGGTGGGCGGGCCACCGAAGTGGCACCCATTTCCCCGGCAGCCGAATGGCTGCGGGCTCTGGCATTCCTTGCAGAATTCGTTGGAGTCTGTTTGGTCGGAATGGTCTGTGTGTTTTGAGCCAGGGCGGTTTGTATAGGTGTGGTGAGTGGTGCAAGTTTTTTTAGTGGAGCTAAACCGGGAATCATGTCGGTTTGCATCGAAGTAGAAGTGGTTTTGACTCGAGGGGTGGAGGGAGCAACGGTGGCTGCCTGGGCGTAAGTTTTGGTGGTCGGGGAGGTGGCCTCGACGGTCCGCCGGGCCTGCGGGTAGGAGACTCCGGTCGTGGCCTTGACGGCGCAAACCTCTTTCTCCCGTCGCCAGACTAGACAGAGGCTGGAAGTGGTGAGGTTGTTGGATGTGTTGCAGCTGAGACAGTGGGCAGGCTTTCAGCAGGTGCAATCCGGATGGGGTGGTTCACTACAATTCGGGCAGCGGGCTGTTTGGCGACACGTCTTACTGCCATGCCCGAAGCGCTGGCAATTGAAACAGCGGAGGTGATTGGGAATAAATACTCGGACTTGGTATCGGATGTAGCCGGCTAGGAGAGTCTTGGGAAGAGTGGTAGAGTTGAAGGTAAGGACAAGGAGGCTTGTATCACGTTTCTGACCGTCTTTAAAGGAGGTGATGCGGTGGACGTGGGTCACCCCCTCCGGCCTGAGCTCCGTCTGGATATCTGCTTCAGACATGAAGCGGAGCTCCGGCGCGAAGATGGTGCCCTTGATGGTGTTGCGGTTGGAATGTAGGGTAATGGTGACGGATTTACCACAAAATGTGGTAGTACTGAGGAGGGCTTTGGTCTGGGCTCGGGTTTGGGTTTTGATGACAAGGGTTCCGTTGGCAGGGGCTTCGATATCTGGATTGGCTAAGGAGCAGATGAAGAGGAGTTGTTTGGTCGGCCGGAAAACGTTAATACGGCGGAAGGAAACGGATTCCTCGACAGGCTTGACTACTATGAAAGAGCCAGCACTGTCGAGGTAGGGTTCGATGGGATCAGGTTGGGATGGCGTGGTCTGGTTAGGGCGTGGGTCTGTGGCGTGGAGAGTGATGGTCTGGTCGGAATTGCGAGGCGAGGTCTTGGTACGAGCGGGGGTCGGGGAGGAACAAAGGGCTTCCATGGCGTCGTCCAAAGGAATTGTCCGGCGCGAGTCATCAATGGTGGTATCGAGAGGTGGGACATCATGTGAAGAGTCCGGGGTCGCGCGATGGTCGTCAGGTGTAGCGAGTGGTGGAAATTCTGTCTCGGAGACCGGTGGCGAGCTGGGGTCGGTATCCTTTTTTCGTTTTTTCCCCTTCGCGTGGAAAATACCCTACCTAATACGATTTAAATATAGACGAAGGACACACAGACAACGGACAACGGAAATACGACGACGATTAAATCCGTGCGGGGTGACGGGTGTCACCCCAATAGAAAAGAAAAACGAGAAAGGAGCGATGGGTGTCACCCCACGAACATGAAAAATGAAATGCAATAACCAGCAGTCAGTCTGGACGACATTGGTGCGGTGGAGTAATCAGCAGGCTCTGGAAATATCAAACCTGATAGCACTGAATACTCCATGTTAATTGTTCCAAATCCAGATCTAGAATATATAGATCTAGTACAACTAGTAGATCTAGTAGAATGCTTAAGCACCATCTGTTGGCACTAAAGTTGGGCCCATGTTCACAAGGCATCTGGCTCTCATGTCAGGACATTTGCGTCGATACTTCGCAGACCCTAAAGCCAGTAATATTTCTGAGCCCAGTATGGGTAGGAAGGCGGCTTTCTGGCTTAAATGGAGGACGGTTTATCTCACTTGACGTAACCTAAAACGAGGTGAAACACTTGTGTCATTCATATGTAATGCATCATGGTAATGTTACGCTGGCACATCATGGGCAACTTTCAGAAACTTTAATTTGTTTGCAAAATGGCAATCACACCCCACAATACATTAAACAACTGGTTCATTTCCATGAGTTACATGGAGTATTCAGTACTATCCGCTCAAACCTGACCAGAGACGCTGACTACTCCGCTGTGGCATAATCTTGGCACGACTGACTGCTTGTTACAGCAGTTTATATTTTTCATTTTCGTGGGGCGACACCCGTCGCTCTTTTCTCATTTCGTTTTCTAGTGGGGTGACACCCGTCGCCCTACTCGGTTTACATCGTCGTAATATTTTCGTTCCCTTTCTTCTGCGTGTGTATTTAGATATCGTTCGGAAGGGTTTTTTCCCCGTGATGGGGAAAAAGGAAAAAGGACAATGACCCCAGCTCGCCA
Source organism: Ashinkailepas kermadecensis (assembly GCA_034440615.1). Taxonomy (NCBI): domain Eukaryota; kingdom Metazoa; phylum Arthropoda; class Thecostraca; family Neolepadidae; genus Ashinkailepas; species Ashinkailepas kermadecensis. The sequence continues at coordinate 213,769 of JAOTOM010004647.1, read as the reverse complement.
CAGGACTCCGAGTCTGAGTTTCCCCCGCTGACCACACCAGAAGAACATTCCGCGACCCCGGACTTCGCCCCTGATGCCCAACTTCTCGACACAACCATTGGTGACCCACGCCGGACAATTCCCCTTGATGACGCCATGGAAGCCCTTTGCGCTTTGCCGACCCCTGCTCGTCCCAAGACCACGACCTCGCCTCGCAATCCAGACCAGACCATCACTCTCCACGCCGCTGACCCACGCTCGAACCAGACCACGTCCTCCCAATCTGAACCCATTGAACCCTACCTCGACAGTGCTGGATCATACATCGTGGTAAAGCCTGTCGAGGAGTCCGTCTCCTTTCGTCGTGTCAACGTTTTCTAGACAACCAAGCAACTCCTCGCCATTTGTTCCTTAACCAATCCTGACATTGAAGCCCCAGCCAACGGAACCCTCGTCATCAAAACCCAAACCCGAGCCCAGACCAAAGCCGTCCTCCGCACCACCACATTTTGTGGTAAATCCGTGACCATTTCACTCCACTCCAACCGCAACTCCACCAAGGGCACCGTCTTCGCGCCGGAGCTCCGCTTCATGTCTGAGGAAGATATTCAAGCGGAGCTGAGGCCGGGGGGGTGACCCACGTCCGCCGCATCATATACTTCAAAGATGGCCAGAAACGTGACACGAGTCTCCTAGTCCTTACCTTCAACTCTACAACTCTTCCCAAGACCCTCCTCGCCGGCTACATCCGATTCCAAGTCCGTGCCTTTTTTCCCAATCCTCTCCGCTATTTCAATTGCCAGCACTTTGGACATGGCAGTAAGACTTGTCGCCAAACAGCCCGCTGCCTAAAGTGTGGTGAATCACCGCAACCTGATTCCACCTACTCCAAACCTGTCCACTGTCTCAACTGCAACACATCCGACCACCTGACCACATCACCCCTCTGTCCAGTATGGCGCAAGGAAAAGGAAGTCTGCGCTGTTAAGGCCACGACCGGGGTGTCATACTCCCAGGCCCGACAGTCTGTCGAGGCCGCCACTCCATCATCCAAGACTTACGCCAAGGCGGCCACCGTTGCTCCTCCCACACGTCGCACCAACAATACTACTACCTCGATCCAAACTGACACGATTCCTGGTTTAGCTCCACTAAAGAAACTTGCACCATTCACCACATCTACACAAACCACCCTGGCTCGAAACACACAGACCATTCCGACCAAACAAACGCCAACAAATTCTGCACGGAATGCCAGAGCCCGCAGCCATTCGGCTCCCGGGGAAATGCGAGCCACTTCCGTGGCCCGCCGACCGAGCCCGGTGCGCCCGGTGCCGGCCGGCGACCACGTGACCCGACCGACTCCCAGCCGGCGGGCATCCCCGCGCCAGTGGCCGGCCGCCGTGAGCCGGCCGCCAAGGTCACCGACCAGCCGGACGGCGCGGGTGCAGCCATCCGACCTCAATCTACACGCCCGCCCGACCTCCATGCATGGATCAGGCACGCACCGAAAGGTGCACACAAACAATAATATCTCTTCTCCCAATGTCTGCATTTTTAGAATGGAATTGTCGTAGTTTAATATCCACATGGGCAGAAATGAAAGCTTTTTTCAGTATACTGACACCTATTCTCATCGCACTTCAGCAAACCTGGTTCTTACCCACAGATACATATAATTTCAATCTTTACAATTATTCGCTATACCGTCACGACGAGGCCAATGAACCACATCGCGGTGGCGGTACAGCACTTTACATCAACAAGGATATTACACATACACGAATTACACTGAATTCACCTTTACAAGCCGTAGCTTGTGCATTGCGTTTCCATGGTAGGAATATAGATGTATGTTCGCTATATATTCCGCCACACACAGACAACACAAACATTTTGACACAATTAGAAAACCTCATGACACATTTCAAAAACCCTTTCATTTTACTTGGCGATTTTAACGCTCATAGCCCAGCGTGGGATAGAACACGCACACTTCCAGACACCCGCGGACGTACCCGCAATTCCAGACACCCGCAATTCCAGACACCCGCGAATTTAGTATTACTCAACACCGGTGAACCAACTTTTTTCCACCTTGGTCACAATACAGAAACTGCCATTGATATAACAATTTGTTCTCCAGCCCTGGCCAACGAATTTGATTGGACAATAGACACAGATATTCGTGATAGCGATCACTACCCCATTAAATTAGTATCGACCATTTCAACAACTGCCGATACCACACCAAGTTTCATTCCTCGCTGGAAGCTTTCGAGGGCCGACTGGACCAAATTTGAGGAGCTTTCGTCGTTACAATACATCCCGAACATTTCTACAGTACAAAACATTCATTTAATTACCAACACACTTTTACAGGCAGCGTCTGCAACAATTCCACTCACAAAACCTATCACAAAACGACCCGCAGTCCCCTGGTGGTCCATAGAAGTTTCCCAAGCAATAGCTACTAGAAAACGAGCATTCAGAAAACATTTACGCCATTCCGACCAACAAAATTTAATCAACAGGAACCATGAACGGGCAAGAACACGCTGCATTATACGTAATGCTAGGCGCCGTTCATGGGCAAATTACCTTCAGCAACTCACTTTCGACACACCTTTAAGCAAAATATGGGGATTAATCCGCCGTTTGAGCGGACGATCCCCATTGAGATCACTACCGGCCCTCAAACTTCACAATACCACCATTACTGAACACCAAGCAATAGCAAACACCATAGCGGATACCATTTCCCACCATAGCTCCGGCGACAACTATAGACCGGGTTTCATAGAAAATGCACTACACACTTTTTACCTCGATCCCGCACAATTTGATTCTGATAACATAGAAATATATAGTTATCCTTTTCAAATTTCAGAACTTGATGCAGCCATTTCCTCCGCCGGCAATACTTCAGTAGGGCCCCACAACATACATTATTCTTTTTTCAGACATTTACCGGATCACACCAAACATAGCATTTTGCAAACCTTTAATTCACTATGGACAACTCATGCCTTCCCCGAAAGTTGGGAAGGATCTTTCATTATACCCATCCCAAAACCTGGCAAGGATCATAATAACCCCAGTAATTTTCGACCCATTGCACTCACCAGTTGTTTGGGAAAACTTTTCGTACGCATGGTTATAAAAAGACTGGCCTGGCACCTGGAAACAAATTCTCTTATATCTCCCTTTCAATGTGGTTTTCGACAAGGACGCAGCACCATAGACAATCTTATTCGGTTAGAGACAGACATCCGTCAAGGCTATAAAAAAAAAAACATGAATACACAGTCGCAGTATTTTTAGACATCAGCAAAGCGTACGACATGGTTTTCAAACCCGCATTACTCCTCAGAATTCAACAACTTGGTATAAAAGGACATTTAGCACATTATTTAGTAGGTTTTTTATCTGGTTCTCGACGATTAGGTGCCGGTCAGCCAGTTCCGTTCCCCACTTTCTTCAGAACGGCCTACCACAGGGAAGTTGTCTCTCACCAATATTATTTAACATTATCATTAATGATCTTTTTGATGACATGACTATCAATATATCATATTCACTATTTGCAGACGACAGCGCAATTTAGTGCTCCGGGATAAATTATGAACATTGTTTAATTCGCTTACAAAACACACTGGATGGCATACACGAATGGTCTGTACCTGAAGTATGGTTTCATTTTTTCGGCCCCAAAATCTGCAACACTGATATTTAGTAAATCAATACCCTGCCCATGCCCAGACACGCCGCTTCACCTCGAAAACAATGATATACCTTTTGTAACTTCGTTTACATTTCTTGGTATTATTTTTGACCGAAGGCTTTCAATGCGTAAACACATGAAAGACATCCAGCACAAATGTTTTCACCGACTTAATTTATTTCGATGCATCACTTCTTCATAACTTGGAGCCGTCCATCATGCACTTCTACTACTTTACAAATATTTAGTTCTACCCATAATTGAATATGGGTCCGTAGTATATAGCGGTGCTAGCACATCCTCCTTACACATTTTAGACACCATTCAAAATAAATTTATCCCTATCGCACTCGGTGCAATGACTACTTCACCCATCATTTCTTTAGAAGCCGAATCAGGAATTCCTCCACTAGCTCTCCGTAGAATGCAGCAAACACATAGGTACGCCTCCAAAATTCAATTTCACACAAACCATCCCACACACGCGTCATTACAAATTCTCCCAAATTTACATCATGATTATTTAGGTCCAGCCGAAAAACGAACTGGTCTCACTATAGCTTCTCGAGTCAGAACAATTTCTGAACAACATCATTTCACTATTCCAAGCATTACTTCTCTTTCTCCACCAACTACACCACCGTGGCAGATGGCCGAACGACACATTTTTTATCTGACCACCACCCCAAATCACAACTTTGTCCGGAATATGCAAAACAAAAATTTATCCAATTTCGTTCTCGTTATCGTCATGTTCCTTTTGTTTTTTACCGACGGATCAAAAGACGCCAACCTCACTGGAAATGCCATAGTTTCGGATACACACACAAAACAGCATCGCTTGCCAAACGGAACCTCCATTTTCATCGCAGAATTGCACGCCATCCTCATTGCTCTTCGCTATGTCCGCAACCGTTCAATTTGTCACCCAATACACAGTGTTGTTATTTGTTCCGACTCCAAGTCTGCTCTTCATTCACTTTCTTCACTTTCTTTATCGCACCATTGCCATATCTCCATTTCCGATACCCTTGAAATACTTTATCTGATGGGCGTGAAGGTCCGTTTCCTGTGGGTGCCCAGCCACTGCGGCATCCCAGGAAACGAAGAAGCTGACGAATTAGCGAAAGCATCATTACACCTCCAAAACATCACAGAAATCCCACCACATTTTGAAAGCATTAAATCATCCATACAACAGAGCATTCGACATTTTTGGAACAAAAGTGGACACAAAACACAAATCATACACAATTGCGTTTCATCAAAAGTGCTGTCGATACCTGGATCACATCATATAAAAAACCGACAAAAAGAAAAAGTTGTATCACGTATACGCATCAGCCATCCTTTTCTTACCCGTCGATATATATACACGGCTTCACCTCGACCTTCATGCCCATCATGCAACAAATGTCTTACAGTTCCACATATTCTCCTTCATTGTCAGAAGTACCGAGGCCCATGAAAAACACTCACGGTTTTTGCCATACACACAAAATTCCTTGTACTCTGCCTGCACTATTAGGGAATGAACGACCAATTCTCATCAAACTACTTTTCAATTTTCTCCGCGATACAAACCTGTTCCAAGATTTATAGACTTAATTATTTAGCATAACATAATACATACTTTCTCATTATGGCATGAAATGGCCTGAGGAGGCCGAAGTGCCCAACCCAACAAAAGCAAACTTCACCTGCGAGTGGAGCATGCCGCTGTTGATGATCTGTGAAAATAAATATATAAATACACACATACATACATAAATCCTGCCATCACCAAATAGCTTGCAACTTCAATACTGGTAAACGTTACGGTCATCATGGCGCCGGCTGTATTTCCCGCTTGTCTCGCGTAGCTGCTTGGCGTGTTGGTGCGGTGATTACTCGAAACAAATAGGCCTAGTTCTGAGCTAGTTGTAGTTGACGGTGCTGAACTTTCTCATCTAAACAGCACTCCCATTGACATGTTGCAACGAACCTCAGAGCAGCGAACCACTCTCGAATCCCGTGATCACAACCTGAACACCGCTCATGACTTGAGTTAAAATGGTCTGCCTTGCTCGAATGTGTTTGTGAAATAGTTAGTCGCTTCATCTATTCAATAGCATCACTCACTTGCCAACAGCAACCACTACAAAGTAAAAACAAAACACCACTAAGTCAGCAGAAAGTAACCATTACAAGGCTAGGCGACAACAATTGCCCCCATGCCCTCCGGCAGTAAACATCAGTGAGGTAGCCAACAGTAACCATCACTAGGCGAGCCGACAGTAACCACCACCAGAGTCGCATGCTCGTGAGTCGCAGCCTCGGGCGAGTCCTCCCCACCCCTCCCCCATTGAGGCGCTGCTACATGAGCACCGTGGCAATGGTTGCAGCCGACCTCCTGACCATCCCGTTGGCGCACGATTGATGCTGGCGCGACACTTCAGGGTCGGATGTCCCAGAGCGTAGCATCAGATGACCGCCGGTGGGCCATGTTCTGAGCGTAGCATCAGATGACCGCCGGTGGGCCATGTTCTGAGCGTAGCATCAGATGACCGCCGGTGGGCCATGTTCTGATCGTCACGCGATCTGTGCTGTCGTGACGTGGTGCATGGATTGTGTTCCAACTCAAATTACAACTTGTCATTGTAGTTCTAGCCCTCGCCCGTGCAGGTGGGGGCTACGCTACCCCCTCCCCCCCTCTCCAGTTTGGAAGGCTCTCTCCGTTTGGAAGTGCTACGGGGTCGCAACACCCTCCACTGCACTGACGAAGGTGACGAAGTGCAGTGCACCGGAAGTGTGCTAAAGCCAGCACTGGCAAACATCTGCTGCTTATTAGATAGTGTGTCGGGTCATCAGCTATCTGGACATCAGCACGGCATCTGGTCAGCATCAACGGTCTGCCTTACTTTTGGTGCAAACTGGGCCCACCTTACCTCATTGGTCCCACCAAATTCCTACTCTCTTTACATGGGACCAGCATGTGGCGGGCCCCACCAGCCCAATTGGCAGTATACATTGCCTCCATGAATTGGGCCCCACCAATAATTTTCAAAGTACTCCGCCCATGATTGCCATAAGCCCTTGTCTCGATTGTGAAGCTACAAATGTGTTCGTTTTCTTCAGTAGCGCTCGGTAGCACATCTGGACTACCTCTCTGAAAACAATCGAAAGCAAGGCGTTTCCTATTAGCGGCAAGATCTTGTGCATCACGAAACCTCTGAAGGTTTATCTCGGGCTGTGGGTTATCTACTGCAATTTGAATTTGGCACGGACAGGGAATTTAGAAGATTGCAATGCAATGGGCAAAACAATATATGTATATATATATATATATATATATATATATATATATATATATATATATATATATATATATATATCTTAATATATATGTATGTATGTATATATAATTTCCTCACATGCTTCCGATCTTTCACAAAGCAAACACACAGAAACACAGGAACAAAGCACGAAGACGACCAGAGTAAGGCAAAGAAGCGCGGGAATAGCAAACCTGAGTCGACGCCACACTGGACTACCGGGCTGAACCACACGGCGGTGCCAAGAGTCACAGAGGATCTGGCAGCCACAAAGGTGATCGGAGGGCCGTAAAGAGGGTTATACAGCCACACGGAGGGCCGGCCAGAGAGCCACAGAGGAGTTGACTGACTGCGGCATAGTGCCGGCGCGCGGCCGACAACAGGGCCATGTCCATCAGCGGGGTTATCTGCGCCGACCGATAGCGGCCCGGCGAGCACGACGTGTGGATGAGCATTCCTCTGTTATCTGCCGACGGCTGCGGGCGGGGGGGGGGGGCGTTCAGTGCGGCTGTGACCCGGATGGGCCGAGGGCGAGGGGACAGACCATGTGACGGCCTGTCGGCGTGGTCTGCCGACACCGCCGTGGCAGTTGCCATGCTGGGGAATTATGGCGACCGTCAATATATTGCTGTAATATACGGACAACCGTCAAAATTCAGCTCGGGTAATGTTTGGGAGGGGGCGACAGGATGCGTACTCAGTCGCTTGCCGTGGCAACGTCGCTACACAGTGTCAGTCCACCGACAGAGTGCTGGTCTCCACAGCTGCCCGGTCACCTGTGGTCCGATTTCAACTTGCGTGTCGTGCCAGTGGCTTCTGTGTGTGTACGCAGCACTCATCCGACTAGACAGCATCCAGGAGGAAATTGAGAGGAATTTTGTCCAGCAGTGGATGTGGAGCGGAGGCGAGGATACGAGACGACTCCGGGTGTGAGTGAGTTAGAAATTGGGTTAGCTGTGTTTTCTAGATTGCTTGTGCTTGCTGTGCGGATCACATATTCGTGTCGTCACACATATCGTCATCATGTCATATACCGTCACATGTTCGTGTCGTCACACATATCGTCATCATGTCATATATTGTCACATATTCGTGTCGTCACATATATATTGTCATCATGCCAAATATCGTCAGATATTCGTGTCGTCACACATATCGTCATCATGTCATATACCGTCACATATTCGTGTCGTCACACATATCATCATCGTGTCATATACCGTCACATATTTGTGTCGTCACACATATTGTCACCATGTCATATATCGTCACATATTCGTGTTGTCACACATGTCGTCATCGTGTCATATACCGTCGCATATTCCTGTCGTCACACATATTGTCATCATGTCATATATCGTCACATAATCCTGTCGTCACACATAATGTCATCATGTCATATACCGTCACATACTCGTGTCGTCACACATATTGTCACCATGTCATATCGTCACATATTCGTGTTGTCACACATATCGTCATCGTGTCATATACCGTCACATATTCCTGTCGTCACACATATTGTCATCATGTCATATATCGTCACATATTCGTGTCGTCAAACATATTGTCACCATGTCATATACCGTCACATATTCGTGTCGTCACACATATCGTCATGATGTCATATATCGTCACATATTCGTGTCGTCACATATATCGTCATCGTGTCATATAGCGTCACATATTCGTGTCGTCACACATATTATCATCATGTCATATACTGTCACATATTCGTGTCGTCACACATGTTGTCATCATGTCATATATCGTCACAAATTCGTGTCGTCACACATATCGTCATCGTGTCATATACCGTCACATATTCGTGTCGTCGCACATATTGTCACCATGTCATATATCGCCACATACTCGTGTTGTCACACATATCGTCATGGTGTCAAATATCGTCACATATTCCTGTTGTCACACATGTTGTCATCATGTCATATATCGTCACATATCCGTGTCGTCACACATGTCGTCATCATGTCATATACCGTCACATATTCGTGGCGTCACATATATATTGTCATCATGCCAAATATCGTCACAAATTCGTGTCGTCACACATATCGTCATCGTGTCATATACCGTCACATATTCGTGTCGTCACACATTGTCATCATGTCATGTACCGTCACATATTCGTGTCGTCACACATGTTGTCATCATGTCATATATCGTCATATATTCGTGTCGTCACACATATCGTCATCATGTCATATACCGTCACATATTCGTGTCGTCACACATATAGTCATCGTGTCATATAACGTCACATATTCGTGTCGTCACACATATCGTCATCATGTCATATATCGTCACATATCCGTGTCGTCACTCATATCGTCATCATGTCATATACCGTCACATATCCGTGTCTCAGACATCTTGTTATAATGTCATATACCGTCACATATTCGTGTCTTCACATATATATTGTCATCATGCCAAATATCGTCAGATATTCGTGTCGTCACACATATCGTCATCATGCCATATACCGTCACGTATTCGTGTCGTCACACATATCGTCATCATGTCCTATATCGTCACATATTCGTGTCGTCACACATATCGTCATCGTGTCATATACCGTCACATATTCGTGTCGTCACATATATATTGTCATCATGCCAAATATCGTCACATATTCGTGTCGTCACACATATCGTCATCTTGTCATATACCGTCACCTATTCGTGTCGTCACACATATTGTCATCATGTCATATACCGTCACATATTCGTGTCGTCACACATGTTGCCATCATGTCATATATCGTCACAAATTCGTGTCGTCACACATATCGTCATCATGTCATATACCGTCACATATTCGTGTCGTCCCACATATCGTCATCGTGTGATATATCGTCACATATTGTCATCATGTCATATATCGTCACATATTCGTGTCGTCACTCATATCGTCATCATGTCATATACCGTCACATATCCGTGTCGTCAGACATCTTGACATCATGTCATATACCGTCACATATTCGTGTCGTCACCTATATATTGTCATCATGCCAAATATCGTCAGATATTCGTGTCGTCACACATATCGTCATCATGCCATATACCGTCACGTATTCGTGTCGTCACACATATTGTCATCATGTCCTATATCGGCACATATTCGTGTCGTCACACATATCGTCATCGTGTCATATACCGTCGCATATTCCTGTCGTCACACATATTGTCATCATGTCATATATCGTCACATAATCCTGTCGTCCCACATAATGTCATCATGTCATATACCGTCACATACTCGTGTCGTCACACATATTGTCACCATGTCATATCGTCACATATTCGTGTTGTCACACATATCGTCATCGTGTCATATACCGTCACATATTCCTGTCGTCACACATATTGTCATCATGTCATATATCGTCACATATTCGTGTCGTCACACATATTGTCACCATGTCATATACCGTCACATATTCGTGTCGTCACACATATCGTCATGATGTCATATATCGTCACATATTCGTGTCGTCACATATATCGTCATCGTGTCATATAGCGTCACATATTCGTGTCGTCACACATATTATCATCACGTCATATACTGTCACATATTCGTGTCTTCACACATGTTGTCATCATGTCATATATCGTCACAAATTCGTGTCGTCACACATATCGTCATCATGAAATATACCGTCACATGTTCGTGTCGTCACACATATCGTCATCATGCCATATATCGTCACATATCCGTGTCGTCACACATGTTGTCATCATGTCATATACCGTCACATATTCGTGTCGTCACTCATATCGTCATCATGTCATATACCGTCACATATTCGTGTCGTCACACATATCGTCATCATGAAATATACCGTCACATGTTCGTGTCGTCACACATATCGTCATCATGCCATATATCGTCACATATCCGTGTCGTCACACATGTTGTCATCATGTCATATACCGTCACATATTCGTATCGTCACACATATTGTCATCATGTCATGTATCGTCACATATTCGTGTCGTCACACATATCGTCATCGTGTCATATACCGTCACATATTCGTGTCGTCACACATATCGTCATCGTGTTATATACCGTCACATGTTCGTGTCGTCACACATATTGTCATCATGTCATATACCGTCACGTATTTGTGTCGTCACACATATCGTCATCATGTCCTATATCGTCACATATTCGTGTCGTCACACATATCGTCATTGTGTCATATACCGTCACATATTCGTGTCGTCACACATATTGTCATCATGCCATATATCGTCACATATTCGTGTCGTCACATATATCGTCATCATGTCATATACCGTCACATATTCGTGTCGTCACACATATCGTCATCATGTCATATATCGTCACATATTCGTGTCGTTACATATATTGTCATCATGTCATATATCGTCACATATTCCTGTTGTCACACATATCGTCATCATGTCATATACCGTTTGAGGAGCTTTGACCAAAATTGAGGAGCTTTCGTCGTTACAATACAACCCGGAGATTTCTCCAGTACTAGACATTTACGCGAGCCCGACCAACAAAATTTATTCAACCGGAACCATGAACGGGCAAGAACACGCTGCATTATACGTAATGCTAGTCGCCGTTCATGGGCAAATTACCTTCAGCAACTCACTTTCGACACACCGTTAAGCAAAATATGGGGATTAACCCATTAAAGCCGATAATTCCAAATGATGCACTTTTCGAAGATGCACTAGGACAACTTCTTTTTGGACTCTGTGAAGTATATATACAATTGTTGGAGGCAGTCGAACTGATGGAAATAGTGGTTTCGGAACTGGCAACTATAGTTGCCGCTCAGCTTTAATGTGGTCATGAATACGTCGATGGTGTAAGTTTATCGGTGTATAATCCATACCAGACGGATTTTTTAGAAGCTTTCTGGTAGAGAAGTTCACCGATGTGTTAGAGGCCTGGTGCAGATTAAATCAAGCTCGTGATATATTCAGATGAGGTATATAGGGGAAGTTATACATCCAGTGTTTCACATTTTACTTTGTAAACAATATGCAGCGTGTCGTATTCCCTCATGCAATGCTTCCAAACGAATCACTATGCTAATAGCCAAATCACACGTGTGCTAAGTATATTCTGTACAGCTCAGTTTGGACCTTTATAAAGCCCCATAAGTGATACTGACGAATCAGGCCATCATCAAACTGTATTGAATAAACCCTGCTGGTAAGATATTGAAGGAAGAAACACGAACCAACCAAGCTGGACATGCGGATAAGACATCATCTCTAAGTTACGGAACACGTTAAGCGGTATCTTTGTCGATACTGACACACTACCTGGTGTGACAACTGCATATACACCCTGGGTGCACAGGAACAACGTACTTTGTGCACACGTAGGGGGAGCGTCTTGAGCAGTGCCGGCATCTGTCGAACTGCGCTCGGTCGAAAAAACGACTGAAGGATATGCGAATAAAACGGCATTTCTGAGTTACGGACAACACGTTCAACGGCGTCGTCATCGACACTGGCGTACTACCTGGTATGATAGCCTCTCATACACTCTGGGTGCACAGGCACAGCGCACTTCGTGCACACGTAGGCGGAACGCCTTGAACAGTGCCGGCATCTGCCGAACTTACTTGTTCCCTTACCTGGCCAGTGGTCCCTTCCAACCCACCGTATGTTGTCCCCAGCCGAGCCGAGCACAGGCAGCGGTCGAACACCGGGCTGTGCTGGGGCGGTACCGTGCACCGTGATGGTCTCCAGCACGCACTCCCGGATGAACTGCAGCAGGGCTGTGTCGTGTCCCAGCATCCTGTACATCAGCCAGGCGTTGACCACTGCAGAGTTGATCGTCCAGTTGAACAGAGGCCACCACCACTTCTTGGAACGTATCCTGGTGCGGTAGCTGGCGACGAACTGATCATGAAGATCTACCCGTCCCATGGTTCGGTTGTACACTGCCACTGAATACGGCATGTCTACGATCATTTTCTTCTTCTCTTGACGGGACCATCTTGCGACCTTCTGCATGGGCTCAACGCCGTGTGTGTTACTCATCATGGTGACGGCCTTGTTGTCTGTCCACCGCACCAGTGCCACATCCTCAGTGCACACTGATGAGATAGACCCTCTCTTCATCTTGTTCATCTTGGCGCTTGGAGTCAGGACACAGTCCTTAGGGATGCGATTTTCCCTCGCCGTCCCCGTCCCTCCTATCCCGGCAGCTGACAGCTGGTCGAGAAGAGGCAGACCCGTGAACAGGTTATCAAACGTGACGTGGTGCCCTTGGCGCAACTGACACTTATCCACAAGACCAAGCACCACGTCCGCTCCTTGGCCGTACCCCGTGCACGGGAGGTCTGTCGCCGAACCACAGTAAGGTTCCGCATGCAGCAGGTACCCCTCCGTCGTGCAGATGGACCATAGCTTGAATCCAAACCGAACAGGTTTGCCCCTTATGAACTGTTTGCTTCTGTGGTGCCCGTAATATGGCACCATTGTCTCGTCAACTGAGAGGTTCTGCGGCGTCACCAGCAATTTATTGCACTTGTTGATCGTCTCGAAGAGAGGCCGGACTTTGTAGAACGGGTCTGGGCTGTTGGCGTCCACCTTTGAGTTGTCAGCCAGGTACAGTACTCGCATCAGTTGCTCAAAGGTGTCTCGACGCATTCCCTGTGTGACGAGAGAATTGAACACGTCGCCCTCCTGGCGCCAGTACAGTCTTCCGTATGGGACACGCGAATATCCGGACAGCATCATGATTGCCAGCATGACCTTTATGTTGGCGACCGTTACTGCGCTGGCATTCAGCTGTCTTTGCGTGGCGTATACCGTACTTTGCTCAACCAGGAGACGAATCAGTTCTTCAGAAAGAAACAGTTGGAGGCAGTCTGCCGGTGACTTGATCACATGTTTGAGAACATCCATTTGTGTGGGCGACATAGTGCTCTGGAAGGCTGGTACGCGTTCGCCTAGCCTGCGTGTGCTTTGCGTCCATTTCCTTGGCAGCGGTTTTGATCGCTTCTTAGGTCTTGACTTGCCGGTGGACTCGGTTGACGGCCCAGGTTGTGCTGCGGAGGTTGATGGAGTTACATCTTGGGATCTTCATCTCCAGTAACGTCGTCCTTGGATGTAAGCAGCTCTGCGTTCGCGGCCAATAATCTTCGGGGCAGATGATTCGGATTCGCAGTAGCCTCGTCATCACTTGCATCCGAATCTTGGTCTGTTTCAGCGTCTGGTATTTCTGCCGGAGGCTGGATGACCACTGTGTATTGTCCTCCGACGTCAGCACATCCTTCATCTGGCTCATCGAGAATGTCTAATATTTGATTGACCGTCAGGCTGTAAAACGAAACGCGGTTAGAACAGAGCTGAGACAGCGTCGGATACAGGAATTTGTCAATGGGGGGGCTGGCATGGTCGGCAAAATATATGCCAGGGTCGGCACGAATTTACGCTGGGTGGGGGCGGCACAAATCTACCTTCGGTGGCGGCATTCGGCTTCTGGGGGGACCCCCCCCTAAGGCTCCAAAGTAGGGGGGCGCCGCCCCCTCCCCCTTGTCACCCCTGCTCTGGTGGTGCCGCCCTGAAAATGCCGGAGTACACCCCCCACCCCCACCCCAGAATCGGATGTAAATGCCGCCCCTCAGCTCCATGCCGCCCCTCCGGGAGGTCGGAGTTCACCCCCCCCCAGCAGCTGAAAATGCCGCCCTCGAGGGCAAATTTGCGCCGCGCCCAGCGTATATTCTTGCCGCCCCTGGCACATATTTTGCCGCCCCTTCCAGGCTCGCCCCCCCCTTGGAAAATTCCCGTATCCGACCATGTTTGAAAAAGAAATGTTTGGGGCATGTGTCGTGAAAATATCAAGGCAATATGATGACTGGTATGGCCTTGGCTTGGCAAAACGTGACAGATCCTCAAAAATTGTACTACAAAGGGGCCGAGCGGCAACTATAGTTGCCACCGCCAATTATTTCTTTGTTTCAGACCCGACGGGATAAAGAGATGCGGAAACAGCCCCATGGATATTTTATGTGAATAGTCTCAAAAGGTTATTACACAAAAAACAGCAATCAAAATCGGCTAGCTTATGGACTACGTACCTGTTTCCCACGCGGCGTCGGTCCATCTCCGTAGCGGCTCACGCAGCGTCTGAGAAGATCGTACACTGCCAACGGCGTTCCGATGCCAGGGGGCCCACTCAGGTTTCCAGCGGTCAAGCGGACCTTGAGCTCGGCACGGGCGGCTGAATCATCGCGCTAGGTGGATCCAGTGGCAAACTAGACCGGATTATGTGTCTTGGCAACTATAGTTGCCGCTCGGCTTTAATGGGTTAATCCGCAGTTTGAGCGGACGATCCCGATTCAGATCAACACCGGGCCTCAAACTTCACAATACCACCATTACCGAACCCGAAGCAATAGTAAACACAATAGCGGATACCATTGCCCGCCATTGCTCCGACGACAACTACAGACCGGGTTTCATAGAAAATGCAATACACACTTTTTACCTCGATCTCGCACAATTTGATTCTGATAACACAGAAATATATAATTATCCTTTTCAAATTTCAGAACTTGATGCAGCCATTTCCTCCCCCGGCAATACTTCAGTAGGGCCCGACAACATACTTTATTATTTTTTTCAGACATTTACCGGATCACACCAAACATAGCATTTTACAATTCACTATGGACAACTCATGCCTTCCCCGAAAGTTGGAAAGAATCTTTCATGATACCCATCCCAAAACCTGGCAAGGACCATGGTAACCCCAGTAATTTCCGACCCATTGCACTCACCAGTTGTTTAGGGAATCTTTTCGAACGCATGGTTATAAAAAGACTGACCTGGCACCTGGAAACAAACTCTTTTATATCTCCCTTTCAATGTGGTTTTCGACAAGGACGCAGCACCATATATCATCTTATTCGGTTAGAGACAGACATCCGTCAAGGCTATACAAAATATGAACACACAGTCGCAGTATTTTTAGACATCAGCAAAGCGTACGACATGGGTTTCAAACCCGCATTACTGTTCAAAATTGAACAACTCGGTATAAAAGGACATTTAGCACATTATTTAGTAGGTTTTTTATCTGGTTCTCGTCGATTCCACATTGGGTGCCGGTCAGCCATTTCCGTTCCCCATTTTCTTCGGAACGGCCTACCGCAGGGAAGTTGTCTGTCACCATTATTATTTAACATTATCATTAATGATCTTTTTGATGACATGCCTACCAATATATCATATTCACTATTTACGGACGAAAGCGAAACTTGGTGCTCCGGGAAAAATTATGGACATTGTTCAATTCGCTTACAAACACGAATGGTCCCTGAAGTATGGTTTCATTTTTTCGTCCCCAAAATCTGCAACACTGACGTTTAGTAAATCAACACCCTGCCCAAACCCAGACACACCGCTTCACCTCGGAAACAATGATATACCTTTTGTAACTTCGATTAAATTTCTTGGTATTATTTTTGACCGAAGGCTTTCAATGCATAAACACATCAAACACATCCAGCACAAATGTTTTCGCCGACTTAATTTGTTTCGATGCATCACTTCTTCATCACCTGGAGCCGACCGTCATACACTTCTACTACTTTGCAAATCTTTAGTTCTACCCATAATTGAATATGGGTTCGTAGTATATAGCGGTGCTAGCACATCCTCCTTACACATTTTAGACCCCATTCAAAATAAATTTATCTGTATCGCACTCGGTGCAATGACTACTTCACCCATCATTGTTTTAGAAGCCGAATCGGGAATTCGTCCACTAGCTCTCCGTAGAATGCAGCAAACACTTAGGTACGCCTCCAAAATTCAATTTGACACAAACCATCCCACACACGCGTCATTACAAATTCTCCCAAATTTACATCATGATTATTTAGGTTCAGCCGAAAAACGAACTGGTCTCACTATAGCTTCTCGAGTCGAAACATTTTCTGAACAACTTCATTTGACTATTGCACGCATTACTTCTCTTTCTCCACCAACTACACCACCGTGGCAGATGGCCGAACGACACATTCTTTACCGGACCACCACCCCAACATCACAACTTTGTCCGGAATATGCAAAACAAAAAGTTCCCCAATTTCGTTCTCGTTATCGTCATGTTCCTTTTGTTTTTACCGACGGATCAAAAGACGCCAACCTCACTGGAAATGCCATAGTTTCGGATACACACACAAAACAGCATCGCTTGCCAAACGGAACCTCCATTTTCATCGCAGAATTGCACGCTATCCTCATTGCTCTTCGCTATGTCCGCAACCGTTCAATTTGTCACCCCATGCGCAGTATTGTTATTTGTTCCGACTCCAAATTCGCTCTTCAATCATTTTCTTCACTTTCTTTTTCGCACCATTGCCATATCTCCATTTACGATACCCTTGAAATACGTTATCTGATGGGCGTGAAGGTCCGCTTCCTGTGGGTGCCCAGCAACTGCGGTATCACAGGAAACGAAGAACCCGACAAATTAGCCAAAGCATCATTACACCTCCAAAACATCACAGAAATTCCACCACATTTTGAAGGCATTAAATCATCAATACAACAGAGCATTCGATATTTTTGGAACCAAAACTGGACACAACACACAAATCATACACAATTAAGTTTCATCAAAACTGCTGTCGATACCTGGATCACATCATATAAAAAACGACACGAAGAAAAAGTCCCATCACGTTTACGCATCGGCCATACTTTTCTTACCCATCGATATATATACACGGCTTCACCTCGACCTTCATGCCCATCATGCAACAAATGTCTTACAGTTCCACATATTCTCCTTCATTGTCAGAAGTACCAAGGCCCACGAAAAACACTGACGGATCTTTGCCATACACACAAAATTCCTTGTACTCTGCCTACACTATTATGGAATTAACGTCCAATTCTCATCAAACTACTTTTCAATTTTCTCCGCAATACAAACCTGTTCCAAGATTTATAGACTTAATTATTTAGCATAACATAATATACACTTTCCCATTATGGGACGAAATGGCCTGAGGAGCCGAAGTGCCCAACCCAACAAAAGCGAAAAAACCATGAGTTACCCCTTTGCACCCAAAAGTAGCGGGAAAATATGGGAAACAATGAATCTTTGTAAATATATATGTATATATATATATATATATATATGTGTGTGTGTGTGTGTGTGTGTGTGTGTCTGTGGGAGGATAAGGTTAGTGGAATCATCAGGACGGAAAATCAGGGACTTAGTAGCCAGGGCACCGATATCTAAACCTAGTGAGAGCAGACGTCGTTCTGTGGTATACAGGATCCCATGCAGTGGGTGTGGAAAGGCTTATATTGGTGAGACAGGGCGTTCTCTTCAACAACGTGTCCAGGATCACAGGGCCGATCTTACATATCACAGGATGTCGAGCGCTTTGGTAGTTCACGGAGAGAAGTAGGGGCAACTTCCGCGATAGAATGGTGCCTGTGAAATAACCCAATTAAAGGACAAATTTAGGAGGAAGGTTGTAGAGGCCGCATTTATCGATACCGAGGATTGCATCAATAGTTCACCTGGATTTGTGAAGCTTGCCAGCGTGATAGCGTATCTGGTGCGGGACGATATGGTGGAGGTGCAGCGGGCATCGGACCCGGGCTAGAGAGTTTGACCAACACCTACACACATAAACATACACACACACACACACACACCTACACACAAACGCACACACACAGCGCGATGTGAGTGATATGGGATCTGGCATTCTCGAGTGCCATCCATGGCTTTGTGTATTTCGTTGTGTCGCCCTTCGCCATTGACGCAGTGTTTCGCACTATATCGTTCGTCAGCCCAGCGAGAGGCTGCGATGCGTGTCACATTTTGAGCACGGGAATTCGAGTGCGTGATTGCTTGCTTGAAGTTGTTAAATTTGGTAATTGTGTCACCCTAAGAAGGCCTTCGGCCGAAACGTTGGTGATGTGTTTGTTGGTGAAAATATAGTTTTTATCATTGTGCCACTTATGTATAACTTGTCAAAATAGTATTCAATTTACATATATATATATATATATATATATATATATATATATATATATATACATATTTATATATATATATATATTATCTAAATGTCATTTGAAACGTACCAGATAATACCGAAGTTGGTGTGTCAGTTAGTGCTAGCTAGTTCGCTAGTTAGTGGTGAGTCATTGCATGCCGAAGTGCACAACAAATGGCGAAGTATGAAGCATAGTGCCAGCATGCTTGATGCCAGCATTAGCCAATTATTTACTAAAGGTGATTTATGATCCAGTTGGCTTAAGTGAACTGACGGTGGTGAACTGCCACCGTCATGGAAAACGGCGATGGTAACACCCCTGCACAAAAGTGGTAATGCAAACGACCCACACAACTACAGGCCAATATCGATATTGCCAGTGGTCGAAAAGCTCTGCGAGCGTGTCGTGTGTACACAACTGATAGACTATCTGACTAGTCATCATCTACTGTGCCCAGAACAGTACGGTTTCCGGCCCGGCCTGTCTACCGAGATGGCTCTGCTAGACACGGTCATCCACGCTACCCACAAAATCGACCAAGGCGAGATCACTCCACTGGTTGCAGCTGCCACCGCAAAGGCGTTCGACAGCGTGGAGCATAGTCGCCTCATGGACAAGCTCGGATGGTACGGCGTCAACTCCGAATGGTTCCGAGCGTGGCTTGAGGGCCGTTCGCAAACGGTGAAGGATTCTAGCCCTCTGTTGGTGACACATGGTGTGGTGCAGGGCTCGATCTTGGGTCCGGTCATGTTCCTAATATTCTCCAATGACCTCCCAAACATATCCCACACGGCAAGATTGTTATGTATGCCAATGATGTCCAGTTCCTCGAATCTGGGAAGCGAAACGAAATCACAGCCATTAGCCAACGATTGAATAAATCACTGTCAGTCGCCTTTAACTGGTTCATCCAGAATCGACTAAAAGTAAATCCCTCCAAAACTGAGATGGTTGTTCTCCAATCTTCTAGACAGCATACACCTGTGGAATTCTCAGTTCGTCTGGGCCAGTTGGAAATAGTACCCACGAAGTCTGTGAAATTACTTGGCGTGAAAATTGACTAACACCTGTCCTGGGATGTGCATGTATCTACAGTTGTGCGTCTGTGTAACCGCATACTCATTGGACTCGCTAAACTGCGTCATAAGTTTTCTCACATTACGAAACGGGTGCTAATTGAGGCACTTGTATTCCCTCACATAAGATACTGTGTGTCTGTCTGGGCAAGCTGTAGCAGAGCCCAGAAACGACGCATTCAAAAATGCATCAACTTTGGTGCAAGGATTGTCGCCGGCTTGCACTACCGGGATCATGTGTCGCCCACGTTGAAAGAACTAGGATGGCTCAAATTCGAGGATTTCATATCCGAGGCAGATGCTCACTCAGTTTTCAAAATTATGAACGAGTTCACTGGCTCAGAATTCATTCGCGGTCAACTAAACTGTCGCTCAACTGTGTCGCAACGGAGCACCAGGGCCACGGCTAACGGTGAACTCCAGGTACCACGATGCCGCACAGAATTCGCGCGCCGCTCCTTCATACCGAGAGCTTGCCGGACGTGGAACAATCTGCCTCCAGATGTGAGGAACTCAGGTGGCTACACTGTTTTCAGACGGAGGCTTTCGGCCATGCTGCGCATGTCCGGGCTCTAATTTCCGGCCTCCGGAACATCGCTTACATCAGCACTGTGATACCACTCGTTGTTGTCGTGTATGCTCGTGATGATGGTTTGTGATGCACATTAGTGCACTTTTGTGACGGAAACTGAAAAACCCTGCTCGGGAGGATCCGAAATACATTACATTAAGCCTCTGTTTTAACTACCATGAACAGCGGCACACTCTTTCCAACCATGTTCTTGCAAAAAATATGACTATGTTAGGTAATCTGGCTTCAACAGTGTTGCTTGATATCTTTGGCGATGCTCTAGTTCTTGCGGTACTCCGATCATATTGCAATTTGGCTGGTAGCGGGAATAGAGATGGAGTGATTCAATTGAGTTATCTCACCTTCAATTGCTCTAACCTACTGCTATAAGATTTATTCTGCACACTTGATCATTGTCAGCCATTCGGCTCCGGAAGTTGGCATACACACTCAGTCCGGGCGCCCCCACAAAACAGACGGTCAAAGCGCGGGAATGCTCGTGCCGGCGATTAGCATACAAAGTGAACGTTTTTTGGGCGGCGACCAGAGGTGTTAAAAACTCGCCAGGGGTCGGCGTAATATGTTACCGCTATCATAAGTAACAAAAGGCGGCCGGGGAGCGTATAGCTTGCGGGCGGACCCTTCAGCCAGTGTCGGCTCCGCCGGCGGATGTCGGCCGTTTTTGTCGGGCCTCGTGTATCACACGGCACGAGGTGCCGGCTCGACAGCGCTGTGCGGCCGGCAAGAAGAGCGCGGCAGTCGGAGGGGTGGTGTGTGTTCAACACGCCGGGAATGCCCGCGGTCAGCGGGTACTAATGTGTCGTGTCGTGCGCCGCACCATCACCGGCAACTCACCAGCCTGATGGAGACATGCCTCACGTGAAGAGCCACCTGGCACGGTGCGTCATTCATTAACGGCGGCTCCGCAGCCTGCATGGCCTCTCTGGTATGCCGGCACGCGTGATGTGCTAATAGAAGTCCATCAGGCTGTCAGCTTGTTTTAGGTTAAGATTACTTACGTAGCGACATAATTCTTAATTGTTCACACACTGAAACACGCACACACGCGCACACACATACATATGCATGTATATATATATATATATATATATATATATATATATATATATATATATATATATATATATCCACATATATATATATATATATATATATATATATATATATATATATGGATATATATATATATATATATATATATATATATATATATACACATATATATGGATATATATATATCCATATATATATATATATATATATCCACATATTTTTTTATAAATCCATATCTTTCATCAATTATATATACATAGCGCATGTTTGCATGGACATATCCCTATGCAGCTGTATTTGCGACTCATTAGCAGACTGGAGCAATACACCGGGTAGCAGAGAAGTTATTTCACGCCAGGCCATCATCAATCGTATTTGCACTTCTGAATGTTCAGCTACATTGGCATGCAAGGGAGATGATCAGTATACTACAGTTAAAAAAATAAATATCACATGGGAAACGTTGAGGTAGCATGACATCATAATGTGCAATATGTAGTATTATATATTAAACCATGCTTGAATTCCGATCCAGTGCAGCGATCATCAATCACAGGGATCACATTTTCACTTGGCTTTACTGGAAAAGTGATGGATGCGTAGCCGTTATGTTTATCGGGAAACTACGATGAGCCATACTAACAGGAGCTATCACATGTACATCAGTTAAAAGAGGGCTTCGCGATGTATGTGAAATATCAATTTTTTAACCCAAGGCAATGATTTAGACCAGAGTTTCTCAACGTGGGCCATATGGCCCCCTGTGGCCCATGATACATTTTCAGGGGCCCCAGGACAAAATTAGGAAAATGGGGGGGGTCACGGTGGGCCACAGGGGGCCACAGAACATCTCACAGTAAGTAACGATTGCAATGTTTAGTTTGCGTTGCTGATATAAGCCTAATAATTTCATGTTAGTGTTATGTTGTTTTATTTTCAGCTGGTTTACTGCTTCATTTAGCGACTTTAGCAACTTTTTGTTGTAATCCTGGCGACATTCACTTAGCATGAGTTGGCAACACTGGATCACCACGCGCTTCCAATCCTCAGTGACCCACGAGCTGCCATACTGACAAGTTGCTTCGAAGTCCTATTTTGATGGTGGTAGGTAAATATTCTTTCACTTATATTCTGTGCTGTAACATGTGTCTTGTTGCCTTAGGAGGCGATGAATGAGCGTCACATTGGATGCTATTTTTCCTCAAAATTACTATGCATCCAATCTCACGGCGAAAGGAAATGTTTACTAGCCTAAGTCAAACGAAAATACGGCGATCCATTAGCCTTGCAGTGGTCACCATGTCGCAGTAGCCTATTTATGAATATACACAATTTACCATATACTCACATATATATATATATATATATATATATATATATATATATATATATATATATATATATATAGTATATTTATATATATATATATATATATATATATATATATATATATATATATATATATATATATATATATATATATATATATATATACATATGTGAGTATATGGTAAATTGTGTATATTCATAAATAGGCTACTGCGACATGGTGACCACTGCAATATATATATATATATATATATATATATATATATATATATATATATATATATATATATATATATATATATATATCGGTATTATGTGACGAATATTAAGGCAATAAACGTGGAAACTCATTAATAATACAAGATTTATTCGGGTGAACTCGTCAGCCACTTGCAATTCTTAGTCACTCCCAGGCCGTTGTCATCCCCATGCCTTCCTGCGTGTCGCCTCGAATGGTACAAATGACATCATCTGGGGTACACTTTTCGGGCCGTTTTAATGGTTTGTTATATATTAAAATGAAAATATTTTCAATTCAGCACACTTTCTAAATCTTATAATATCGCATCTGTGCAACTAAAATCTTGTTCAGCTGTTATTTTATCAGTTTAAGTTAGGCTGCGAATTAGACGACCATCACAACGGAATGCAGCGTTTTAGGGGCACGCTTTCTCTCAAATTCTTAGATGACGCAGTTGAGTCATAAATGGCGCAGTTGTTTACATATCTATCTCGTAGGTTTTGTCACTCATGTCTATCAGTGCTCGCTGTACCTTCGTATTACTTGCAGTACTATCCTATTGTGTTGCTTTGTGGTTTATCTTGTTCGTAGTTGCGCTGTCAGCTGTAGCCTTTTGCTGTAGTTAATTAGTGATGGAAATTGAGATGTGTTCGATATTACCTAGGTATATAAAATGCTGATGCCGCTTATCCGGTAAATTTGCAGTTTAAAGTAATCTGCAATAATACTGCTTATCTTACATATCGTGATTGAGATGGAGAAGGTGGCCTAAAATTAAATGTCAGTGTCCTGTGGTTTATATTTTTGTCCAGTGGTGGGTAGCATGCAAATATGTCCCATCCCATTGAGATGTTTCAAGTTATTTATCAATATGATGGAAAAAAGTGAGAGCAAGGATGATATTAATTGAGGAATGCTACATCTGCCAGAAAGATTGTGATTGAACAGAAAGATTGTGATGGGACTGGAGCATGACGGCATGGCAGCATGGAGCATGACGGCGTCTGCAAAATGAGGTGTGTCAATACAGTGCTTGGCTGTTCGACGTCTGAAGCACCGGAGGCGCTCTTGATAACTGTGTTCAGCTCTTGGCTCAGCACCATCGGTCACGATCGGCTCTACGTGTCACAGACTGGTGGATGGCAGTGATAGAACAGTTTAATTCTGATTTCTGTTCCATCATGGGTCCAACCTGCACCGGCGAGGCCGGTATCGTAAGGTGCCTGGTAGGCGTCATCAGCAGCCGGCAGCCGAGGCTAGATGTCCGTGTAGCATGGAAGCTGACTGGAGTTAGGCTGCATGTGCGCATTAACTGGTTACGCTAGAGCGCAGAGAGCAGAGAGGCGGGCAGCTAGGCAGGTGCGCCAGCATGTCACCAGCCAGCGATAGGATGTCCACCCTCACACTGGCGGCAATCTGTCACCACCTCTGCCGTTTATCATGTGTCGTCCTGTTCTGCTCTTTTCCTCCGTATTTACTGTTGCCGCTGTGCCTTGTGCTGCCCGTCCTGGCGGCACTTGACACTGCTCTCGTGTCGTCTGGTCACGCTGTCCTGTTGGCGTGTTTTGCTGCTGTCGCTGCGACCAGGGGCAGGCTGGCGGCGCTCCCTATGTCGGCCCGTGCTGGAGGCACTTGACACTGCTTTGGGCTCTCGTACTGCTATGGGGCAGGTGTGGCGTATGCCACTTCATTGTTGCTGATATGTATCATGTGGCCTATCAGCATTGAATGGAAAGAACGACATGCGAACTCCCTTTGCTCCACGAACTTTGATTGCGATCCTTCATTCATGCTCTGAACCGGAACCAGCACAGAAGCCAACTAGGTCGACTACGCCGACCTGTAGGAGTGTTTTGGAATGATCTAGATCTAATCCTGAGCGCATTGCTAGGGAATGCCATCAATACATGCCGGACCGTTTTTGGTTCCCATGTTTCCAGTCAGTCGGCCAAATGTAGCCTGCTAACTAGAGTGGAATTTTACATCTTTCGGGAGGGGTTCAACCTCCTTTAAAACTGGCGTGAGCCCACCTCCTTCGCCCAATAATTTAACATTAGCATGTGGCACTAATGGGGCCCCTCGACGGAAGGTCTTCCTGTTACCTCCATGCATTGCGTCCTCTCAATCATTTTCTGGAAGTTCCACCCCTGCTGCCGAGTTGGCACGGAGGCTCACATATTCCCCAATACAAAGGAGTGTCTGACTTTCACGCACTCCCTATGGTCCTGTCGATCTGGAAAAAAAAACAATTGTGCCCTTCCTTTCTCCCTAAACCAGAGGCGCTGGAACATATAGAGGGGAATGAAAAGGTGTTTCAGTCAATTGATTTGTCATGCAACACCATAAGCCCGATGCTAAATTTGATGCAGATTTGGGAGCTCGTCACCCCCCCCCCCTCCTCCAAACCTGCTCCCATCATAGTGACGCCCACACTTCAGATACGTCCTCACTGCATCTCGATGCGGTAAGCTGTTAATTATCTGCCTTATTTGACCTGTCCTACAGCCCTTTGAAGGCTCTTGGGAATAATATGCATATAAAAGGTATTGGAGATCCTTTCCAGAACTATAATGCTCTAAGTTTTGCACTTGCACCTCTTCAACCGTCATTTTCTCTCACGTAGTGCACATACGTTGCATATCTCGGCAGCGTGTTAGCGGGTGGGCACATGTTAAGTGTGTACCCCTGATCACGTCATTTAAGGACCTGCGCACACAGCTGCGCAGTAGGGATGACGCCACCTGGTATATATCGCCTTGGTCACGCCTTTATAACGGCTTTCCTCACGGCAGGGAAAGCAATGTAATTCAAGCAACTAGTATGGAATGAAAGTGTAGGGCGGCGAGGTCGGGGGCGGGATCGGTGTGTGGGGGGGGGGAGATAGGTTGGGGAGGGGTTGGTGGAAGTGATAGAGGGTTGGTTGGCAGGGGGTGTCTAGTTAAATCTGGGAGGGGAAGTGGGAGGGGTCATAGGGGTTGTCGGTCTTGTCCTGGTAGGGGAAGGGGGGGGGAATAGGAGTTGGTAGGGGTGTTGGTTTGGTCTTTAGTGGTTGGTCTGTCTTCTGTCGCTGGTCGCAGTCGTCTGAGTTTGGAGTAGATGGTCTTGTCGCTGTCGGAGGCGTTTGTGTTATTGGGGTCTTGTTCCATTGCGGTGGTGGTGACGTTGAAGCAACCTTGAGACAGTTGTTTCCGCACGGCCGCCGGCCGGCGGCCATGTTTGCTACGCTCACGGGCGCTGGGCGGGTTCTCCCGGCCCGTGCCGATCTCGTTTCCGATGGGCCGGCTCCCAGCCGGTGCGGCCCACGGAGAGCGGTGACCCGCGAGTCCACGCTGTAGTATGAGCTGTCATCATATGCCATATCGTGATTTGTCGTCGTATAGTCATCTTGTCGGCGCCCCGTAACTCGTTATCCTAACACAAATTTATATAGCGAGGACAAGTTTCTCACTGCACTACTTCCATTCGTGAAGTGAACCTAGCTTGGTCGTGGCGCGAGGGAAGGATAGAGGAACCGCGTGGTTGGAGAGACTTAGGGGGGGGGGTCTTAAGAGTAATGGGCGGACATTGGAGTTGGAAATGCGTCCGTCACCGGCCCTCGTCCAGCTTCGGGGCCCTCTTTAGTGTAAAGTTCCCCTTGTTTCCCTCCATCTCCTCCACCAGCAATGCTCCCACGGGTCACCGAACTGGCAAATTGAGGGCCTAGGTAATTATCGTGGGTTAAATTTTGACAACGATGGGTTTCTGACAGCTGCATGCACACATCGGGTCCCAAACAGCCCCCACTGGTCCTTAAGTAGCCTTAGCTAGGTCATGCACACTCACATTCCTTCCCTTTCATTTCGAACGTTCGCTCCATAAATGACAAATGTAAATGTTTGGCCCGCGATTTTCCCTTTCAGTGGTATGTGCGCATTCAGCAAGTCTTACTTTCTCTGATCTCTGATCTCTGATCGCTGCTTAGGGCTTACTGGCCCAAAGTTAAATGTTAATTACCTGTGCTTAGGTCCACAACTGTGACCGGCTGACGCGACACTGTCGGTTGTGTATGGCAGGCTGCTATTTCCGTTACTGCCTTCAAGGCTCGATGACACTGGGCTGCGACATTCCGTTAGTTTCTGATGGTCTTATGTCTGGACTTGGGTAATAATAGCCGACATACCTACACTTTAAATGAGTCAACGCCTTGCCAGGTCTTGCATGCTCGAACTTACGATCGGAGGGCACCCCCACAGGTGGTCCTGGGCCACAAATCGGTCGGGATGGCCCCCCTATCGTCTTTCTAACCTATTCTGCCCGGGGTCATATAGGGAGACCCACAAATCCCCTGCCTGTCCTATCCTTGGGTGGCTTACGGAACGCCAAACTTCATCTTCCTTGCCTGTGCCATAATCGAGAGGCCCAGGCCTACTGGAATAGCTGAGACGGGGAAGGAATACCAACCTGGCCGTTTTTGGCTGTTACCTAAACTGTGCGCACAGATTCATCCCGAACCAAAATTGGGTGCCGCTGCCTGCGAGCTTACCCATCGACCCCGTCGGGTCTTACCACCCTCGGGATGCCCTTCCGCGCTCTGTGATCACCAGGCCGGAGGGATTTGCGGCCTAGAATTACTCAAGTTATCCAGCTGCCCTGTGAAATGTCCAGTCTTTCCGGCACGCTTTCCCAGGGGTTCAACCAACAGTGTTTCGTCATTTCCCGTCGTCTATCAACCATCCTCCGTCTCCTCCGAAGAGAAGAGGGAGGTGGCTATTCGTAGCTCACGTTTGGGCCCATGAAATTTCTCGCCCGTGGAAGAGCGGCTTGCAAACCGTCTCCTCGCTAAAATGCCTAAGTCGTCTCACGTTTTCCGTCACAGACGGTAGTCGGGTTCGTCCTGTCCTGTCTTGCTGGCTAGCTTTTACATTAAGTAACGGACGAACCCGGAATTAATTCCCTGTCAAATCCCTAATTCGCACCTAGTACGTTTGGCCACTTAGTGGTCAGTGCACTGTTCGTTCCTCAACTGCACCAACTTAATGCTTTTGGACCTCCGAATGTTTACCCGGCCCGCAGCATTGAAGGATAATACATGCACCGACAGGTACAAAGCCTGAGGGCGAGTTTCCAGCGATTTCCCGGTAAACGTTGTTTCCCCTCGTGACTGCTTTGCGATATCTCATGGACATTTGCCGTGGTGAGGAGTTCACATAACCATACATATAGTGCAAAATGTATGCCGCGAATGTACAACTTATTCATCTGGTAGCAGCACTTAAAGGGAGGTGCCGCGTCTCGGACCAAGCTAGGTCGACCTGGGTCAGCAACACTACAAGGTCAACTTTCAACTTTGTGTTCCCTTTAGCAACCGATGATGTGCTGAGGGGCTCTGTATCACCGTGACGCAATGCAAATGACAAAGGGCGATACAAGGGAGCGTGGGCGACGTAGTGTCGGGTCACGGGATTTGTTTTTAGTCATAGTTTGTTACTTGCTCGCTTAAAAGTCTCCGCATATCTCGGCGTGACATAAAACGCCCACAACGGACCACAGGGTCCTCTAAAATTAACTTGAGTCTCAAGTCCATTCCTTTCTAGGTGGAATGTTTTCCCCGGTTCCATATATAAATCAGCTTCCTGGGTTCAGTTGCGCTGTACTATTACCCCGTACCATTTAAAGCAGAAGGAAGTCTCGTAGACACGTGGTGCTATGGTTTAGTGACCCAGTGCCCGGGGAGAATTCACGAGTTTACCCAAGCTAGCGGTTATTGCCGCATCACTTCCCAAGGTCAAGAACCCTGGACTCGGCGCCTTCGACCGGGTGACATGTTTGATTTGGGAACAGGTGTTTGGCGTTTGATTGGAGAGCGAGGGAGGGAGAGAGAGAGAGAGAGAGAGAGAGAGAGAGAGAGAGAGAGAGAGAGAGAGAGAGAGAGAGAGAAAATGCTTAAATGTGGATGCTGAGACGATCCAGTCCACTTTCCCCTCCACAGTGACGCTCGATTAGTGCCTGATATGTTTCTGGACGAAAGCCCCTTCTCCCTGTTTCCTGACCCAGGAAAGGTCGGATCAAGTCGTGTAGTGTGCCCCCCCCCCCCCCAATGATTTAGCTGCCCTTGACCCGTGTTTATTCTTCGTTCCAGCGAGACCAACCGGGTCGCCACCTGTACTGGGACCCTCGATACTTTTCGGCGTGAAGGAAGAATGATAACCTGGTCCTTGTAATTCGTTTTTTTCCATACCCGTTTAAAGCTTACCCTTATGTGAATAAATGCCTGCACTGTCACGTCGCGCTGGTCTCTCCGTCGGAGGTGTCCGGAAGTTTCGTGAGCATGGTAGGATGAATGTTCGTGACTCAAAGGTGAGCGAGTATGGAAGTGTTGCACGTCATTTAACGCCTGTTTGCCATTTCATTCTTGATAAATGCTTGGCTTGTGTAACATCCGCTATTTCAGGTTCAGTGCCGACATTTCCTCAGTAGCAACGGTGTAGTGTAATCAAAAAATGTATTTGCTTCTTAGTTATTCTACACTTTTCTACTGTTTAGGTTCGCCTTCAGCATACCCGCAATGACAGTAACCGGATGGTCCTCCGTCGAAAATGTTCATCAGCAGTGCGAATGCGGTTTACCACTTATGGGATCTAACGTTACGTTCAGTCAAGGATGACATCAAGACCCTCATAAACCCGCCGGAACGAAACCCATTGTCTGGTTGAATATGATGCAAATTACAATGTATATGCAGGTAAACACACTGAAATGGCGGATCTCTGATAAACAAGATGTCCATGTCGTGCGATACTCCCATTCACTACTGACTATTCGGGTTAACGGCTATGGTCTGTTCCCTCCACAAGGGTTAATGGACCCTTGGCTCGGCGGCACCGGCCAAGCTGCCTGTTTGATGGGAAACAGGTGTTTGACGTTTGATGGGAGGGCGAGGAGGAGGAGAGAGGGAGAGGGAGAGGGAGAGGAGAGAGAGAGAGAGAGGAGAGAGGGAGAGAGGAGAGAAGAAGGGGAGAGACGGAGAAACAGAAGGACAGAGCGACAGTGGGGAGACATCGGGGATATTCCCACCTTGTCGGGTCGGTTTGCACATCTTATCCGCTGAGTGACGTGGGGCCCCAGCAGATCTCCTAAGATACTTTAATTCCCCATGGAAAGAAGGTGGTTATTTAGCATGTGGTGAGCCAGAAGACCTGCCCTCTTCATTAACGTCTTTCAGGAACCAGGTGGTTCTTCCGTCGTCTAAACTCGCATCAGTAATGTGCGTGCGTGGTTATGTATTCATTTCTACCATTCATTTCTAAACTATAAACATTCATGTATCATGCACAGCAACCTTGAAACCATGCTCCATAATACCCTTGATCGTCACACACTTCGCTCTTCCCCTTTACCCTTCCCGGGGCTACCAATACCACCGCTGGCTGGGGCCATCACATACACAAAAAGACCGGTGGCGGACGGGTCACATTTTGAGCATGATGGGTGAAGGATACTTCGCCACTCCCTGGTCTGGTTCACTCACATTTCGCGCTGTCAGCTTCGTTTTCGCTGTCTGGCAGGGGTGGCCCAGTCGACCCGCACGCGAGCGAAATTCACAGTTTAACTCATCATTGTCCACATTCACTGCACTTCACAAAGGTCTCGACTGCTCTCTAGGGCAGTGTGCTTCCGACCATCTTGGGTGGTCTGCCCATGACGACTGCCTTGGGTGGTGTGCCTCCGACGACTCTCTTGGGTGGTGTGCCTCCGACGACGCTCTTGGGTGGTCTGTCTCGACTCCCCCCGGGGTGGCGCTTATAAATGGCGCCGCCCCTGGGAGCGGCCGGCCCCAGGCGTCAGGCAACGCACGCCATCTCTTTGTGCCCCGTGGCCTGGCTGGTGGCTGATGGTGCCGGCTGGTGACGCTGGTGACTGGTGACTGGTGACTGCTGGCCGCTGATTGGCGGTTGGCGGTTCCGGCTGTCCAGAGCGGTGGCTGCTTCTAGGCTGATACCCTGTGGCTAGGCGGAAGTCATTGCTTGCTCTGGCAGTAGCACCAAGTGGCCACTGTTGACAGTAGGGTGTGGGCGTTTCGGCGACGAGTAGGCTTCGTGTTTGCGCTTGCTTTTCACAAATTTATCCCGGCGGCGCGGGTTTCCGGTCGCGGCGGCTGGATGTCTCGCGTAGTCGGGCCGCATGGCGACCGCATGAAACGCCGTATTGAAAATGTAAGCCGTCTTACAATAGATATAGTATAAGTAAATAATTTGTCAGAAATAAATAGCCTAAGACGAAAAACACTGCTTGCTCTTCACTCTCCTCACATCCACACATCCACACCACCTACTCATACCACAATCTCTCCCTCACAGCCCCTGTTTATACCACCTACTTATACCTCATCCCCTCACCCACCGCCCCTGTGTATACCATTACGTTGTTTGTTTTGTCCCGTTTCGTTTATATTAAACTTCGGCGTTTAGGAAAAAGTGTGACGAATCATACAAACGAACTGTTTGAAGCATTAATGAGGGAAAAATGATTTGTTTTAGGTATGCATTATATTTACCATAACCTTAACATATAATACTGGATAATTATGTGACGAGTGGAGTGACGAAATGGGATGGAAGTCGAAACCTTGAATCAAAACATCGCCTACGATCAGCTGGGCGAGGCTGTTCCCCGTCGGAATGTTTCCCCGTCACTATACATATACGTTACGATAGATGTTGATTATTATTATTCTTTTTTCTCTCCAAAAATGCCTTATGAGCATTGGGTAGGTTCCAATGCAACGGGACATCCAATGGCACGGGAAATAAATTCGCGTTTTGGCTTATCCAGGTCTTTGTCACTAATTAATGTATTGACCAATTTATGCCGTTGTTTTGAGGGTGCCGCTCGTTTGAATACCGGATAAACGGGGTTCCACTGTATTAGGCTTTTCATCATAATGTTATTTATTGTTATTTTTGCATTAGGGTTTTACTTATATATTAGGCTTTTTGAATTGTAATTTTATATTTACCGTTCAAATTATATATATATCAAGAAAATCCCATAAAATTTTACAATAATATAATATTACATGACTAAATTACTCGAAAATAAAAAGTGCTATAAACATCCGTAGCCTAATCATCATATTTGATTTCACTCATAATATACAAATATTAGGCTACTTAAATTCCTGTTTCCTGATCATGGCGAATTATGATTTTTTTAAATTCCAGATAAGCATGGCCAGCGCTGCGAAGAAAAGATGCAGGCAATATTCTGTTCAATATCCTGCTTGTGGGTTCATTCAATCCCCACAAAATAGCACAATGCCATTGTGCCTGTTTTGCATGATCTCACTTTCAAATGCAATTATGTGTCCCTGCAAACTAAAAAAAATCATCTGGAGACTGCACACAGAGACAAAAAAGACAAGCCACTTGATTTGTTTTCAGGAAGTTACGTCATGACTTCCAAAAAAGTCTGTGAATCAGATGTTCACCAAACAAGCGGTAAAAATAGACAGAGGTCTATTGGCTTCATACAAGATAGCGAATTTGATCGCAAAAGCGGGTAAGCCGCATACTATCGGCGAATATCTAATCATGCCTGCAGTGTCCGTTGTGCTCTCAACAGTCATGAATCAGAGTGCACAAGAAGTAACTCGTGTTATTCCTCTGAACATCTCATCAGTATCATGGCGCATCGACGAAATGGCGGCAGATGTTGAAAGACAATTAGTCTTGAAATTGCAGGTGAACGAGTTCCCACTACAGATCGACGAATCAACTTTGCCCGATAATTTGGCTCTTCTGATGGCGTTTGTGAGGTTTCTTGATATTGATGATATATGTCAAGAAATGCTTTTCGTCTTGAAACTAACGACTGACACTACAGGCAAACCCATCTTCAAAAAAGTCTAGATCTATTTTGGGAAGAACAACATTCTGTTCACTGTGCTGTTGTTCACTATGTTGTTCACATTCACTGTGTTGTTCACCGGCAGCACCTGGTTGCGAAAAAAAAACTGGGAGGACGTCTGCACGAGGCGCTAGGGCGCGTTATCAAGGCTGTCAACTTCATCAAAAAAGTGCACTGAAAGATCGCCTCTTCCAGCGCTTGTGCGAAGAGAATAATGCAAAATTTGAACGACTGGTATTGCACACCGAAGTCAGGTGGTTATCGAAGGCTAACTGCGTACGTCGTTTTGTTGCACTTTGGGACAGTGTTATCTCGTTCTTGAGTGGAACAGAACTTGGCCAGAAACTTACTGAAGCAAAGTGCGACATCTTCTACCTGTCGGATATTTTTGGCAAGCTGAATGTCCTGAACAAAGAGCTCCAAGGGAAAGACTCCAGCCTGTTGTCCTGCAAGGAGGCGTTCGCTGCATTCAACGGGAAACTCAAGCTGTTCTGGTTGAACCTAGGGAGATGGGAGTTTGCTCAGTTTCTCTTCTTGGGAGCAACATCCAGCGAGCTGATTGATGATGACTTAGTCGTGTACGTTGACCATCTGAAGCAGCTGCATGATGATATGTAAGATCGCTTCTCTGACTTCATCCAAATGACGGTGCCACACTGGTTTGTGGATCCGTTCGTTGCCGATGCATCTGACGTTGACGTCACCAAACAAGACAACTTCATAGAACTGCAAAACAACACAACAGCTCAAGCGAGGTTCAAACACGGAGGACGCCAGAAGCTGTAGGTGAGCGAAGAAATGCCTAAGAAATACCCACTACTCTGGAAAGAAGTGAAATTGTTCTTACTCGCTTTTCCAACATCTTACTTGGTGGAGTCAGGCTTCAGTAAGGTTATTTCTCTACTTTTGGGACTCGAAATCGCCTCGACATCGAGAAAAGAGGCGATCTACGTCTCGCTCTGACGACGCTGGAGCCAAACATTGAAAATTTGGCAGCCCTACACCAGTCGCAGGGATCCCATTGAAAAGCGTTTGGATACAGATGCTGATTGTTCATGGATTCCTTATTGTTTTATGCTTATTGGTGAGTTTTCAAATACGATTTTCACCCAAGTTATGAAGTCCATTGATTTACAATTGGAGTATGAATTTCAAGCCCATAATTTTATCCAATATACAATCATTACTATATCTACTTCCCAAGTATAGTAGATATAGCAATTATTATATAATATAATCATTACTATATCTACTATACTGCAGTAACTCAGGAGGAGGGGGGGCACGAGAACTCAAATTGCCTTGGAGGGGGCCACTGCCGTAAACATGTTGAGAAACCCTGATTTAGACAATACTTTCTTAGCTCCTGGAAGCATGACTTACATCACGAGCGTGGCAAAAATAGGTTCAACTGTTAATGGGTGTGAACTTCAATGGTGGTACATTTTCAACTGCGCATGACATACACAGGCCGGAGCCCAGCAGAGCGATACCCAACAATTGTGATTATCTATCGCACCTTTCAGCATTGCAATTTCTATGCGATCATCACACTTTATGGCAGCAACTTTCTTCCGGACATGTCTCGGTCACATACTGGATGCGAATCAACATGTGAAGTTACGTTGACTTCCAGGTGTGTATTTTGTTTCTCCGGCCGCATGCCCGCCGCTCCATTAACTGTCGTTTGCACCCGTGCAACTGGCAGGTCACACAGGTCTGGGAGACAGGTCACATTCTAACCGAAAGCTTTTGATGCGTGGGGTAGTCCGACCTCCTTTATTATCTCGAAGTGTCTGTCTAGCTACCGTGCATGGCAAGGAAACTGATTTTTTTTTGCGAACCCAACAATATATCTACATGTTTAGAAAGAGAATGTATACGGACGCGGGCGTAGACGCCGACACAGACATTTATTAAAGACATCTACAATATATTTTCGGCTATTATAGCTTCACGTCGGTATATAACAAGAGGTCAGAGGTAGCCACATACATGCGCAGAACACATAATAATGTAGTACTATACGAAGCAGAGTTGGGTGTCGAGCGGCACACGTCAGTCCGGAGGAGCAGAGCCGGGTGGTGAGCGGCATACGCCAGTCCGGAGGAGCAGAGCCGGGTGGTGAGCGGCACACGTCAGTCCGGAGGAGCAGAGCCGGGTGGTGAGCGGCACACGTCAGTCCGGAGGAGCAGAGCCGGGTGGTGAGCAGAGTCCGAGAGCAGCCGGTCAGTCCGGAGGAGCAGAGCCGGGTGGTGAGCGGCACACGTCAGTCCGGAGGAGCAGAGCCGGGTGGTGAGCGGCACACGTCAGTCCGGAGGAGCAGAGCCGGGTGGTGAGCGGCACACGTCAGTCCGGAGGAGCAGAGCCGGGTGGTGAGCGGCACACGTCAGTCCGGAGGAGCAGAGCCGGGTGGTGAGCGGCACACGTCAGTCAGTCCGGAGGAGCAGAGCCGGGTGGTGAGCGGCACACGTCAGTCCGGAGGAGCAGAGCCGGGTGGTGAGCGGCACACGTCAGTCCGGAGGAGCAGAGCCGGGTGGTGAGCGGCACACGTCAGTCCGGAGGAGCAGAGCCGGGTGGTGAGCGGCACACGTCAGTCCGGAGGAGCAGAGCCGGGTGGTGAGCGGCACACGTCAGTCCGGAGGAGCAGAGCCGGGTGGTGAGCGGCACACGTCAGTCCGGAGGAGCAGAGCCGGGTGGTGAGCGGCACACGTCAGTCCGAGAGAGGAGCCGGGTGGTGAGCGGCAACGCACCGGAGGAGCAGAGCCGGGTGGTGAGCGGCACACGTCAGTCCGGAGGAGCAGAGCCGGGTGGTGAGCGGCACACGTCAGTCCGGAGGAGCAGAGCCGGGTGGTGAGCGGCACACGTCAGTCCGGAGGAGCAGAGCCGGGTGGTGAGCGGCACACGTCAGTCCGGAGGAGCAGAGCCGGGTGGTGAGCGGCACACGTCAGTCCGGAGGAGCAGAGCCGGGTGGTGAGCGGCACACGTCAGTCCGGAGGAGCAGAGCCGGGTGGTGAGCGGCACACGTCAGTCCGGAGGAGCAGAGCCGGGTGGTGAGCGGCACACGTCAGTCCGGAGGAGCAGAGCCGGGTGGTGAGCGGCACACGTCAGTCCGGAGGAGCAGAGCCGGGTGGTGAGCGGCACACGTCAGTCCGGAGGAGCAGAGCCGGGTGGTGAGCGGCACACGTCAGTCCGGAGGAGCAGAGCCGGGTGGTGAGCGGCACACGTCAGTCCGGAGGAGCAGAGCCGGGTGGTGAGCGGCACACGTCAGTCCGGAGGAGCAGAGCCGGGTGGTGAGCGGCACACGTCAGTCCGGAGGAGCAGAGCCGGGTGGTGAGCGGCACACGTCAGTCCGGAGGAGCAGAGCCGGGTGGTGAGCGGCACACGTCAGTCCGGAGGAGCAGAGCCGGGTGGTGAGCGGCACACGTCAGTCCGGAGGAGCAGAGCCGGGTGGTGAGCGGCACACGTCAGTCCGGAGGAGCACGGGTGGTGAGCGGCACACGTCAGAAAAGCCGGGTGGTGAGCGGCACACGTCAGTCCGGAGGAGCAGAGCCGGGTGGTGAGCGGCACACGTCAGTCCGGAGGAGCAGAGCCGGGTGGTGAGCGGCACACGTCAGTCCGGAGGAGCATAGCCGGGTGGTGAGCGGCACACGTCAGTCGGGAGGAGCAGAGCCGGGTGATGAGCGGCACACGTCAGTCCGGAGGAGCAGAGCCGGGTGGTGAGCGGCACACGTCAGTCGGGAGGAGCAGAGCCGGGTGGTGAGCGGCACACGTCAGTCCGGAGGAGCAGAGCCGGGCGGTGAGCGGCACACCAGCAGTCCGGACCCCTGTGCGTGTGGCGTTTTGGATGGGGACCGAATAGGGGTACCGTTAGCCGGAGAATGTCCGGAGGCAGGACGTTGTACTGACGTACCGCGGGGCTACACAATCGTTTTTCGCCCATGTCTGTTCATGACCTGGGCACATAAATGTCTCCGTCCCGCCTGGTGGGCCGGTCACGAGTCTCTGCCGTCGGTGAGAACCCGCTGGTCAGAGCCACAGACTCACCGTGTCGCCTCACCTTGTGCACCAGGCACAGCGTGCGAGATAGGAAACTAGACCCCCACACCCAGGAAGCCCAGCCTCTGGCTGATCTGATACATGAACGATTTTTGTTTCGTCCAAAAATAATTTTTGCTGCGTAGTTGATAACTTTTGCAGACGAGATAGCTTTTTCTTAGTTCCATTTTCGTACACCAAAATTCAGTACCGGATCTGCGAGAAAACCACGGCGTTGACCGAGGCGGAGATGACGGCGGGCGGCAGGTAGCCCCTCAGATGCGATGGACCGCTCAAAGTGCCGAAACAGCGTATAGTGATGATGGAGATGTGGGAGTCCCAGCTGAGAGAGCTGTCGAAAGTAAGGATGATATTCTTAGCTTCCGAGACAGGGAGAACTTGATCTCAAAATGTTACCGATAGGCTTGAGGCGTGCCGAAGATCTTGCTGACCGCTGAACAAAATCAGCTGAGTTTTTCCTGTGATTACCTTGAGTCGGTTCACCCGGAACCAAATGTCAAGATAGGTCAGAGTTTGTTCCATCCGAATGACATTTTGGAGTTCATTTTTTTTCTTCAACGATCGAAGTTTGAGTGTCGTCTGCATATTGGACTACTAGAGCGCCTTACGGACTACGCCAAAGTCAGTCTGCAAACGGAAAGATGTTGGAGAAGATACAGTAGAGCAAGGGGCGAGAGTTGATCCTTGAAAACTTCAATGCTGTTTGCCAGTTTTATTGACTATTTATTGCTCCCCAGACTGACAGTGAGACTGACATCCTGGGCGGGATTATGAAAGTAAGCTGAAAAACCAGGAAATATCAATACCAGAGAGGCTACATTTTGAGAGGAGCTTCGAATGATCTACCACGTACAAACATCTGCTCGGTTCAGGTAGACAAAGAAGGGACATCTCCCCAGGCCGTGGGCGGAAACGATTTGGTCGGATATGGAAATCAGGGCAGTTTGCGTCGAGTGACACGGGCGGAAACCGTGCTGGGTGGAGACAGGAGATGATTTAGGGACATGTAGTTGTATAGCTACTGGTGGACAGCGCGCTCCACAATCTTGGCGGTGACAGGCACAATGGAAATAGAACGCTAATTGGACGGATTGGTAGGAGCACCATGCATGCAGATGTGGTAGACGAGGGAGTATTTCCAGGATGCAGGAATATCGGAGTGGGTAATGCTGGAGGTGGCCAAATGCAAGAGCACCGTGCCGACCGCTTCAGAAGAGAGCCGGTTCATGTGGATGTTGATGCCGTATTCACCATTGTCCGACGATCCATTCATTCCGAAGACGACGACCTGCAGTCCGACGGCGTCAACGACACCAGCGTCACGCGCCAGCGAGCACGCGCCCACGTGCGACGGACGGCAGGCAAGGTGTGGCATCTCCCCCATGTCCCTCACCTCGCCAACATCCCTCCCCATCATCTCTCACCTCGCCCACATCCCTCCCCATATCCTTCACCTCGCCCACATCCTCGCCCATATCTCTCACCTCGCCTACATGTCCCTCACCTCGCCAACATCCCTCCCCATATCCTTCACCTCGCCCACATCTCTCCACACATCCCTCACCTCGCCCACATCCTCGTCCATATCTCTCACCTCGCCCACATCCCTCCCCATCATCTCTCACCTCGCCCACATCCCTCCCCCATATTCCTCACCTCGCCCACATCCCTCCCCCATATTCGTCACCTCGCCCGCCGCGAGCGGACCCACGCCCACAAATCAGTCAATATCTGGTCCGACGTCGCATCGAGCAGCTTCCGGTTGGCCTTGCTGCTGCCTATGATGGAATTAATGTGCCTCAACACGAGTGTGGACTGAGGAGACTAAGACAGTGGGGACATTCGGCTTTTATCTCGTGTAGAGCGTAAGTGGGTTTCACTCTGATCTTCATGCATTAGTGCTTAAATCATTCGCAGAACTCCATGTGACGGGATATCTTTAACATGTGCACTTTGGCGCATGACCGCGGCTAGCGACTACAGGAATGAATGCTGTTGCACTGTCTGATAACCACACACATGTGGACACCTAATAATTGGATTGCATCTGAGAATATCTAAAACTCCTGCATGTAAACTAAGCGATCAAGTCGGCGCTTGGTGCCTAATTTTAAAAGAAAGAGATATGGACTCATGCATCCCAGCGGGGACGTTTTGGGATATCATGTTCCACATGAGCAAATCATAGTAATGCCATTTATGATCCATGAAATTTGATCTTGATGGGTATTTATTATGCATGTGAACGGCACATTAGCAATGTGAATGCCTTAAGGAACAGAGGTGAATATACGGACAAACAAGTCGCGGACACATTCTGAATAGTTATGTGGACAGCAGTAATGTCTCACCGGGCGACAGTGAGACATCCAAGTGTCTCGTATACAAAGAGGCATCTACTTTTTGACCAGCTGACCACTCGCCCCCTCTCCCACCCAGTGAAGCGCCCTGGACGATTCCATGTTGAGAAGATGCAAGCAAACCGTGCGACGGAACCGTAACCAAGCCGTAACCGTCATCGTGCTGAGCAAAAATTATCGACTGGCTACTGGGCTTCCATATAAGAGCTACCGGCGTATTGCATTGCTAACTGGCAGATGTCATGTCAAAATACGTAGACAAGATTTGACTCAGTTCACTTTGACATGTATTGTGACAAAATAACGATATGCATGTTTATATATTAACTCCATCGCTCACCCGTGGGGTGAGCGATATCCCTAATCATTCATCACACTGTGCGATTTGGCTGCAATACATGGAGCTCGTATCTCTTGCGATTCGATGAGTTTCAATTTCATGGCATGACCCATCCTCGCTGGCGGCTGTCCCGCCTTTGTTCGCTCCCCAGGCCTTCCGCATCACTGATGTCATTGACTGCACACAAGTCGCTCCCACCGGCCTCATGTCCCAACCCGATAAATATCCGATCGCTTTTGTATACCGTTTGCCTTGACGCGGCATAAAGCTAGAATATCGATAGCAGCTGACGGGAGAAGAGCGTGACGGGTGTGTGCCAGCCCCCACACTGCGGAGAAGGGCACTCAGTGGCTCCCACATTCCGGGGATGGGTATGCATTGGCTCCCACATTCCGGGGAAGAGCACGCAGTGGTCCCGACACTCTGGAAACGGAGACGGAGTGGCCCAGGCACTCCTGAGACAGGCGTGCAGTGGCCTCGTCACTCCGGAGACGGACACGCAGTGGCCTCGTCACTCCGGAGAAGGGCACGCAGTGGCCTCGTCACTCCGGAGACGGGCACGCAGTGGCCTCGTCACTCCGGAGACGGGCACGCAGTGGCCTCGTCACTCCGGAGACGGGCACGCAGTGGCCTCGTCACTCCGGAGACGGGCACGCAGTGGCCTCGTCACTCCGGAGACGGGCACGCAGTGGCCTCGTCACTCCGGAGACGGGCACGCAGTGGCACCGGCACTCCAGGGGCTTGTCGATCTCGATCTCTTGCTTCGGTCTCGCCGCGCCACTGCTGCTTACCTGAACCGATCAGACTAATCGTCGGACACCAGACCGCCATAGCCGGGGATAAATAAAACCAGATAATTATTCGGATCGTGCTGTTCCAGGTCATGGGCTATCAGTGCCCACCATCGCTCTGCCACATAAAATAAATGGATCTGTTATCAACATTTTGGAGTCGGGCGGTCTGCATGATTTACCTCATAGTACAAGAAATAATGATAAGGTCAATTGGGGTCAAATGAGAGCATTTGTTCAAAAGGTACTAGCTGGTTAGCCGTTTTGTTAATGCAGCCCACATCGCATTGTTAATGCAGCCCACATTACGAGCGGCTAGCTTTGCCCCACGGACCCAGTTGGAGATCTCGGGTGGGTCTGGGTCCGGATCACCCTTGGTTTCGTACCGCGGTGTAATGCAAACTTGTCATTGCCCTATTCAACCTGAAAATGTTAGGACCCGGACCCCCCACCCTCCGGTTTGATGACAGATTTGCCCTGCCAATGGTAATATTAGGGAACAACTGTGTGATCGTAGCTCAAATAGTAATAGATCAACAAAAGTTCCATGAAATTTTGATGAGGGTACTACTATGAAGGTAGATACAGATCGCAGATTAATTCAACGGGAAATTTTTTCCGAGAATTTGAAGGAAATATCTCAGCCCTTGAAGCCACGCAAAATGTGTTTTAAAGCATCAATGCCGCACACTAGGTGGTGAAATAATCCGATTCGGGTTAGAAAACCCACTCCCGTTTTTCACACATCATGCTGGACAGATGTCAAATGGAGGCACCTTTCTTTTGGCCGATCATGCCAGTTTATATATGTTCAGAGAGCTGCAGCGTTGTTCACGTGGGCAAGCGCTGCAACAACAAGTATTGCACACCCTTCTGAGAGACACCCTTCTGCACACCCTTCTGCAACAACCCACAAAGATGTTGGCTAGGTTCGGTGAAGACCGACTTATACACTTGACCAAGGAATACCCAGAGCCGGGTGAGAGGTACGCTATATTTATCTGAATAGATCTTGTGGGATATGCTGATGCATTAGATCCACTAATTGCCACCCGACTTACCTGTAGCTAAATTGCTAGCAAGTCACGAAATTCGCGACCTTTGCTTGTACTTGTGGCGCAATAATAAAAATACGACTAAGATGGCTTGAAGGCACAATATTTTGCGACGAGGTGAGTTAAGTCTCTGTTCGAAGGTACCGACAGCACTGGCTCTCGAGTGCATTAACTCTTTGACATTTCCAAATCATTGACGACTCTTTAGACGAGTGCCAGTTGCTCTCTCATCAATGTCCTGGAATCCGCCCCGGAACCTACTGCCATCGCTTGCAAGCAATGCAGAATCACCGCTCATAATTGCATTTGTCACGTCATTGTGATATCGGGATAGGATGTGCGCAAATGCGGCATCCGATCACATGGTGACCAGGGCGCTCATTTAAGGATGTTGAAAAGCTTAGCCTGGTAATCGCAATACCTCGGGCGAAGAGCAGAAATCACGGCGGTTGGAATGAAGAACCTGCCCAGATGGTTGTGAGTAAACGACCTTTCAGCACGTTACCGAATCCCCAGCTCATAATAGCCTTTGATAACATTCATGATGGCAGTCTCCGCCATTTCTTATCCACCGTATCACTTTCGAAGTTCCGACTTTTTCAAGCAAAATGTACCCCTTCCAGGCTTAGGAATTTTAATGAGGTTTGAAGGCGCATCTATCACGATGTACGGTGTCGTTTGCGACACATGATGAATGGAAGTCAAAACTTAATTGGATGCCTTTTTGTTGGTGCTTATCTGTTTTATATGGAGTATTAAACGTTATCAGATCCCCTCGATTTGCCCGCAATCATGGCAGCACTATCATTCCGCATCCTTGTTTGTTTTGTTTTTTTGGCTTTGTGGCGGGTACTTTTACACTTCAACACAAATCCGAATTTCCTCATTATAGAGACACTGATTTTTTTCGGTGGTGGGGATCGAAGGCTCGCTAACTGCCATCAACAAGGATGGATCACTTCGCATGCACCTCGCATGATCGCATGATGACAAGCCAGGTAGAAGCCCGATAGAGTCTACGTCGC
Organism: Ashinkailepas kermadecensis; assembly: GCA_034440615.1. Lineage (NCBI taxonomy): Eukaryota > Metazoa > Arthropoda > Thecostraca > Neolepadidae > Ashinkailepas > Ashinkailepas kermadecensis. The sequence goes on along the minus strand of JAOTOM010004647.1, from coordinate 170,878 downwards.
TCTGTCACCTGGCCCGATAGAGTCTACGTCGCTCTGTCACCTGGGCCGATAGAGTCTACGTCGCTCTGTCACCTGGCCCGATAGAGTCTACGTCGCTCTGTCACCTGGGTCGCCCGACCAGGCCTGGCCAGGAAGTTTTCCAAATCGCATAGGTTTTTGCGCAACATTTCATGTTCTAATTTTGTTTTACTTCGAATCAGATCTGCTCTTATGATATATATTGATAGAGGTTATTATCCAAAGGTTGTCTATGAAGTGCCCTTATTTTTTTTTGCAAAGAAGAGGCTCCCAGCGGCGTTCCATCTTGGAGGAAATTTCGGCAGCGTTTCAAGTTGGCACACAGCTTTTCATGTTCAGATTGTCGTACTCGAAGCCAGATTTATCCTTTTCATTTCAAGATTTCCGACTTCCCTCACACTAGCTCCCCTGCAGTACTCTCAATATGTGGGAAAAACATGGATTTTCAGCGGCGTACCCGCGTGCGGGCACTTCACCATACCACTAGCACGGCAGCCGGCACCTCACCATACCCCTCGTACGGCAGCCGGTACCACACCATACCCCTCGCACGGCAGCCGGCACCTCACCATACCCCTCGTACGGCAGCCGGTACCACACCATACCCATCGCACGGCAGCCGGCACCTCACCATACCCGTCGCACGGCAGCCGGCACCTCACCATACCCCTCGCACGGCAGCCGGCACCTCACCATACCCCTCGCACGGCAGCCGGCACCTCACCATACCCCTCGCACGGCAGCCGGCACCCCTCACACGGCTGCCCCTCACCATACCCCTCACACGGCAGCCGGCGTCCGCCATCAACGCAGGGTGGCAAATTGCTAAGGTATTTTGCTGGTGTCCCGAAGTCTGGTGCTCAGTCCGAGGGAGGGATGCATTTTTATTCGCGACTTATTAATGCAATTTGGTTACTATATTGCTTCCGTAATTACTTAGATCTCGTTTGAATGCACTTTCAGATTGGCTGCATAAACACTCCAGGAAATGCGCTTATGGCTGATATGCACGGGCATTCGACTGCACTGCTCTTACCCGCGCTCGTCCAGCGGCACAAGGCCCATACAGGTGCCTTATGCTTACACCTACCTGCGCTCGTCCAGCGGCACAAGGCCCATACAGGTGCCTTATGCTTACACTTACCCGCGCTCGTCCAGCGGCACAAGGCCCATACGCCTTATGCTGGCGTGACGTGATGATGAGCGAGCGCGTAGTCCGAGCAAGTCTACCCTCATGTTTGTGGTACATGCAAAAGCTCATCTGAGCAGCTCAGCCCGGTCGTCACGCTTTTGAAGCCCTTTTTGTTACAGCGCGTCACGCTCTAATTGGTCCATGTAGTGTCGGATGTGCTCTTTCAATTTCAATTTGTATCACTTATTATTCAAATTTCTTCATGCAAAATCTGCATAAAGGACTCTTAATATGTTCTCAAAGAAGAGGTTGATTGGCGGCTTTTGCCCCAAGGGGCAATTTTCGACGCAGTTTCACGCTGCAATACGCTTCGATGCAGTTTCACGTTCATTATGTCTAGTCTAGGCTAGTCTAATTCTGGTCAAATTTTCTCACTGAAAACCGGATGTGTTCGTTGCGTTTTGAGATTCACCAACTTTCCATCACATTACCTTTCTTGACTGCTGAATGTTTGTTCAAATAAGAGGATGTACTACCGGTTCTCGGAGTTAAGAACCTGTGAAGGATAGCGATTTTTACTTCTTCCTATGATAATTCGATTTCACGAATTAATCGCATTCGAAATCGCTTAAGCTCTGCATACATGCTTGAAGACGTGCAACTGTTTAAGCACCTAAGCTTATACGGCTATAACTGGTAGGCACGCAGATTCGACTACACCGCGCTCCTAACACTTGTCCTCACTCATCCGGTGTGTCAAAATGCGCCATATGCTGGTGCTATACATTCCGAGTGAACAGGAGAGACCACGCCTGGAGAAGAGTGGAGAATGACCACCGTGTGCCGCGTCACACACGCTGTTGCCACCACACACCCCTAGTAGATTCAGATGGTCCATCTGAGCGAGCAATCGCAGAATATTAGGTCAAATTCTCATTCGGTTTTTCATGTTAATCTTTGTACGGTAAATTCGCTCCTTGTTCGGTCAAAACCATCACGCTGGACATATGCTGTTTTCGCGAAGTTTCTTCTTTGAGAGAGTGTGGGAGGTAGGAGTAGATGGCTCTGCGTCTTCTACGTCATAGAAGGTGAACGGGTGGAGTAGTGACATTTTTTTTCTCGGAATTTCGTAGTTTACCCTACCCATGTTCGAAAACACACATCTGGATCTAATTTAGGGGGAGAAGTCATTGGGGTTGTGCTATCGAGCCCATCACGTATCACTCGATCAATCAAAATACGCCCGGGTAGCTCTGCAAGCTATTGTGGGGGCGTCTGATGACCCACTCCAGCACGTGGAAGGTGGCGAAATAACCAAGCCTATGTCGGACCAAACCATACGCTACAAGCTGGCATTGCTCCGATTTGTTGATGGAGAATCCCAATAGTTGGAAACCTTTCGAGCCCGGAAGCCTAATTGGATATTGTGGGCTTCTTACACTTGCAAGCACACATCCTTCTTTAAACGCATCACGCGCAGTGCGCTTTCGCTCATCGCGAGCCCTGCAGCTGGCGGAACGCCGAGTACAATTTCACTAGTTGCTCTGTGACAAATGAGTACACGTTGACAAATGAGGCGTGCTAATGACGTCACATCTGTCAGGAGGGCGGGGCGTGCGGCGATGCGTGTTGGCCGATGATGCGTGCCGGCATTCGTTAGCAAAGCTCGCGCACCAGGTGCGCACCGAGTCGAGCACATCTGCTCGCGCAATGTACCCGGCACACTGGGTTGTCGGGGAACTGCCGCGCGTTGTCACGATGTGGACTGCTACCGTCAGCGTCTCCGTCAGCGTCTCCGTCAGCGTCTCCGTCAGCGTCTCCGTCAGCGTCTCCGTCAGCGTCTCCGTCAGCGTCTCCGTCAACCTCACCATCGCCGTCATTACACCAGCATTGTCACCGTCACCGTCACACCGCCACGTGGTCGCCGTCACCATCGCCGTTATTGCACGGTCGCCGTCACTGTCACCGTCACACTATCGCACAGTCAGCGTCACATCATTACCGTCACACCGTCACCATCGCCGTCATTGCACCGTCGCCGTCACTGTCACCGTCATACTATCGCACGGTTAGCGTCACATCATTACCGTCACACCGTCACATCGGCACACAGTTTTCATCACATCACCATCACCGATCCACCACTGCCACTGTCACTAGCACAAGCTACCATCACCATAACCATCAGTGTAACCGCCGCCATTTAAACCAAGTTTGCTATTGGCTACATACTCATCAGCCGACCGACTTCAAATGCGACACATGTACCAAAAGCTGTCCAAATGCGACAGATATACCGAAAACTGTCCAAAATGCGATGCATGTGCCGAAAACTGTCCAAAATGCGACACATATACATAAAACTGTCCCAATGCGACACATATACCGGAAACTGTCCAAATGCGACACACATACTGAACACGGTCCAAACGCGACACATTTGCAGACAAATGTCCAAACGCGACACTTACAAAAATACTGTCCAAATGCGACACATACATATAGAACTGTCCAACATCCTAGATGTCCTTTAATGACAGAATGTCTAACATTGCTTTTGTGGCAGACAGTGAACTGTGAAGCCAATAATAAGAATGTTTCAATATTTGATGGTCGCTTGCGGTTTTCCTTTGCAGTACTTGGAAGACACTGATGAATTGTAAACACGGAACATCATTACTAACTAATGTAGACACAACATCCGTGTTTAATTGGACGCGAACCATCGGCTAACCTCGCGCAGCAAACCGTAGGTTTCGAGAATAAAAAGTTTGGAGTGTCTTACGCACCTAGTTCCCGGGCACCCTAAAAGATGAAAGACGAGAGTTAAAAGAAAAGAGAACGAGTTAAGGCTAGTTAATGTTTAATTCGTTCATGCTTTGCTTTCCGTCCTCGGCTCTTTGTGTGGAATTATCAAGTACAACGCGACATAGTGAACAAAAAGCTGTGCATACAGTCCCATGCGGTTTCCGGAAGTCTTTATCACGTCGGAAAAAGCAAAAAGACCGTAAGTACAATACAAACTTAAGGTTCACCTTATCTTAATGAAAATGCACGCTGCTTAATCCCAAACATGTGTGCCACCTTGAAAGAGAAGAAACCGATTGAAGTTTCACCGCATCCACTGAGCCCAAATGAATGAGACCTGAATGAATGAGCTTTCATTCAAACGAAGCGATACGTTTGGCCCACAAATGAGCATAGCTGGTGAGGGACATTGTGCCATTCTGGCTATCGGTTTTGTAGAGAGTCAAATCCAACAAGTAGTGGACGTAATAGACACAGCATCAGGCACTGTCACTGTCACGGAAGCGACGCGGCGGTGCTGGTCGTATACGTCGGGCAGGGCGGAGGGGGTACACCGGAGGGGGTACACCGGAGGGGGTACACCGGAGGGAGTACACCGGAGGGGGTACACCGGAGGGGGTACACCGGAGGGGGTACACCGGAGGGGGTACACCGGAGACTTGTTATCTGTCCGCACTTCCAGTCGGGCCGCCATCTAGTTGCCCATTTGATGTCTGATAAACAACCAGACTGTCTAATTCAATTAAATCGAATCCAACCATATTTGTGTGAATGGTTTGGATTGGCGAATGCTGCGACTGGTTCCAATCCATGTTCTTGTTATCACGCACCGTTTGTATGTTCGTATTATTGGAGACTGAATAGCATGATGCTCAACTTGTGATTCTCCTAAACTACTCATTTATAAAAAAGACATGTAAACCACTTGTTCGCTGCGTTGCTGACAAGGGTGGGAGTCGTCGGGCCGGTATGACAATGACTCTGCTGATGACTCACTGGCGTACAGATGCCGGATAATCATTGGAGCTCAATTGTTCCCATGAATAATGATGCATCAGCGCCCACTCCCACGTTCTGGCGGCGGTGATTTCCAGGCGGCGCAATGTTCCCGGACGATGTTCCGTGGAGGCTACAGCTGCTGCCACCTGTCGGACGTCGGGGCAGCTGGCGGCAGCTGGCGGAGGGGCTCGCCGCGCGCGGCCGGCGAGCGTCCGCTCATCCCGGCGTAGGTCAGTGGCGTGCCAGCGGCGGGAGCGAGAGCACCGGACGCTCCGGGCGGCTGCCGGCGGACGCATGGTGACGCGGCTGCTGCCCTGAGCGGCATGGAGAAGCTGGTGGCGGTGCTGCTGTCCACCGTGGCGGCGGTCGCCTCCGCCGCCGACTGTCGGTGGGCCGAGTCCGCCGCAGATGCAGCTGCCATCAGTGTGGTCTGCCGGCCCAGCGTGATATACCGTGCTTTTGAAGTTGGTGAGCGCGGTGAGTTCCCCGTGTCCCGTGTTACGTCACTCACGGTCCGGTGTGACGACGACGCGGAAGCCCAGAGCCGCCTGACCAACGCCACCTTCAGCCGTCTGACCGGCCTGACGGCGCTGCGTGTGGAGAGGTGCCGGATGGCCACACTGCCCGCCGCGTTTGACCGGCTGACGCAGCTGCGCTCACTCGCCGTGACGTCTTCCAGCCAAGACCTCAGTCTGGTGGTGGAGAGCGGCGCTTTGGACGCGCTGTCCTCGCTGCAGCAGCTCGACCTCAGCCACAACCAGCTGTGGGCGCTGCCCAGCCGACTGCTGTGTCATCTGCCCAGTCTGCAGCGGCTCAGACTGTCGCACAACCTGGTGCAGGACGTCGACGGTCTGGGCCTGGGCCGACAGGGTGACGTCACGTCACGAGCGCAGTGTCGCCAGTCGGAGCTGGTCGCGCTCGATCTGAGCCACAACCGGGTGTCGTCGGTGTGTCGGGCCATGTGGGCGGCGCTGCCGTCTCTGCGCGAGCTGTCCGTCAGCCAGAACCGCATCGAGCTACTGGAAGACGGCGCTCTGGACGGTCTGCACGCGCTTCGCCGGCTGGACCTGTCGGGGAACAGACTTGTCACGCTGCCTGACGACCTGTTCCTCGCCACGCCGCACGTGACCAAGCTGCGGCTGGCCAACAACAGTCTGTCCGCGCTGACGCCGGGCCTGTTCCGCGGTCTGGACCATCTTCAGATGCTGGACCTCTCCGGCAACCAGCTGACCCCCACCTGGGTCAACTCGCGCACATTTTCGGGCCTGGTGCGCCTGGTCGTGCTCGATGTGTCCCGTAACAGCCTCAGCCAGATTGACCCGGCTATGCTTGCCGACCTCTACAGCCTACAGATCCTCAAGCTGCACCACAACCAGATCGACACAATCTTTCCCGACACCTTTGCTGTGTTATCGAACCTTCACACACTGGTTCTGTCCCATAATCGCTTGCACAGAATCGACACCCTGAGCTTCAACGGGCTGCAAGTTCTCAGCTCACTGGCATTGGATCACAATATGATTGAGGTTGTGCAGACTGGTGCCTTCGGTAATGCAAGCGGGCTCAAGGACGTAACAATGGGCGCAAATCGCCTCACCCAGGTGCCTGAAGCAATCACAGCTCTACACTTGCTTGAAAATCTTGACGTCAGTGACAACAACATATCCAGCCTCGATGGAGGCACGTTCGCCGGCCTGCATCGTCTTCGAGGCCTCCACCTCGAAGGGAACATGGTCACTAACGTGACACAGGCTTTGCTGATAAATCTTCCCCAACTGAGAGTTCTCGACTTGGCCGACAATCTGCTAAGCATGGTGCAGCCTGGTGCATTCGAATCCAATGCCTATCTGGAGGCGATTCGACTGGATGGTAATCGGCTAACGGACATGACTGGGCTCTTCAACAACCTGCCAAGTCTGCGCTGGCTGAACATCAGTGACAACCAGATCGCTGACTTCGATTATAGCATGTTGCCACGCAGCTTACAATGGCTGGATCTGCACAAGAACAGGATATCAGAGCTGGAAAATTCTGATGATATGGCCAACCAAATATCCATCACGACACTCGACGTCAGCTTCAACCGTTTGACGTCATTGAGTGGGCGGAGCCTACCGAGCAGCAATGTACTGCTCATGCTCAATGACAACCAGATCAGGCACGTCGAGCAATACACCTTCTTCCTGATGACCAATATTTCGCGCGTGGACCTGTACGCCAACCAGATCACCAGCATGGAGCTCAACGCCCTGAGACTCAACATACTGAACAGTACGGCTAACATGCCGGAGTTCTACATCGGTGGCAATCCATTCAGCTGTGATTGCAGCATGGAGTGGCTGCACAGGTATGATCAGATGGACCAACTCCGCCACTATCCGCGCATCATGGACCTAGAGAGCATCTACTGTCGGCTGGCGTACAGCAGAGAGGGCTCGTTCGTTCCACTGGTGGACACGGTTCCCTCAATGTTTCTGTGCTCGTACGCAACACACTGCTTTACAACCTGCCACTGCTGTGAGTTCGACGCCTGCGACTGTGAGATGACATGCCCGGACAAGTGCAGCTGCTTCCACGACCAATCCTGGTCTTCAAACATCATCGACTGCTCCAACAGCGACTTCGGAGAGATTCCAGACCGTGTGCCGATGGACGCTACTGAAGTCTACCTGGATGGCAACGTGCTCCACAACCTCTCCAGTCTAACCTTCTTGGGCCGCAAGAACATGCGAGTGCTGTACCTGAACGGCTCACGGATTGAGCTCATACACAACGAGACGTTCGTCGGCCTGTCGCAGCTGACAACCCTGCACCTGGAGACGAACCTGCTGAGCGAGCTGCGCGGGCACGAGTGGGTCGGGCTGGAGCAGCTGCGCGAGCTGTACCTGCACAACAACCGACTGCGGCGGATCGCTGACGGCACGTTCACACCGCTGCCCCACCTGCAGGTGGTCAGGCTGGACGGCAACCAGCTGGTCACCTTCTCGGTGTGGCAGCTGCAGCGCAACGCCTACCTGGTCGACGTGCGCCTGGCGGGGAACCGGTGGAGCTGCCGGTGCGGCTTCCTGCGCCGACTGCGCTCCTGGCTGCGTGCCAACAGCAAGAAGGTGGACGACCTTCGCTCTCTGGTGTGTCGTTTCCACGGCGAGTCCCGTCGGCTGCAGATCTACACGGGAAATAACACGTGCTACGCGAGGCAGACAGATCTGCCAGCCATGGCGATGACCACATCCGAGTACGTCATCATCGTCGTCAGCACGTTGGCAGTCGTGGTGCTGCTCGGATGCTTGCTCGTCATCGTCTCCGTGTACAGGGCCGATCTGCGCTTGTGGATCCACTCCCGCTGTGGTGTGCGTGTGTGCTACAGCTCCTCGGTGCTGGACGAGGAGCACGGACGGATGTTTGACGCGTTCGTCAGTCACAGTGACAGTGACCGCTCGTTTGTGCAGCATGTGCTGGTGCCCCGGCTAGAGTGTGGCGACCCGCCGTACCGACTGGCACTGCACGGCCGAGACTTCGCGCACAGCGCCTACTTGGCCGACACCATCGTCGAGGCCGTCGAGTCCAGTCGGCGCACCATCATGGTGCTCTCCAAAAACTTTGTGGAGAACGAGTGGTGTCGCTTTCAGTTTAAGTCGGCGCACCACGAGGTGCTCAAGGACCGCGGCAAGCGGCTAATTGTGGTGATGCTGGGCGACGTGTCGCACCAGGACTTGGACCCCGACCTGCGGCTGTGCATGAAAGCCAACACGTGTATCAGCTGGCACGATAGACTGTTCTGGGAAAAGCTACGATTCGCCATGCCCGACGTCAAGAGCAGCCACCAGGTGATTCACTCAGAGTCTCACTACTCCGAGATCGACGAGAGTCACTGCTACGGACGGAGTCCCGACACAGTGGAGTCGGTCTATGGATGAGGTGAGTCTGACATGGACAGCTGAATCGAGTCCTCTCATCTTTGCTTCGCATCTAGACCTTCCCCAATGTTTTCAACATTCGAAAGTGTGTATGGTAGGGATTAATTATACCTCTGATGCTGTCCAACTATGCCTAGGTAAAACTCGCATGACATCTGTTGTAATCACAAACAATTAGTTATCTCTTTCAAAAGTGCCTTCAAGTAAAAAAGAAATAGCTGAAACAGTACCTTGGGTGGTGTACTTCCACAACCTTTGGTTTGCTCTATGTTTCCATTAATTGTTAAATTAGAACAGAACAGATTTGGTTAAAGTGCTTGCATATATTTGCCTCCGGTCAAAGCCCCTTAAGCACCAATATTATCCTGAAGTATTCCTCACTTTTTATCTTGTGATTTGAATCCATTTGATTTCAGTCTGCTCAAGAACATTGTTCAATTCAAGTTGAATCATCGAAATATGATGTCATGGCTAAGTCAATCAAAGTAGTTCCTTGCAAGTGTACAATCTCTCTTGCTTTGACTTTTAGTAACGGAACAGGTCAAGGCTTATACTTGCGCTGTGCATTTTGGTCAATCACAACTCAAAAAACACAACTCGAACAGAATTCGAACACCAGTTATTAAGGGCCGACTTGAAGCGTTGTGATTGCTAACAATTATTATTCATTCTGAAACAAACGAGGTGCATACTTTATTTACATATGCTTAATGCTAGTTTTTGATGCTGAGCTAGAGTTGCTTACAGGCAGCCACGGTCTTGTGGACGTTCCCGTGCCCTGTGGCACCATGGGGTCGGGAGGGAGAGTAGCGCATATTTGTACGTCTGTGATCTTTGTAGCATTGGTGCTGATTACATGTTCCATTGATGGAAACTTCTAAAATACGCAATGCAAGCAAACGCAGACCACATAGCGGTATTGAATTGACCTGCTCCGTTATCGAAGAAACAGCTATTTATTGTCATTTGAATTTCGCTCAAGTTTTCGGGTAGTTTTGAGGACATTGAAGACATCGACTGTCAACTGTAATCCTTTGGCAGTCACATCTGGACACAACGGTAGCCCCAACGCTGACACATTCCCCTCAGTTGCAACCATTAAGGACTGTTGCTGTCTCTGCACCCTCATTTGTATCATTGAGTGGGTAAACTTTAGCTACGCTTCGAGCATTCCAGCACCCACACGCCATGCAGCACTGCAAGACTAGCTGAGCACGGCGTAGAAGAACCCAAGACTAGCTGAGCACGGCGTAGAAGAACCCAAGACTAGCTGAGCACGGCCTAGAAGAACCCAATGTTCATTTTATTCTGCTTCGGTCCGGTTGTTCCCAATTCAGTGGTTTAATGGCGACGTAATTTGATTCGGCTTAAAAATAGGCAAAACTGTGATCTGATTAACTATTCAAACAACTCTGCTCTGCGACTCCTCGTCTTCCGGTAATGGTAAAAATAGCTTGTGTGTACCATCAAGTCCCCTGCATGGGAGAGGGTAACACCACCTGCAAAATACCAGAAAGCCCAGCGCATGTCAATAGCTAAGAGGGACACCGGATATCTGGATCAGCTAGTATCTAACCAGTCTAAGAATGGGCTATTACCAGCTTTGGGACGAATACATTTTTATTTCTTTATGGAACTCCTGAATGAATGAAAGGAAGTGCATGAAGGAATATTTACTGAACGACTCATATCCAAAGTTGATGATGTATCTACAGTGACCCTTAGTTTAAGCAGATACTGAGCAGCACACAAGTGTAAAGAATAGCTCCAGAACGTCGGCAATGAATATTAATATATGCCTTATGCTAGGAGCCAAGGGCATCGTCGCGTGGGTAATAGCTGACTGAAAATCTGCATTTTCCGCTTACATTGTACTACGCATTACATATTTAATGTGACTGACTGTGACTGTGACTGTGACTGTGACTGTGATTGTGATTGTGATTGTGACTGTGACTGTGACTGTGATTGTGACTGTGACTGTGACTGTGATTGTGATTGTGACTGTGACTGTGACTGTGACTGTGGCTGAGAAATGTTCATAATTTAGGGATTGGCAAACTTACATAATGAGGGGAAATCGGAAACTTCCATGATGCGAGAAAGCCGTGATTCGTAGCTTGACAATAGGGCGATTCCAGGACAAATCGCCAAGGTAGACCCTCAATTGTAGACTCGGGAAAGCTGTGGTTCGTAGCTAGACAATAGGGCGGTTCCAGGACAAATCACCAAGGTAGACCCTAAATTGCTCACGACATGCCCTCCGATTTTGATAAAAATTGGTACACATGGTATCTTCGCCACAGATTAGGATTATAAGATTTGAATGTTTATGTTATTGAATATGAACACAGCTGAACCTCCATTCGATCGACCGATCCATCCTCTCGATCTAACCTAAAATTCGGACATTGCACTACATGCTGTGCTGACATTTCAGAATTATAATGGATGACAACACAATGTATGCCAGCGTCTCCTGTCTAGAGACTAAGCATCACAAGCATAAGCATATCGTGAGACTAGAGACTAAGCATATCGTGAAGATTATTCCCGTCTATCGTGACGGCTTTTGCACGTCTAACGTAAAGACTATTGCATGTCTAGCGTGACGATAGTTGGATGTCGAACGTGACGAATATTTCACGTCTAACGTGACGAATGTTTTCGCATCGAAAGGGACAATCATCGCCGTCTATCGTGATGACTATAGCCGTCTATCGTGACGACTATTACCGTCTGACGTGACGACTATTGCCGTCCATCGTGACGACTATAGCCGTCTATCGTGACGACTATTACCGTCTGATGTGACGACTATTGCCGTCTGTCGTGACGACTATTGCCGTCTGTCGTGACGACTATTGCCGTCTGTCGTGACGACTATTGCCGTCTGTCGTGACGACTATTGACGTCTGTCGTGACGACTATTGTCGTCCATCGTGACGACTATAGCCGTCTATCGTGACGACTATTACCGTCTGTCGTGACGACTTTTGCCGTCTGTCGTGACGACTATTGCCTTCTATCGTGACGATTATTACCGTCTGTCGTGACGACTATTGCCGTCTGTCGTGACGACTATTGCCGTCTGTCGTGACGACTATTGCCTTCTGTCGTGACGACTATTGCCGTCTGTCGTGACGACTATTGCCTTCTATCGTGACGACTATTGCCGTCTGTCGTGACGACTATTGCCTTCTATCGTGACGACTATTGCCGTCTGTCGTGACGACTATTGCCTTCTATCGTGACGACTATTGCCGTCTGTCGTGACGACTATTGCCTTCTATCGTGACGACTATTGCCGTCTGTCGTGACGACTATTGCCGTCTGTCGTGACGACTATTGCCTTCTATCGTGACGATTACCACGTGTCTAACGTGATGACGATGGCGAATCCAGCATGACAGCTCTTGTCATCCAACGTGATGACGATTACGAGTTTAGCATGACAGCTCCTGTCATCCAACGTGATGACGATTGTGAGTTTAGCATGAGAGCTCCTGTCATCAAAGAATGACCTAACCAGCTCTGCCATCCCTAAAGTGATGACAATTGTAGTGAGATGCGAGCTAACACGAATCAGCGTATGACTGGCGAATCTGCCATGCCCTACTGTGATCTAAGGTGGTGACGATTGTGAGTTTAGCATGACATTTCCTGTCGTCTAAAGTGATGAATATTGCGAGTCTAGCATGATAGCTTTTGTCATCTAACGTGATGACAATTGCGAGTCTTGTATGACCGCTCCTGTGGTCTAAGGTGATGACATTTGCGAGTCTAGCATGACAGCTCCTGTCATCTAACGTGATGATTATTGCTTGTTATGACCGGCATTGAAGGCGCACCAAATACCGTAATAAATAAACAAAAACATAAATACCCGGCCAAGGTTGAGGAACAACAGGCTGAGCCTCACCCTGCACCGCACCTGGTGTTTACGAGCTCTCACCGGGAGCTATTTGGGTCAGCTTCATCGGTTGGCAGCGGTCATGCCCATCTAGTCACGCCGGAAACACTGGTGCTGGAAGTCGGGTTATGCACTTGCCACTGTCTTCCCAGGAGGGATGAATGCGACACATTAGAGAGCAGAGAACGGACAGATAAGTGGAATCAAATTTGATGTTCTGGATCATAAGCATCCAGGATATGACCATGTTTCCAACCCTGGGAGAATGCATAGGTTTTGGAACACTAGGCACCCAAACGTTTTGCTGTAGCCATGCATGCCGCTAATTTATCGCACGGTACTGACAATGACCCTCAACTGATGAAACAGCCGGCTGTTTCTCAACCACAGCATACCCTCTGCCTCGCAAATTCTTGAAAGCCTCGTAGTTTTCAACACACCGGCTTTAAAAGGTCACCAACAAATTACCGCGCGGTTACATTCCTTCATTCGCACTTCCACTCACGTATGCAATAGATGAACGGTGAAGTGAGGAAAATTAGTTATGCTCCTTCTTTCGTAGTTCCACTTCCGTATACAATAGTGGGACGGTGAAGTGAGGCCTATGTTGTCACACTGTGAGGATTTTTAACCAATATGTATTTGCGCGTTCACCAGTGGAGCGAGCCCCTTTTTCGCACCCACGGTGCGTTCTTATATAACATAGTCAATTAGATAAAGCAGATGCCATTCTAGTTTAGCACACCACATCGCTGTCGCCAAGTTCATTATTTGCTTCCAATGATCTTGAGGTGGTCTCAATTGCCGTCATACAATGTGAAGTTGAGTTATTTGTTAAAACGTATGGTGATACACATAGGAAGATCGGTGGATGTGTGCTCTGGGGCTCTAATGTACACTCACCGCATTAGCTACTGAACTTGGTAGTACATCGGTTGAGGTTCGTTTCAATGGCCCCGAAACAAGTAGGTGAGTTTTCATGACGCTTACATGCAAAATCGGTGTTCGAAAATAATTTCAAATCGTAGTGAATAGCGGACTGTGCTACCACCTATATACTAAATATTCTAGGTGAGCCAAATACTCTAAGCAGCAACTTTCCCAGAGAAACGCAATGCTGAAAACTTTCGAAATGTTGAAGCGTGCACTGCTCTTCATAGGCTATTAATTAATTTGACACTGGGAATTTGGGTGGAAACTGACGATTTTGAATACAAGGTTTCGCTTCACCTCGTTCCGATCAGGATTACAATGGGAACAGTGATAGACATACAGTGATATAATTGGATATTGGTCGGAGTTGCGTTTGTTGGTTTTGTGACGCGTCGACCGTTGTGTCATAGTGTCGCCCACCTCTCACGCCGGTTAGTCGCCGGCGAAGAGTAGCGACAGACGGGATTCGAACCCACAACCTTTCGGTTGGGAGACGGGCACAGTGCCTCTAGACTATTCGTCACCAGGATATTACCTGGTGTCCTCGTCTGAGTGGTCCAAGTTTGCCTAATCCTTGGGCTGGATTCTGCGTATGCCGGCCCCTGGGACATGTTTGTGGAGCGATTGGTTGCATCTAGTTTTAGTCGTGCCTTTATAGTCCGCTTCAACGAGCCACAACATGCTCTGTGCTGTTGAGCTGCTACCATTGTTTTTCCAATCCCCACAAGCCTTCATTAACGCTATTAAGCTTTCTGAATAGACCTTGATTGCGCTGTTATAGTCGAGGCATAAATTGTTGTGAAGTAGCTGCCAGAAATGGCCGAGTGGCCGCTATCTATTATTATCTATGGCCATGTGCTATTGGCAGCTAGTGGTTACGCGCTGTGTTTGTAGCTGTTGATATGCTGGGTGGGGAAAAAGCATCCATGATCTTCTCCACACATTAAACCTTTGCATGTCAATAATTAGTGAATATATCTAACGTCCAGACCAGCTAATATGACCATTTTCTGATGGATATGCAGCACGTATCCATCTCACAGCGTGGCTTCACTCAGTAAGACACTGAAGTGTAAAATTGTGCATTTTTCAACAACATGGCGACACCAAGGTAACATACAATCCTGTTCCTGTATTCTCAGTATGTCGTACATCTGGCGATATGGCCGGGTTCACTCAACACCCCAGTGGCGTGAAACTCTAGCAATACAATAAGAAAGACGAGAGATATTCCTTTGCGCCAAGACGTCCAGAGGATGACTCAAGGAGCATAGTTCGGTTCTAGGATCCTGATTCTCAATAGCGCCAATGAAACAACATGTTACGTGAAGCTACTGAACGAGCTCTTCTCTTTTAAGCCAGTTAATTGCAAGCACAGTGATGTTGGAGATCTTGCTTCATCAGCAACAAGTGCCATTCCTTCACACTAGGTCGGTGATGCAGTAACTGATTGGCCATTCCTGGGTTTCTGCATGGTGTAAATATATGTGTCCTATGCAGCCCGAATTTGACCTGGAGTAGCGCTCTGAATAGTTCAATCCTAACTTGTGTTTTGTTGTCACCGTACGCACTGTTTCGTCGTCATTACGTTCAGTCTTTTGCTGTTTATTTTTTAACCATGTTGCTTGCAAATCTAAAAGTGTTCGGCGCTTTACTTGGTAAAGATAGGTCATTCAAATTTATGTATGAAATTGTGCATCACAGGCAACATTTCGAAGCCATTTTGCGTTCAATAGAAGATGAAAGGAAACTTTTAGGCGCCGACTTGCGAACAAGGCTGCTTCAGTGATGGCCGGCTTACGTCGCCGGGATGGCGCGTGAATATTGCCCCAGTATAAGGAGCCAATGGGCACCCATGATGACAAGGAACAGGCTATGGTGCTCCCCTGCTGCCGGCGGAGGGTCGGACACCATCCAGCGACAGGCAACTTGTCGACCGACCGCAACTGCGCTCCCTTAGCAGTGGGCAAAGTCACACATGTTATGTGCTTAATTTTCGCCAAAGTGTAAGAATTTCAGAAGTAAGCAAAACCTATTCTGACGGCTGGGCACAATGCATTCAAATTTAGAATGCGTGCCGGATATTTGGCGGAGGAGCCCGATTGCGAAAATAGTGCCTCCGATGTCGGCAGGTGTGCTTCGAAAAACAATCCGCCGAACTCAATTTGCCTGCGGTCTTGCATCGATCGAGCTAATCAGCCAATTATTGTCCACGTATGTCGTCAAACTTAGATGCAATGCGCCGCATTGTCGAATTAGCATAGGTACCGCTCTGCCTTGGTCCTTTTTGTCAGAGTTCTCTCTCTCGGCTTATGCCGCATGTATCCGTTCAGCGCATTGTGACCGTCAATCCGCTCCATCGGATTGACACTAGTCACTCAGCTGACCGGCCTCGGGTCATGCAGGTCGCGTGACATGGCGCCATAACCACGTGACCGGTGGCAGGCTGGTTGGCCCCAATTTGGTGACGTAACCAGTGGCAGGCTGACTGGCCCAAATTTCGTACCAGCTTGGCCCACACGGAATAATCTCGGCTATACAACATTTTATTAAACCGAAACTGAGCCTACTTCAAAGAGAACATTGTGGTGGAGGCTGCTAAAATTTAATTGGATATACTTCTGGGTGAAAGAATTAGGACTTGAAACGCTGTGACAAAGGTATGAAGGGTACAAAAGGGTGACGGTCTGGCCAGACCAGGCCGGGTCTGTCGGATGCACTTCTGTCGCATATTCACGGTATTATACACTACCGGGACCTGTCGTATATTCACGGTAGTAGACAATACCGGAGCCTGTCGTATATTCACAGCAGTAAACACTATCGGGGCCTGTCACATATCCACGGTAGTAGACATAACCTGGCCTGTCGTACATTCACGGTAGTATACACTACCGGGGCCTGTCGCATATCCACGGTAGTAGACATTTCCGGGACCTGTCGTATATTCACGGTAGTAGACACTCCCGGGCCTGTCGTATATTCACGGTGGTAGACACTACCGGGGCCTGTCGCATATTCACGAAAGTAGACACTCCCGGAGTCTGTCATTTATTAACGGTAATGAACACTCTCGGGGCCTGTCGTATATTCACGGAAGTAGACACTCTCTGGCTTATATATATATATATATATATATATATATATATATATATATATATATATATATATATATATATATATATATATATATATATATATATATTATATTATATTCAATCGCATTTCTGGGACATGCGCTTCGATCTGACATCCTAACCTTGGGATTAAATGGAAATGGTCTGGCATTCCCTTTAGGGATATCAGCGTGATACACTGTGCACCTATTCTATTTCCTATTTCGCGTAGCGTGCTTAGCCGTACGATTTGCATTTATACTGGCTCTCATACATAGTATCAAGTTGACGGACATCCGTGGAAGAAGTTGTCATAATGACGACGCTGTAGAAATGTGCGCTTTATCTCTTTCTTCGTGCACCTGATGATACTTATGGGCTGTTTTAAGACATGTTGCGATACATGTGTGTGCTTAGAGGACTGCATGTGATCAGCATAAACAAGATATATACAGGCTGAAGACAAAGCCGACAAAACCGAGCCGTTAAAATAAGTCCTCCCCATTTTGCTGCTTCCTGAACTCATCCTGAATTCATAGGCTCGAAAAACTATATGTTAAGCTTTGCTTGTTCTGATATTGATCCTTTAGCTGCCGAACGCATGAACAATGACAGCTTAAAATGGTTAATGATAGTAACGGTGATCTTATGGAAGTACGCCAATACATTGCTTTTCTATCCTGTGCTCGCCCTGCAGTACACTTTGATGTTGTAAAAATTATTTGCGGTTGAAGTGCTCACGAAAATCCCCCGGTTTATGTTTGAGATCTCTCGGATTAACTTGTGAAAATTGCTACCAGTTAGGGTTAAATTGGGCTTGAATCAGTCTGCAATGTAAAACAAAAATAAAATACTCATAATTGACAAACAAGATGTTTGAGGAGCGAAGAGGAGACAAAACAATGACGACACATGGGGATGTTTTGATGGTAACTGACTGGAATGAATGGGCAGTGTTCATACTGTACTGCAGTTGAGTTGCATCGATTGTGTTTGCGACACACATTCACGTTAACTGAGCCCATTAATCCCATTAATTCTGGTAACACATCAGCAATATTTCTTACATGCAAATTATTGCATGTAAGAAATATCACTGAATTGGACGACCGCACACGGTAAAGGAGAGCAATGTTTTGCCCCGTATATAATATCTCCATTTTCACAGGCATTTGCTTTTTCAAATATAAGGTGGGTCTGCGCTACTTTATCTAGTAAATTCACCATGTGAGAATGAGTCAGGATCCCATACCAGCATACCCGATGTTCCCGTACCTATGAGCATGTGGTGACCAGAAGATGGCCGGGTCATAGGAAGCCAGGCGGTACTGAAAACACGCCAACGGAAGCAAACAATATTTATAAAATTATTATAGGCACTAGACGGCGTCTTTCCCTTCATTTCAGCGTTTCCATGCCCAACACAGCTCTCTGTATATTCGGAATGCATTTCAAAACAATGCTGCGGCCTTCTCTCTTCCTTGGCGTTCCCCTTGCCGCGCTATTATTGTGCCTTCTGTCGAATGATGGTGTCGTAATTTCAGCGCTGCGTCCAATATTGTGGCCGGACCTGGCCGGGCTGAGTGCTCGCCGTGAATGGGAAGTAGTCCAGGAAATACCGGCCCCCACAATCACATACTCCACCGGGCGTCCACTGCACCAGGAAATTCCACCACACCAGGACGTCCACTACACCAGGACGTCCACTACACTAGCGCGTCTACTGCACTATCGCGTCTATTACACCAGGACATGTCCCTGCACTATCGCGTCCACTACACCAGGACATGTCCCTGCACTATCGCGTCTACTACACCATGACATGTCCCTACACTATCGCGTCCACTACACCAGTACATGTCCCTGCACTATCGCGTCCACTACACCAGGACATGTCCCTGCACTATCGCGTCCACTACACCAGAACATGTCCCCGCACTATCGCTTCCACTACACCAGGACATGTCCCTGCACTATGACGTCCACTACACCAGGACATGCTCCTGCACTATCGCGTCCACTACACCAGGACATGTCCCTGCACTATCGCGTCCAATACACCAGAACATGCCCCTGCACTATGACGTGCACTACATCAGGACATGCCCCTGCACTATAACGTCCACTACATCAGGGCATGCCCCTGCACTATGACGTGCACTACATCAGGACATGCCCCTGCACTATAACGTCCACTACATCAGGACATGCCACTGCACTATGGCGTCCAGTACACTAGGACACGCTCCTGCACTATGATGTCCACTACACCAGGGCGTCTACTGCAACAGGACGTCCACTGCAATAGGACGTCCACTGCAACAGGACGTCCACCACACCAGGGCGTATACTGCAATAGGACGTCCATTGCAACAGGGCATCCACTACACCAGGATGTCCACTGCAGCAGGGCGTCTACTACTCCAGATTGTCTTCTGCATTAGGGTGTTCACGGCACCAGGGCATCCACTACATCTGGGTGTCCAGTGCATCGAACTGTCTGTTGCATCCAGGTATCCACTGCATCGAATTGTCTGTTGCACCCGGGTGTTCACTGCATCAGGGAGTGGGATGAAGCACGGTCGTGAAGGTTAACCAGTGAAATGGGAAGGATAACACGGCAGTTCTTGGCGTCATGCTTCTTAGTTTTGTTGGCATCCGCGATGCACATGCATACTCAACGTATGCCCCACTGAGAACGATGGCGAGGTCGGCGCTTTGCACGGTCGGTGTTGTGCATCCTGCATGGGAAGCTGTCGAGATGTTGGCTACTGTGACATAGGGGCGGATACAGGGGGGAGGCACTGAGGTCATGTGTCCTTGTGTCCTGTGTCCTTCCTGAATTGTCCCTCTCTCTCTGAAGGGCACCCCTCCGGCCGGGAAAGGCCGGAGGGGTGCCCTTCAGGAAGGCTCCAGTGCACTCCCCTCTCAAGGAAGTTTTCCGCCGAAGGCGCCCCTCCGAGGAAGAGAACCTTCCCCCTGGCAATGCATGGATCCGCCCCTGACGTGACAGCAGGCTGCGACCGTTCACAGTCAGCGGGCGGGATGCATGTGCCATGCTATCACCCCCCAAACGTGGACGCTGGTGAATACTAAACAGTCATCAGTCGTCCGGCGTAGACCTAAGTATATCACGAAGCCATCACTAATTGCGAAGACACGCTGCTCGATGCATATAAATGGACATAAACTACACTGACGATTCGTCCTGTTTGACAATATGAAGCATAATTTTAGAACTGTTTGCCCTGCATGTCATCACCCTGATTCATAGCATGCGTCATACCTCACCCTCCAGATCACGAGCAGAAAAGGCCGACTAAAATGCGCCAGGTACGGCCGATGAAGCAACTGTTTGATGAATACGACGAGTATTAAGTTTTTGACATGACTATGAACTATCTGCAAGATTTGACATGAAATTGCAGTCGTCATTCAGAGTTAGTGAAGTATAACTTCAATTCGAGGTGCGAAATATGAATCGCTTCGTTCGTAAGATTCGCCATTTCGAATGTTTTCCAGCCTGTGCTAATTTACGGGATTTTATCTGAAAAAAAAACATTTGCTGTGTTTGTCAACCAAGTGCTTGCGGCTGAGACACAGATGCATGCTTGGTCGATTCACAAGCTAGACAAAAATGTACAACAGCATCACATAAAAACTAGCATAAAGGGTTTGCACATATACGTACTCATCCAAACTAAAGCGGAAGCGAATAAAAAAACGCCAGAGACGCATACTAGGAGAATGCCTTGCGCCTGTGCTGGCAACATTAAGTTCGATGTATCACACTTTGTACTGAGTGGTACATATCAAACAAAGTCTGCGCACCCCATCTGGGAATGGATAAGTCACCAGCTTGTCTCGTGCGCCGTTCGCTAGCCTCACCCACAGTATGAAACACTGTCATCAGTGACTAACTCACTATGAAAAACGCAATTTGTGGAGAAGTCGAGAGGTTGGCAGACTGTCAGATTCCTTGCAGAGAGCCAGCCATGCCTTCGGGCAGACCCGAAGCGTTGTCAGTTTGGCTGCGTCCAAGGATTACTTTTACGACGTGGCTACAACATTCCAGCTCTAGCCAATTCAACTTTACCTGAGGAGTTCATCATAAGAGAAAGCAAGTTACATTCCTGAAAGTTTTCAAGTGCAATGAGTGGGCTACACGATGCCGTGTATCGCATCTATGTCTGGATGAAGCAAACGTTGACACGTAGTGGTAGGGTCAGACTAACATCGCAGCATTGCGAGGGACAGAGTGTGTGCCGCCCTTTGAAGGATACGCCAATGTATACATTTATGCGAAACCACACAGACAGGAACGAAACCACACAGACAGGAACGCACTGCTGTGTCGCTTTACAAAATGTGGAAATTATCTGATGAATGTGACCAGAGGTTACCAAAAATCCTGTCCTCATACGCTAGCTTCCAGCCCTTGTCCTATGTATTCACAATATTGTCGTTGAGAAGCATATACATAATTATCATTTGACGAGTGTAGAGATTCAGCGACTGGCCTTTCTTGACTGGCAAATGGCCTTTCTTGACCGTGAACTTTTGCACGCGTTAATATAGGTTTGTGTGATTAGCATATCTCTGAATGCTGTGCTTCGAACATTCTGAGTGACCTGCGACGGTGCAGGTCATACCTAGATCGAGTCTTTTAATGAGCTATGTCAACTAATCTGGTCTATTATTTACCATGTAGGCGAAATTGATAAGCTGGTGCCTTCCCGAGATATGCTAAGATGGGTTGTCTACGCCCTCTTCCCTACCAAACAAATGGAAGATGACAAAGAGCTCAGCAAATTCCGGGCTGAAACTTCTACTGGTGCTAGACTAACCACGTAGTATCAAACCGAATGTAAGCAATCCATTAATAACTTCGTTGAATGATTTAGCTGATAGCCTAGTCTTGTCTTCTAAGTAAATGATAAAGTGAAGTGTATGCGCTTATGGGCGGATGTCATATACGTGCTGTGTACTTGCCATCCCAAAATCCGTGGAAGATTTGTGCGGCGTTTGTTTTGACTATCGCTGTTTGTATTGATCTGTGTCGCGAAACTTCTGTTGCTGGTATTTGAGTTCCTTAAAGGAAACTATCCACCTTTATAATGGGATTTTAACTGAGATAGCAGTTTTGAAGACCACGTCGAGAAATCACTTACCTCATACTCCGTTCGGTCCAAAACATCTTCCAGCCGAAGTTATAAGGCATTTTATCATCGGTTTTGGGACATGGACAGACTCGGTGGGCGTTGTGAAAATTCCTTTGGCGTTCTGAAATTTGTTATTTTATATTATATTTATATTATATAATTATGTATATATATATATTATATATATATATATATATATATAATATATATAATTATATATATATTATATATTATATTATATAATTTATATTCCTCTCTTGGCGAACCTTTAGAGGCCTATGATAAACTTTTTTTTTTTCTCCAAAATCCCGTTTTTTGAAGTATGGGCATAATATTTCGCAAAACCAATGTCATATTCATCATTTTCAGGTGCCAATACCCCTAATTAGTATGATTGCAGAATTTCGGCAAGGTGGTTAGTTTCCTTTAACGACGCGTCCGACTGCTGGGTCATGTAGCGTCGCCAACCTGTCACACCGATTGGTCGCGGGTGGACAAGGCAATGCCGCCGGTTGTCAGATTCGAACCCACCATCAAGAGTCGGACTCCCCACCGAGAGTCGGACTGAGCTACCCGCGGCCTCGTGCCGCGAAACCTCATGGGTTCGTTTTGTTTACTCGACAAAGCACTTTGCGCACTGCTATGGCTAGCTGAAGTGCCATCCCCTCCATCGTTATGATAAATCGTGGGTGGCAGTGACAGTATCAGATCTGCTCCAGGGGCCACCTACATCAGACCAGCCGTCCAGAGCTCCCCCGCCTCGCGCGGCAACATCAAACGCGTCCCGTCCTTGCAGGCGGCAGACCCCAAATCCGGCCGCCGACAGACTGCTTGCCGCCTTCGTGCTCCGCCGTGATCCATGTGCGGTGATCTGCAGTACGCGCTGCGAAGAAAAACACAGGGCATTGTCCCTGTTGCAAATGTTTGGGTAATTTATTATGAGCAGAGTGCAGGCTTTATTCGCCAGTCTGCAGTTTACCCTATCACCGCACCGGTGCCAAAAAGCTTTGCCAAATGCTGAGATCGTCGATTTCTGTGGTTGGTGCACGGGAATTAATTGGCCACTTTAGACAGATTTATTGGGTCATTAGATTGTCCGTTGTGGCTGACTTGGAGTTAATTTGGGCTGGGGATTGTCCGTGTACGTTCTTACACGATGTTTGCACCTCGTGTTGATCGATGAGGCATTAGCAGAACTTCCCTCGATTTCAGGTGCTGGATCCAAGCATCGGGAGGTGGGAGGAACTGTGATAAGGATCGCGAAGCAGTCCCTTCTCGGCGTCTGCGCCATCTGCCCGCCACAGTCTCGATGTCGGCCCGCCTGACGTCATGGCGCTGATGTTAGCGTCAGTATCGGCCGGAGGACGTCATGTCGGCGGCGTCAGTATCGGTATCGGCCGGTTGACGCTATACCGTTGATGTCGGCGTCAGCATCGGTGTCGGCCTGCCTGACGTTATAGCGCTGATGTCGGCGTCAGCATCAGTGTCGGTGGCAGTGTCGGACAGCGGTCGCCATGGCGCCTTCTCACTGCAGTGAATATTCCGCGTTCTGAGCATTCTGCCGGAGGCTACAGTAGCCAGTATGACATGATGCGGCCCCTGTCCATGTTCCGCTGACCGGGCGTACGCAGCTGACCTGACCTGACCCGGGTGGCATCGGCGGTGGCCGCGGTAGGGCGGACAGTAGGCAGGTCTCTGTACGGCTGGTCACGATGTCACCGCCCCGCGATGTCTGCGATTCGTGCCGACATCAGCTGTTGTGGGACGGCGTCAGCACAGCCCGTCGCGAGCGACAGCATGGCGTGAGCACAGCCCGCCGCCAGTTAGTTCAGCGCGGCAATACTGCCGAAGTGGCAGGCGGTGTGGTGTAGTCGGTCTTCCGCCTCAGAGCAGCTGTGTGTTCTAGTCATCGGACCATGCCGCGGCGAAAGTATATATTTCAATCTGTGATATCGACCGATGAGATATGCGGGAATATATTCATGACGTGCGGGGATACTTGTTTCCGTTGACATCTTAATTTTGACCTGTGCACCGCAGCCGGCCGAAAGGTCGGGGTCAGATTTGTTGATCAGGCATCTTACCACCGAAGCAAGGCCCGTCGCACTCCTGGTGACGTGTGTCTACCGATAATGGTCTCGAAGACGCGTGAATCAGGCATCTTACCACTGACGCAATGCCTGTCGCACTTCTGGTGATGTGTGTCTACCGATAATTGTCTCGGAGACGCGTGGATCTGAGCTGGCGACCCAGACATCACTGTAGCTGGAGGGCGGGCCAGGTCACTTAACCAGGCGGCCACACACACACACACACACACACACACACACACACACACACACACACACACACACACATACACCACAATGCTAGGAAATGAAGAAGAAAAAATGCCACGAGGTGAAAATGGGCTGAGCTGCTTGTTAGGTTCTGTAAGTGCATTGTTCCAGTGTCAAGTAGCCACACTACATCATAGGAACAATAGACAGAGCACAGACAAAGGCATATAGTACTCGCAGGCGTGGCGGTAGCATGTGGCAAAAGAAAGGACTGGCGAATATTATTTGTCCTAATGTGATGTTTCCGATCTGAGGCTGACAATTTTGTTGTCCATTGAACGTCATCTAAATGTGGTGGAGCCGACCAGATACCGGCCGAAATTGATATTTATCCGACCTCACTCCCGACGCAGCAGCCATCGCACGTTCAGGATGCCGGAACCATGTCTGCAACATGTACCGAGATTCAACGATCTGCGTGGCACATGCGACCATGTCCGCATCAAAGGTCCGAGTCTCGCAATCAGGTGTAAAATGAGGCGAATGCGATGATACACACATATGGTATGGACAGTGAAAATAGATTCAATCTGATATGCTTCGGAACATTATTGTCCCACTCCAGCTTTATTTGTATTCGTGAATGGCCTGATAGGCGGTGAAAACAACGCAATGCAGTACAGCTTTCTGTTGTTGATCGGCAGCGCCCGTGTAATGTCATCGACAAGCGATCCACGCCCACGGACAGCACTGAAGCGATCCACGCCCACGGACAGCACTGAAGCCGGGCATGTCCCGTGATCCACGCCCACGGACAGCACTGAAGCCGTGCATGTCCTCGGCTGGATGGGGCTTCATGTTCTCACTCATCACGGCGGCCGGAGGCAACCTCCCCTTCCACTAATTACCACGATGGATGGTCTGCATTATTTTATAGTGATCATTTCCGGGGACCGAATGATAGACTATGTGCTTTGGATCTAAATACCGTCAATCCTCGCTCATGCTAATAGCCACGTGATGATAATAAACCCAATTAATTTCAACTCATACCACTGATGCAAAACACCCCTCGGTACCGTCTAATCGTTCGAGCGCAGAATTCTATTCGATCTCGCGTTTTCCAGCGACTGTTAGCAAGACAATGCGGGGAGAACCAAATACTGGGGTATCCATATTGGCAGACAGCATGGGACAATGGATCACAGACAGCTGTAACCATGGGCTGACGGACCACAGGCAGCCGGGACCATAGGCAGCCGGGACCACGGGCTGGCGGACCACAGACGGCCGGGACCACAGGCAGCCGGGACCACGGGATGGCGGACCACAGACGGCCGGGACCACAGGCAGCCGGGACCACGGAATGGCGGACCACAGGCAGCCGGGACCACGGGCTGGCGGACCACAGACAGCCGGGACCACGGGCTGGCGGACCACAGACAGCCGGGACCATGGGCTGGCGGACCACAGACAGCCGGGACCACGGGCTGGCGGACCACAGACAGCCGGGACCACGGGCTGGCGGACCACAGACAGCCGGGACCACGGGCTGGCGGACCACAGACAGCCGGGACCACGGGCTGGCGGACCACAGACAGCCGGGACCACGGGCTGGCGGACCACAGACAGCCGGGACCACGGGCTGGCGGACCACAGACAGCCGGGACCACAGGCAGCCGGGACCACGGAATGGCGGACCACAGACGGCCGGGACCACATGCAGCCGGGACCACGGGATGGCGGACCACAGGCAGCCGGGACCACGGGCTGGCGGACCACAGGCAGCCGGGACCACGGGATGGCGGACCACAGGCAGCCGGGACCACGGGCTGGCGGACCACAGGCAGCCGGGACCACGGGATGGCGGACCACATGCAGCCGGGACCACGGGCTGGCGGACCACAGGCAGCCGGGACCACGGGCTGGCGGACCACAGGCAGCCGGGACCACGGGATGGCGGACCACATGCAGCCGGGACCACGGGCTGGCGGACCACAGGCAGCCGGGACCACGGGATGGCGGACCACAGACGGCCGGGACCACAGGTAGCCGGGACCACGGGAAGGCGGACCACAGACGGCCGGGACCACAGGCAGCCGGGACCACGGAATGGCGGACCACAGGCAGCCGGGACCACGGGATGGCGGACCACAGACGGCCGGGACCACAGGCAGCCGGGACCACGGAATGGCGGACCACAGACGGCCGGGACCACAGGCAGCCGGGACCACGGAATGGCGGACCACAGACGGCCGGGACCACAGGCAGCCGGGACCACGGGCTGGCGTACCACGGACAGCCGGGACCACGGGATGGCGGACCACAGACGGCCGGGACCACAGGTAGCCGGGACCACGGGAAGGCGGACCACAGACGGCCGGGACCACAGGCAGCCGGGACCACGGAATGGCGGACCACAGACGGCCGGGACCACAGGCAGCCGGGACCACGGAATGGCGGACCACAGGCAGCCGGGACCACGGGATGGCGGACCACAGACGGCCGGGACCACAGGCAGCCGGGACCACGGGCTGGCGGACCACAGACAGCCGGGACCACGGGATGGCGGACCACAGACGGCCGGGACCACAGGTAGCCGGGACCACGGGAAGGCGGACCACAGACGGCCGGGACCACAGGCAGCCGGAACCACGGAATGGCGGACCACAGACGGCCGGGACCACAGGCAGCCGGGACCACGGAATGGCGGACCACAGGCAGCCGGGACCACGGGATGGCGGACCACAGACGGTCGGGACCACAGGCAGCCGGGACCACGGGCTGGCGGACCACAGACAGCCGGGACCACGGGATGGCGGACCACAGACGGCCGGGACCACAGGCAGCCGGGACCACGGAATGGCGGACCACAGACGGCCGGGACCACAGGCAGCCGGGACCACGGAATGGCGGACCACAGGCAGCCGGGACCACGGGATGGCGGACCACAGACGGCCGGGACCACAGGCAGCCGGGACCACGGAATGGCGGACCACAGACGGCCGGGACCACAGGCAGCCGGGACCACG
Source organism: Ashinkailepas kermadecensis (assembly GCA_034440615.1). Lineage (NCBI taxonomy): Eukaryota > Metazoa > Arthropoda > Thecostraca > Neolepadidae > Ashinkailepas > Ashinkailepas kermadecensis. Next base: position 143,569 of record JAOTOM010004647.1, on the reverse strand, counting down.
GGATGGCGGACCACAGGCAGCCGGGACCACGGGCTGGTGAGGGCACATTCGGGGACATCAACTGGCTAACTGCAGTAGGTGGGGGGGGGGAGTAGCAGGACATTTGCGGAATTTCAGTGGTGGGAAGGACGAAGGTCCCGCCCGCAATCCCACGGGCGGCCGTTTTAACGACCCTCGGATTTATGTTAATGCCTTTCGAACTGCATATTGCAGCTGCACAGTACTCTTAGTTTGAGTAATCAATCTAGCATCTTGTGGCAAAACAATGTCTCGGAGGCAAGTTCTCGGTGATGCCGTTGCGCAGCCTCGAGCGAGCTGTTGCAGATGATATACGGCCGCCATGCACCGCAACACCGCCGCCAGCCCCTGCAGGCCCTGCAGCTCCTGTCAGCCAACAAAGGAGACCAACCAGACAAGACAATCGCCACTCTCTATTCAGTTGTGCGTCGGCATCATCGCGGCGCGACACCTGTACACCGAAGTTCGTGCTGGACACTCGCAGTCGGGTCTGAGTTATGGCGTGTCTCGCCACCGGAGGCTCACTATCTGCAGCGAGCGGGGCGGCGCGAGCGGTTGTGTTGCTGCGACCCGCCCTGCGGAGGGTACACACCGGTTCGAGGCGCAAGATGTCCGTGTCGTACTAATCAGAGGTGCTGTCAGGGCTTTGCTAGCGGAGTGGCAGCCAAAAGAACACAAGGAACAGGATAGGGTTCAAAGACCATACGTTACTCAGATAGTTCAGTTAGTGGATCACTGTCCTGTGTCGTCTCCCTTGTCCTGCTTGGTAGTTCAGTTGGTAGATCACTGCCCTGTGTCGTCTCCTTTGTTCTGCTTAGTTCATTTGGTAGATCACTGCCCTGTGTCGTTTCCCCTTGTCCTGCTTGTGACAGAGGATGTTCCTTCAGTCGACAGACGGCGCTCCTGCCTGTGGCAGAGGGAAGTCCTGTCGATGACAGAGGACGCAGTTGTGACTGTCTCTGGATCTCCATGCCGCCTTGTTTACAAAATGTGCGCACTGACACGAATATGTGACGATGTATGACATGATGACGATATATGTGACGACACGAACATGTGACGATGTATGACATGATGACGATATATGTGACGACACGAACATGTGACGATATATGACATGATGACAATATATATGTGACGACACGAACATGTGGCGATATGTGTGACGACAGGAATATGTGACGATATATGGCATGATAACAATATTTGTGACGACACGAACATGTGACGATATATGACATGATGACAATATATGTGACAACATGAACATGCGACGATATATGACATGATGGCGATAATTGTGACGACACGAACATGTGACGATATATGACATGATGACAATATATGTGACTACACGAACATGCGACGATATATGACATGATGGCGATATGTGTAACGACACGAACATTTGACGGTATATGACACAATGACGATATGTGTGACGACACAAATATGTGACGATATATGACATGATGACGATATGTGTGACGACACGAATATCTGACGGTATATGATATGATGACGATATGTGTGACGACACGAATATGTGACGGTATATGACATGATGACGATGTCTGTGACGACACGAATATATGACGATATATGACATGATGACAATATGTGTGACGACACGAATATCTGACGGTATATGACATGATGACGATATGTGTGACGACACGAATATGTGACGGTATATGACACGATGACGATATGTGTGACGACACGAATATGTGACGATATATGACATCATGATGACATGTGTGACGACACGAATATGTGACGGTATATGACATGATAACGATATGTGTGACGACACGAATATCTGACGATATTTGGCATGATGACAATATATATGTGACGACACGAATATCTGACGGTATATGACATGATGACGATATGTGTGACGACACGGATATGTAACGATATATGACATGATGACGATATGTGTGACGACACGAATATGTAACGGTATATGACATGATGACGATATGTGTGACGACACGAATATGTGACGATATATGACATGATGACAACATGTGTGACGACACGAATATGTGACGGTATATGACATGATGACAATATGTGTGACGACACGAATATGTGACGGTATATGACACGATGACGATATGTGTGACGACACGAATATGTGACGATATATGACATCATGACGATATGTGTGACGACACGAATATGTGACGGTATATGACATGATGACAATATGTGTGACGACACGAACATGTGACGATATATGACATGATGACAATATTTGTGACGACACGAATATGTGACGGTATATGACACGATGACGATATGTGTGACAAAACGAATATGTGACGATATATGACATGGTGACAATATGTGTGACGACACGAATATGTGACGGTATATGACACGATGACGATATGTGTGACGACACGAATATGTGACGATATATGACATGATGATGATATGTGTGACGACACGAATATGTGACGTTATATGGCATGATGACAACATATGTGACGACACGAATATGTGACGGTATATGACATTATGACGATATATGTGACGACACGAATATGTGACGGTATATGACATGATGACGATATGTGTGACGACACGAACATGTGACGGTATATGACATGATGACGATATGTGTGACGACACGAACATGTGACGGTATATGACATGATGACGATATGTGTGACGACACGAACATATGGCGGTATTTGGCATGATGACAATATATATGTGACGACACGAATATGTGACGGTATATGACATGATGACGATATGTGTGACGACACGAATATGTGACGATATATGACATGATGACAATATGTGTAACGACACGAATATGTGACGGTATATGACATGATGACGATATGTGTGACGACACGAATATGTGACGATATATGACATGATGACGATATGTGTGACCACACGAATATGTGACGATATATGATGACAATATATATGGGACGACACGAATATGTGACGGTATGACATGATGACGATATGTGTGACGACACGAATATATGACGATATATGACATCATGACGATATGTGTGACGACACGAATATCTGACGGTATATGACATGATGACGATATGTGTGACGACACGAATATCTGACGATATTTGGCATGATGACAATATATATGTGACGACACGAACATGTGACGGTATATGACATGATGACGATATGTGTGACGACACGAATATGTGAGCCGCACAGCAAGCACAAGCAATCTAGAAAACACAGCTAACCCAATTTCCAACCCACTCACACCCGGGGTCGTCTCGTATCCTCGCCTCCGCTCCACATCCACTGCTGGACAGAATTCCTCTCAATTTCCTCCTGGATGCTGTCTAGTCGGATGAGTGCTGCGTACACACACATAAGCCACTGGCACGACACGCATGTTGAAATCGGGCCACAGGCGACCGGGCAGCTGTGGAGACCAGCACTCTGTCGATGGACTGACACTGTGTAGCGACGTTACCACGGCAAGCGACTGAGTACGCATCCTGCCGCCCCCTCCCAAACATTACCCGAGCTGAATTTTGACGGTTGTCCGTATATTACAGCAATATATTGACGGTCGCCATAGTTCCCCAGCATGGCAACTGCCGCGGCGGTGTCGGCAGACCACGCCGACAGGCCGTCACATGGTCTGTCCCCTCGCCCTCGGCCCATCCGGGTCACAGCCGCACTGAACGCCCCCCCCGCCCGCAGCCGTCGGCAGATAACAGAGGAATGCTCATCCACACGTCGTGCTCGCCGGGCCGCTATCGGTCGGCGCAGATAGCCCCGCTGATGGACACGGCCCTGTTGTCGGCCGCGCGCCGGCACTATGCCCCAGTCAGTCAACTCCTCTGTGGCTCTCTGGCCGGCCCTCCGTGTGGCTGTATAACCCTCTTTACGGCCCTCCGATCACATTTGTGGCTGCCAGATCCTCTGTGACTCTTGGCACCGCCGTGTGGTTCAGCTTGGTAGTCCAGTGTGGCGTCGACTCAGGTTTGCTATTCCCGCGCTTCTTTGCCTTACTCTGGTCGTCTTCGTGCTTGGTTCCTGTGTTTCTGTGTGTTCGCTTTGTGAAAGATCGGAAGCATGTGAGGAAATTATATATACATACATACATATATATTAACATATATATTAAACATATATATATATATATATATATATGTATATATATATGCCTATATTGTTTGCCCATTGCATTGCAATCTTCTAAATTCCCTGTCCGTGCCAAATTCAAATTGCAGTAGATAACCCACAGCCCGAGATAAACCTTCAGAGGTTTCGTGATGCACAGGATCTTGCCGCTGATAGGAAACGCCTTGCTTTCGATTGTTTTCAGAGAGGTAGTCCAGATGTGCTACCGAGCGCTACTGAAGAAAACAAACACATTTGTAGCTTCACAATCGAGACAAGAGCTTACGGCAATCATGGGCGGAGTACTTCGAAAATTACTGGTGGGGTCCAATTCATGGAGGCAATGTATACTGCCAATTGGGCTGGTGGGGCCCGCCACATGATGGTTCCATGTAAAGAGAGTAGGAATTTGGTGGGACCAATGAGGTAAGGTGGGCCCAGTTTGCACCAAAAGTAAGGGAGACCCTTGATGCTGACCAGACCCCGTGCTGACGTCCAGATAGCTGATGACCCGACACACTATCTAATAAGCAGCAGATGTTTGCCAGTGCTGGCTTTAGCACACTTCCGGCGCACTGCACTTCGTCACCTTCGTCAGTGCAGTGGAGGGTGTTGCGACCCCGTAGCACTTCCAAACGGAGAGAGTCTTCCAAACTGGAGAGGGGTAGCATAGCCCCCACCTGCAAGGGCGAGGGCTAGAACTACAATGACAAGTTGTATTTTGAGTTGGAACACAATCCATACACCACGTCACGACAGCACAGATCGCGTGACGATCAGAACATGGCCCACCGGCAGTCATCTGATGCTACGCTCAGAACATGGCCCACCGGCGGTCATCTGATGCTACGCTCAGAACATGGCCCACCGGCGGTCATCTGATGCTACGCTCTGGGACATCCGACCCTGAAGTGTCGCGCCAGCATCAATCGTGCGCCAACGGGATGGTCAGCAGGTCGGCTGCAACCATTGCCACGGTGCTCATGTAGCAGCGCCTCAATGGGGGATGGGGGGGGGGGGAGGACTCGCCCGAGGCTGCGACTCACGAGCATGCAACTCTGGTGGTGGTTACTGTCGGCTCGCCTAGTGATGGTTACTGTTGGCTACCTCACTGATGTTTACTGTCGGAGGGCATGGGGGCAATTGTTGTCGCATAGCCTTGTAATGGCTACTGTCGGCTGACTTAGTGGTGTTTGGTTTTTACTTAGTAGTGGTTGCTGTTGGCAAGTGAGTGATGCTATTGAATAGATGAAGCGACTAACTATTTCACAAACACATTCGAGCAAGGCAGACCATTTTAACTCAAGTCATGAGCGGTGTTCAGGTTGTGATCACGGGATTCGAGGTGGTTCGCTGCTCTGAGGTTCGTTGCAACATGTCAATGGGAGTGCTGTTTAGATGATTGGGTTTGGGTTCGGTAATTGTGTGATTATGAAGTTTGAGGGCTGGTAGTGATCTGAATGGGGATCGTCCGCTCAAACGGCGGATTAATCCCCATATTTTGCTTAAAGGTGTGTCGAAAGTGAGTTGCTGAAGGTAATTTGCCCATGAACGGCGCCTAGCATTACGTATAATGCAGCGTGTTCTTGCCCATTCATGGTTCCTGTTGATTAAATTTTGTTGGTCGGGATGGCGTAAATATTTTCTAAATGCTCGTTTTCTAGTGGCTATTGCTTGGGAAACTTCTATGGACCACCAGGGGACTGGGGTTCGTTTTGTGATAGGTTTTGTGAGTGGAATTGTTGCAGACGCTGCCTGTAAAAGTGTGTTGGTAATTAAATGAATGTTTTGTACTGGAGAAATGTCCGGGTTGTATTGTAACGACGAAAGCTCCTCAAATTTTGTCCAGTCGGCCCTCGAAAGTTTCCTGCGAGGAATGAAACTTGTTGTGGTATCGGCAGTTGTTGAAATGGTCGGTACTAATTTTATGGGGTAGAGATCGCTATCATGAATGTCTGTGTCTATTGTCCAATCAAATTCGTTGGCCGGGCTGGAGAACAAATTGTTAAATCAATGGCAGTTTCTGTATTGTGACCGAGGTGGAAAAAGTTGGTTCACCGGTGTTGAGTAATAGTAAATTGTGTCTGTCTAAGATGTGTTCAACTAGGCGTCCGCGGGTGTCTGGAGGTGTGCGTGTTCTATCCCACGCTGGGCTATGAGCGTTAAAATCGCCAAGTAAAATGAAATGGTTTTTGAAATGTGTGATGAGGTTTTCTAATTGTGTCAAAATGTTTGTATTGTCTGTGTATGGCGGAATATATAGCGAACATACATCTATATTCCTACCACGGAAACGCAATGTATAAGCTACGGCTTGTAAAGGTGAATTCAGTGTAATTTGTGTATGTGTAAAATCATTGTTGATGTAAAGTGCTGTACCGCCACTGCGGTGTGGTCCATTGACCTCGTCGTGACCGTATAGCGAATAATTGTAAAGATTGAAATTATATGTATCTGTGGGTAAGAACCAGGTTTCCTGAAGTGCGATGAGAATAGGTGTGAGAATACTGAAAAATGCTTTCATTTCTGCCCATTTGGATATTAAACTACGGCAATTCCATTGTAAAAATGCAGACATTGGGATAATAAACATTACTGTTTGTGTGCACCTTTCGGTGCGTGCCTCATCCATGCGTGGAGGTCAGGCGGGCGTGTGGTTTGAGGTCGGACGGCTGCACCCGAGCCGTCCGGCTGGTCGGTGACCTTGGCGGCCGTCTCATGGCGGCCTGCCACTGCCGCGGGGGATGCCGGCCGGTTGGGAGTCGGTCGGGTCACGTGGTCGCCGGCTTGCACCGGGCGCCCCGGGTTCGGTCGGTGCGCCACCGAAGTGGCTCGCGTTTCCCCGGCAGCCGGATGGCTGCGGGGTCTGGAATTCCTTGCGGATTTTTTTTGGCGTTTGTTTGGTCGGAATGGTCTGTGTGTTTTGAGCCAGGGTGGTTTGTGTAGGTGTGGTGAGTGGTGCAAGTTTTTTGAGTGGAGCTAATCCGGGAATCATGTCAGTTTGGATCGAGGTAAAAGTAGTGTTGACGCGACGTGTGGGAGGAGCAACGGTGGCCGCCTGGGCGTAAGTTTTGGTGGTCGGGGAGGTGGCCTCGACGGTCCGCCGGGCCTGCGGGTAGGAGACTCCGGTCGTGGCCTTGACGGCGCAAACCTCTTTTTCCCGTCGCCAGACTGGACATTGGTTGGAAGTGGTGAGGTGATCGGATGTGTTACAGCTGAGGCAGTGGACAGGCTTGGAGCAGGTGGAATCAGGATGGGGTGTTTCTCCGCACTTGGGGCACCGGGCGGACTGGCGACAAGTTTTAATGCCATGACCGAAGCGCTGGCAATTAAAACAGCTGAGAGGATTTGGAATAAATACGCGGACTTGGAATCGGATGTAGCCGGCGAGGAGGGTCTTGGGAAGAGTTGTAGAGTTGAAGGTAAGGACAAGGAGGCTTGTATCGCGTTTCTGGCCGTCTTTAAATGAGGTAATGCGGTGACGTGGGTCACCCCCTCCGGCCTGAGCTCCGTCTGGATAGCCGCCTCAGTCATGAAGCGGAGCTCCGGCGCGAAGACGGTCCCTTTTTTTTTTTGGGTGGGTTTTTTTTTTTTTTTGGGGTTTTTTTGGGGGGGGTTTTTGGAGGTTTTTGGGGGGGGTTGTGGGGGGGGGGGGGGGGGGGGGGGGGGGGGTGGGGGGTGGGGGGGGGGCTTGGCTGGCGTCAGAGGACAAGGGCTTCCATTCAATGGATTTCTGACGCGGGTCATCAAGGATATGTGCGCCTTGGTGTCAGGTCCCTTCACTGAAACCCCGTTTCCCGGGAAACCTACATAACCTAAAGAAACGAGACGGACACGAAACACAGGGAACAGATCTACATAAACAAATTCACGACCAGAAACCATCAAAAAACTGTCGCCCCACGAAAAAAAAACGCGGCACGGGCAGACCCACGCAAAACTGGCAGGGCGGAGTAATCAATGTGCTCTGGTAATGTGTGAGCGAATAGCAATGAATACTCCATGGGCAGGTGAAGTCGACGTTTTAGGGCATATAGACTTTAGTTCCGATGTGTTCAGTAAGACTAGTAAGACTATGCATGTAGCTGACACGTATCAGTAGGCCTGTAGCATCAGCAGGTGAACCCTAATTACTAAAATATTCCAGCAATGAACATGTTGTCATATCCAGCCGCATTGGCATGGCCAAGATTTGTATCGGGTGTGGTTCTGCGCACTTGACGCGCCGGATGTTGGCCTGGTGAAAGTTTGTGAACTATTTGGCGTATCTCTACGGAATTCTTAAAATTTGGAATCAGTGAGCTCTCTAAAACAATGAGCATTAATAGCGCTGGCGGTAACTACGTGGTAGGAATATCGATGAGCGAGAACAACTTCACAAACACATTCGAAAGCATATGAGTCCTTCACCCCGACGTGGTCTCTGCATCTGGCAATTGGCATCGGGGATGTTATCACTAAAGTATCGATACCGGAGACCTAAGTACACATGTACAGCTTAATCAATAAACCCACATGTGCAAAATTAGCATGCCAAAATATGACTACAGGAAATTACAGAAATCGGAAATTATTCATGGTGAAATATATAATTTGCGAAAACGAAGTTAAAGAAGCGGACCAAAAATTCATTTGGCATGCGATCTACGCACATGACAAGTGCAACAGGAATATATTTGGACCTTCAAGCTAAGAAGGTTTCACCTTCTATATTAATTCTAGGATAGGAATGTAATCCACAAATATCATGAAAGATTTCAGTTATTCCAGCTATACTTCGAATATTCCAAGAAGCGAATAACGAAATTGATATTACGGCTTATTTCGAAGGTATACAATTATACCGAAACTGCTTTAAGGTGTTGAAACGACCAGTCCAAATTGATCCGATTTGCAGCATCAATCTTTCGATTAAAGTAAGGTGTTGATCTCAGCTGGATGATGGCAGTAGGAATACAACCATAACCGGACAACTACATGGGTGCCTACACGCACTGCCCAGAAGCTAATCGCGACGCGACAGCGATGCAAAAACAGGTAGCAGTTGTCCATCCGCGTGACGTCTTTGGGGCACACAGCATTACCGGTGACGTCACCGCGGGCAACGCAATCCAGTGAAATACGACCGTGGCATTACCGTCCACCATAGTCCACCGTAATTCACGCGGGGCTCCTTAACCCTTAACGGTATGCATCACTGGAGTTCACCAATGCAGGGTGAGCTGACCACCCAGTCGACTCCAGATCGTTACTTTGACGGATTGGTGGTGGTACGTCATGAACCCGAGCCTGTCTCATATTGCGCTAGCCTCGTCCCACCAGCATCACTTCTCATGGCCTGCACAGCCGCAATTGAATTTGAATTGGTCTGGAGACAATACGTGTCACAAGCTTCCTCTATATCTAGCGCGCTTGTATGCCAATACAATCACACGGTACATACCAGCTCAACCACTAACCAATGTGGACTGTTCCCTTCAAGAGCCAGTGGGGTGCAGACCTCGCGTCAGCCTTACTTTGCCAAAAATGATCCGCACTAAATGCGACTGGATGTCGACGCAGCCAAGGTCAGATTTACATACGAATGCGCTTGGCTTGGTGCACCTAATTTTCTCGCATTTTACTGCAGACAATGAAGGAGCCTCGTCGCCCGCCCTTGCTCTGCGTTTGAAATTCCGGGGAGCTGCTCACATGCCGACACGCACGGAGCCGAGCCGCGCCTACACGGTTTGGAATGAGGTAATCACACGGCCAGCAGCTGTTGATCACTAATATTTCCGCGCACTCCGTCCACGCTCTAGTGATTCGGCGTCCGTCAGAGCACCCGGCGTGCGGTGAATCATCCGCATTACCGGGCCATAACCCGAGTCGGACATGGCCGCTAAATTGCCGCGGTAACGAGACGGCAGACATGGCGCGGAGAGCCGCAGCACGCCGCCGCCGCTGTTGCCGGCTAATTACCTGGAAACCCCGGAATTATGCGGCATGCCAGGCGGTCGGCCTGAGAACAGCGTGCGCCCGCCTCCGAGAGCCCGAACCGCCGCCGGCGGCCGGCCAACTGCCGGTGTACATCGCCCCAATCACGGGTCAACAATTAACAACCAATTAGCCGGGCGGCAGTCCGGCGGCGGCCGCCAGCCTGGCCGGCAATAGCCCCTCATAACCCGCGGCCGCTATTGCATATTGCAAATGCCCGCTGATCGGCTCGTAAATCTGTGCAACGAGCAGCGGCGCAGGGCGGTCCGCCGGCCACCCTGACTGCGGGTGTATCCGGGCAGCCGCGAGATGGCGCCGTCACAGGCGCCCTGCACCCTGAGACGGCCACCCTGAGACGGCCACCCTGAAACGGCCACCCTGACTACGGGTGTATCCGGGCAGCCGCGAGATGGCGCCGTCACAGGCGCCCTGTACCCTGAGACGGCTACCTTGAGACGGCCACCTTGAGACGGTCACCTTGGGACCTTAGCACATGCCGGAGTCAGGGGGCTTGGCGGTGATCCGTACCGAAGTCAAGGGTAAAGCAGGACTGATGCCGGGATTATGGGTGCCAGGATTATGGAGCCAGGGGTAAACCGTGACTGATACTGTGGTTTGGGGGTACCCGAAGTCAGGGGATTCCGACGCAGTAAGTCACCGTGCCCCATACCAGTGACTTACTGCTGAGTGGGAACGGTGAACTGTGACTGATACCGTCGTCAGGGGTAGACTGTGTCCCATATCGGTGACTTACTGTTAAGAAGAACGGTGGCCCGTGACCAGCATCGGACACGGCGACGATGGGACTGATCCCATGACAGAGGCAGGGACGGTGGACCGTGACCAGCATCGGAAGTGACGATGGGACTGACCCATGACAGAGGTAGGGACGGTGGACCGTGACCAGCATCGGACACGGCGACGATGGGACTGATCCCATGACAGAGGCAGGGACGGTGGACCGTGACCGGTATCAGAGAGAGAGAGTGACGATAGGGCTGATCCCAAAACAGAAGCAGGGATCGTGAAACGTGACCGATATCGGAGACAGTGACGATTGGACTGTTCCTATAATAGAGTCAGATATGGTGAACCTTGGCTCTTTCAATCCATCTCCCCCTGTATGATCTAGCACACCAGTTTGCTCTAAGCCCACGCTTTGTGAAAAAATGATGATGCCAAAGAAAGTATTCCAATGTTTCATACTTAAGGCAGGCTGCCGGGCACGGACTCTAAAGTTAATTTATAAGAACATCCTTCGGCGCTCTACATAAGCGAATGCACCCAATGCACAGCGCGCCAAGATCTGGTAGACTGCATCTGTTCGTCAGGTTTGAATTCACGTTGCATCGACATCTACAGGTAGGTCCGTGCTGACCAGACATCTTGCAGACAGGTGCTGGGCGACCCAACATCTACAGATCTACCGGCGGGCACGTGATGGTCTGACATCTACAGATGGCCCGTGGGCGACCAGACATTTACAGGCAAGCCCTTGGTGATATGATGTCTGCAGGATCATTGATAACGTGAGACGGTGATGAAGGTGGGCATACAAATCACATATGCAGAACACGTCAATAACATTAGCTAACTGCATCGACTGATCAGCCGGCTATGCATAATGTACTCTGGCTGCATGGCCTGCTGTTCCGATATCGATTGTGTTGCAGCACAGCGGAAACCGGTCTGGAATGTATGCTAATATCTGGCTGCGGAACAGGCGGAGATGTTCTACCCAGAGCCACAGCCAGTCGATGCTGTTTAAATTTTGTCAGATTTCAAGCAATTGCACGGACAGTACCAATTATGACCCATATATTATCACACCGTCGAGGCACTATGACATCGCACAGCAGAACATCTGAACAACACATGCAACACACAGAAGCAGGAGTATGTGTGTGAGATTTCAGAGTAATTTCGTGAACCAATTATGTGCATATATTTCGAACAGAGTGACTGTGATCGCCTCGCGTGGCACAAAATAGGTTCAGATCACTTGCTTTTGAAGTTTTTAGTTCAATTTGACTTCATTGGACAGTATTGGCTGAAACATACTAACCCGAATGGGGCTGGAGCCCCACTAATGGATGATTGCCATGGGTATCGTGTCTCTTGTCAGAGCATGAGCAAATGCACTTTGTATTCGCAAAATTCGAAGAAAACGGAGATCATGCCCACCAGTCGAGCTGAACACAGCCACATGGACTTGAGATGTCCGAAAATGTCTGGACACAAACAGTTGTTACCTACCGTGACATACAGCTGAAGCAAGTATTAGAAAACTCTGTCAGCCCCGAGTGATCCAACTCTGCTAACGGTGCTTCATCCTGATCTAGATCAGTTACCTAACGTAAAGTTGGCTTAAAATTTTCAAGATCTTAAATGAAGGCAGAAGCTATTGATGTCAAGTTTCAGCCGACTGCTTCTTTCTGTTCGCCGCTTATTTCAGGAAACCGAATGGGGTCGGGGTCAATCACCTTGCACTGCCCGGAATAATACAGCATTCTTGTAATATGTTCACCCTAGAGGTTACATCTCCTGCAGCATTCCAACCATCGTACATTGTAATCCTCCTGGAGGATACTTCTCCTGGGAACCTTTAACCGTCCTGTAGTGTGGAAAATCTGAAGGATGCCATTCATGCGTCGGTGTGCTTCTCCTGCAGAATAACTCTGAATCAAAATACTATTGCGTAGAATGCCTTCATTGCATGATATATTTCTACTTTGTCTTGCCATATACAGAGCGACATCGCAGGCAACAACTCTGTTTATTCACCACTTCCGCGGATATAGCGTTTTGATTCGACAGAAGTATGCAAATCAGCCAATGGCATGACCGGATCTAAATCTAATTTCCATCATTGCATCAGCACAAACCCGGTCTGACGCGTCCGATATCATTTCATGCCGACCGAGCAGAGCCGAAAATATAGCAATGCTTGATATTGAAATGGGGTGTGGTGGGCATGGCAGGCTGGACAACTCACACTCGACGCAGCTAGGACGGGCGCTCGGACTGACTGAACTTGAAACGAAGATGCACTAGGATACTGAGACAGACGTGCGTTTCTATTGGGTGCATATCTGAAACACATAGACTGGGACAACAGCGCCGAGAAATCAAGTGGGTTGTGGTCAGCGTAGGGAGAAGATCAATGGGGAGATGGCAAGGGAAACCACGGCTGATTAAGAAGGTAGGTAGGCGAAGGGAATAGAGAAGACAGCAGAGAGCAGATCAAATACAAATCTGAGAGAAGCCAGAAGAGGGAATTAGGAACAGGGAAGAGAACAGGCAAGCGAGAAGAAACAGCGACAAAAGGAATACAGAAGAGAAAGAATGAAGTACACTGATTAGGGGAAAGGAAAGCAATAGCAATAACAGGAATAGACTGGACGTAGATAGAGGAATAGTGCTGGGAGAGTGGTGGAAGCAGAGGGTGGGAGTAGAGACTAGGCGGCCAAATGGATGACTGAGGCAGACGAGACATGCTTCCGCCTTTAAAAAGTGGTCGTGGGTATCGTAGAGCACGACCTCAGTAAATCATGGCGAGGGCGATACGGGCCGCAATTATATGGCTCTGGTTGTTTCCGATTCCCCATCATCTAGACACGGATCCCTAGTTATCCGACTCGCAAACCAATTTTATCACCTTGTTAACGCATCATTCTTGGTGAACGAAATGGAGATTACTTTTTTATTTCACAAACGAGCCAGGCGTGACTGGTTTCGGGCGGGAATGTATTCCGATAGCAGTATGCAAGGATTCTCTAGGCTTTTTTGTTTCGTCGTGGCGAGTACGATCAACTATCATCTTCTCGATCATTGGGTGCCTCTGTAACGTGGAATGTATCGCTCCCAGTTGTGATCAAATGGTGCAAGTGGTCAATGTGGTGCACTATTAAAAAACAAGTTTAAGGAAACCCATATTGTATGTCACAATAAAAAGCATTGAGGTGATGAAGTGGGGTGAAGGAGTAATACCTACTTATCACTTCAAGTATGTCGGCGGAATTGATGCTCATATGAGAAAAGCAGAAAGCCATTATGAAGCTATCCTATTTACCATCGAAAAAAATGATACCATGCATATCCATTCCTGTGGAAATAAAGCAAACTAAGGTCAAGCCAGATAATGCGAACTTTAGCTCTCGCTTTATGACTAATGATTGCGGGGGTATGTCGCTTTATCACGAATGAATAGCGGGCATGTCGCTTTATGACTAATGAAGGGCGGGACATGTCGCTTTATAACTAATGAATGGCGGGGCATGTCGCTCTTTGACTAATAAAGGGTGGGGTGTGTGATCGAGACACCACGCTCGATTCTTAGGATCTGGCGGGAACACCATAAGAGAGGCACTGTTGAAAGTTGGCAGGATTAGGTTGAGACCAGATGGACATTTCTTTATACAGCATGTGTCTGATGTGATAGGTCACTGAGGTATTACCTGACATACACGGAGTTATGTTGATTTCACAAGCCTGCACCTAAAATCGGTCGCATTTGGTGATGACCGGGATAATGCTCAGTGGCTTCCCCTTGAAGGTATCTTTTAGGCTGCATTGTATAAGCACAATGCATTTCTGAATTAATATATGTCAAGAAGTATGCACCAGGATGGCTCGAACTCTTTGTGACCTTGACCACCAGACACTGCATCTTGTTTGTCAAATGTTGGGAAGCATTGCTCGGAAAATAATGATCACAATGCGGAGAAGAAAAGGTTGGAGAAATGTTCCTAAGATGCACCAAATAGGCTCCGGTATCAGGTACTTAAACGTGGGCATGGCTACGCTTCAAAAGCTAAGGGCCTACCGCGTCTTGAACACACAACCTTTCATAAGATACAAGCGAGGTTCACTAGACCTACCACCTGCAGATTCCAAACATTGCTGACAATCTGAAACAGCGACCTCTGACCTGACCAATGAGGTCGTACCTGTGGCTCATCGGTGTCGAGAAAGCTGTTGCGAGCTTTTCATTGAACGGTTTTGTAATATCGCTCGATTTGTCTTGCCACACCTCCTAGTTGCGACGGTCACGGGCGGTCATCTCGAGCCACCTCTCGTCAGCGGCGGACCCGGTGAGCCTCTCGTAAAGCGAGGGCTGAGTAAAGTGATCAGTTAGTTCGTTGGTGATGAATCCGGTCGCCTCGGTTATATGAACGTGATCGCCAGTTGTTTAAATAAATATTCCGAATTACGAGAATTAGCAGCACTACTATTTCAGCGGATATGTTCCTGAGGTCCTCTACTTGGAAATGGAACCTGAAGGGGTATCAGGAAGATATGTAGTTTCGATCTGGTACCTTAAGAACTCAGTCAAACTTACAGCTAGATGTTGGATATTGATATAAACCTCGATCTTGGATTCTAAATGGTTCCTCATTAAACTGGCACCGGGGTCTTGGATCCTAACCCACGCTGTCTCTCCGGTCAGATCCCCACACCCCGTCTCGCGGTGGGTGTCCTTAAACACCCCCGCCTAACTTCCAAACTAAGCGTTGCATGAAAACGAACGACGTACCATCAGGAAGCCCTCGATGAATAGGGTCCAGAATTGTTCTTATTTTTATGTTGGATAATTTTAAAATTCAAAATGTCAGTTTTTTAAATAAAAATCGATGTTTCAATGACATTATATATCAGCATATTATGGTAGATTAGGTCGTACAATGCAACTTTCAAGGTATTTAGGTCATGCAAATTCAAAATAAACCATAGAAATAGTAGTGTCAACTAGGATTAGCACACATTGCGCACTTTATAATAACCTGAACTCAGGCCACATGGCGGAGGTCAAATAAATTGGATAAGGAACTTCTCGTGATGCTTCTGCATGCTTACCAAGGTAAAAATAGTGTTAGAAGAGCATGCATGTTACAGAAATAGGAACGTTGGCCCAGAATGGGCCGAAATTAGCCGTGAACTCAGTTCGCTGCCCTGGTCTCAAACACAATTCCGAGATATCAGTTTTGGAGATTTTACTGAATTGCACTCACGAAGCAAGCTTCATTGCAATATCTCATCATGTGTATTGGTTATAAATCCTCGAACATTCTTGTTTTGGTCCTCTTTGACCTGAGCTAGATCATTGACCTTGCATGACCTGAGGTTGAAATGTTTACTTCAGACGCGAAAAATGATCCGGGAAAAGGCACGTAAAATTTGTGGCGCTGCGTGACGCCGTTTTCCCGTTGTAGCGGAAAACTTTAGGGGCGGGGGAACCCCGAAACGTGGCGGGTTAAGCAATTCGTAGCAGAAGCAGTTTCTTGATCCTTGATTATCGCTCCATGATGACAAAGCGTATATAGAATATCGAACAAATATCTATGCAACAATGCAGGAAATGCACGCTGCTCCAAACATCGTCAAAACATCGTTCCAAAAATGATATGTCAGCCTGCCTGATGAATTCTGAAGCAGGATGTGCATTTTGTGAAGGCATTAAATTCGACTTCGATCCTGAACCGCGGTGAGAATCATTCGTCGAAGATAATGGTCAGATCGTTGATCCAGATTAGAAGTATGCTTTGTTATTGACTGTCAATCAAGCCGTCGAAAACTAGACCCGGGATTTTGGGTAATATTTAGATATGTTGTCAACATGGGCCTTGGTGCAAACAACATTTGGATAGGAGGCTGATGCATAGAACCAGGGATCGATTTCTGGAAATCAAGCGCACTTGGCAATCTGGAAATCAAGCGCATTTGTTGGTTAGTACTGCGTAGCATAGAAAGACCGCATACACTGCAAGCTTAGCTAAGCCTCCGGGGACGAATGCTCGGGTGTGCTTGGGCTCACATGAATATCGGAGAGTGTTCGAACTTGCATTTTATGGGCATCTCACCAAGTGGGCACAAAGGCACTTGACATCGAACCTAGACATGTATACAGCCTCACGAGCGGCGAGGAACTCGGCCGCGGCGCCCGGCCACCGCCTCTCAGCCGCGTGCCCGCTGTGTTTACTGCCGACTGCAGGGCTGGCTCTCCATGCACCCGTCCATAAGTCATCGGCCACTCTCTTCTGATCGGCCAACACACCCGCAATGGACAATCGAGGCGCGGCTGGAGGCCAAACTGACCGACCGGGCGGTCTCCGGTCGTGACCGGTCGTGACCGGCTTCGCCTCAGGGTCGTGTCACCGGAGACGCGCGCGCAGGTGCAACGCCTCCGGCAGACAACACAGGCCCGAAGCGGCCGCTTCGCCCGTCGCCGTGCACCTGAAGAGACGTCTGTTTGTTGGGCGGCGATCACCGGTTCGTCGGAGCACACCGTGTGAGCATGGGAAGCGCACGCGAGCAGAATGCAGGTGACCTTGCTCCAAGCAGGATGTGGGTGCGGTTAAGAGACACATGGCTACGGTATGGGTCTGAGAGGCGATACCAGGGTATGGGTATGGTGCTGCCAATGCGTATCATACATTTGCACTGGCCGGCCAAGGGCCCTATCGCGTGTGCATCGCTTCGGAGTAGGTGGGCTGATACGTGCGCCATGTTATCGTCGTGTGCTGCTTTGACAGGTGCGCTTCACTGTTACGGAGAGCCCCGAGCAGGCGCGAGAATCTCTGCCAATTTCTGAGCCAGAACAGTGGTGCTTGACGTCGGCCTTCGTTCTTCACGTGGTTTGTGCAGGGGCGGTCCGAGGCACCCAAATGGGGTGAGGAAGGAAATATCACGACTGCATCCCACCCTCCCGCCCCCTTCCGCCAGAAAAATATCGGATTTTTCACACTTTATTTTTTGGTTCCTAAAATTCGACAGCTGTTTTGCTTTGCTTTGTCTTTGCTGCAAAAATACTCTTCAGACCTTGGTGTCACTTTTTCGAGACATTTTGGTTGTGCTAAGACTACTACACCGGGAGAGAGATCAAACAATTTCTTTTCACACTTTAAAAGCGATGTTTACGAGGTATAACGAAAAAGTTAAATTGGAGTGCATTGTACCCTCGGAATTCGCCACGTAAGTTCACTTTTGAGTGATATCGGAGCATATTTCGCATAATAAGTTTCCATTAATTTGGGAAATGAAGGGAACGTGCGACATTGCGGGGTAGGAGCAAGTTACCAGGGGTGTTGCTTTATATTCTTTTGAGATGAAATGGCTTTGCCCTCCCCCTCCTCCCCCCCCCCCCCGATGATTTCAACTTTTAGCATGGGACCTTATCCAGTGTGCCCCCAATCCTTTTGAGCCTGCCCATTGTCTTCATGTATTCCCCCCCCCCCCCACGCCATAATTTTCGGAAATCAACACCCGTGCGAGTTACCTGCCTGCTTAGATAGGTACGAGAGGTGGCAAAGACTAGGATTGGAAGCCCAACTAAAAAGTGTGTTCAGGGCCAGTGAGCTCTCATTCTGGGCATTTTCATGTGGTGCTTCATCACCTCTGTAATTACCATACATTCACTAGCGGATCCAGGAGAGACATATCAGGTATTATACCAAGCGCTTGCAACGAAACGAAAGCGCAATAAATGGTGATATCTGCCACAGGCTTTTCTCGTACATGATTGTTAGACAAATGATAGAGCTATTATTTATAATCTAAGATGTAAATATGAACTGCAGTTTTCACTATGTTTACGAGTCACCCATTCATTTTCTGTTACCATTTTTTTTGCTTCAAAGTTGCGATTTTGCAGTGGATAAGAGCGTTGTTTTGTACGAAACAAAAATACCTTCCAGCTCTACTCAGGTGAGACACTGCCATAAGTGCCTTAATGGGCAGACCGCCGCTGAATTTGTGTATGCCAGCCTCCCTGGCCTTCAGCCAGCTGGTGCGTTCCATGACAGATTGACCAAACATTTTTCACATTTTACACCCATTAAATTTGTATTTGGACCAAAATTGGTGTACAGGGTAGTCTTGTGCTCTGAACACGCTTTAACAAGTTTTAGCTCGATCCGACCAACGGTTTGGGAGTTATAGCCTACGGCAGTATTTTGAGGTCACACAACAAGAGTATTTTTGGCGATAGATATCTCATTGATAATGAGGAGGAAGTGTGACATATTATGCATCTTTAAGAACAAAAAATGATTAAGGAAATCACATCCGTGATAAAATATCAACATTTCTCATGTTTGACCTCGTGACCCCATGACATCGTGACCTCGTGATCTTCTGTGACTCCTAGCTCATCGAAATTGATAAACGTGATGGCAGAAATACAATCGGGCATGATTTATCCGCCTTATGAAAAAGTGTTTTGTTTCTAAATATTCCATATACGCGTCCGTTCTTCATGGATTCTATGATTTTCCGATTTTCGGAACTGACGGATTTCGAGTAAGTTGTCTCCCACTGAAAAACTACGGGGGATTGAACAATGAGATGAAGAAAGTTGATATAAAAAAGTTCGCTTAACATAAAAAAATATTTACAACTTATTAATGTAGGTCTTATAGATCGCCATAATAAAATTCACAAAGTTCAAGGTCACCCATTACCAATAGGTTGGTTATTAGAGTTTATGGGCACATCGACTGCGTCGATCATGTAGCGCCCATACCATCGTCAATCAAACAATGGCATATGCACGAAGGTCAGTCGACGAGACAACTGCATGTAAAGGGGTCGATGTACGTATGACATCATGCTGTGCTACTATCCTCATTTTGTCAGGTGTAAAAGCGAGTTAATGAGTGGCATAAATCACAGAAAACTTTGTTTATTGTAGGAAGAAAAGAAGAAAAAAATTTAACGCCGCTTCTCTTGAAAATCTCACTGGGGCCAGAACGTCGTGCCGGAGCCCAACAAGTTGCAGCTGGCTTCCCAAGGACCAATATATACCCGGAATGTCACCTTGCGGACGCAAAAATTGCGTCAAGGATCCACAAAGTAAGAAGTCGTCGGACGCCGGAAAAGAAACCTGTTGAGGCACCGAAAAAAAACGCACCGAGAGCCCGAAGAAACGTACCGGGCTCCAAAAATAGCTTGCAGGGCGCTTATAAAATAGACTTCACCACAAAAACCACAAGGAGGCTCCATCGAATCGACCAGAGCACCGGAAAATTCAGAATGGGTCCGGAAAGAAAATTATCCGAAGGGCCTTTCTACTCTCGATCGTGCAATCTGCGGAAAAAAACACGTTGAGCAGCCGCAGTGGCGTACTAAAGGGAAAAGTTCCCCTCCCTAATGTCAGGCACCAAGGAAATACTCTCACCCACCGTCATCACTATTCAGGTCTGCTGTGCTCTGATGCTCCATCAATGCCGGTGTGTTTTAGCCTGCATCTGATCGCTGAAGTATTTTTTATTTAAGCCATGCATATTTTATGTATATTTTATTTAAGTAAATTTTATTAAAGTGTTTGTTAGTGTGTGGAGTGAGGAGGAGGGTAACGGTGACGGTGACGGTGACGATAGATCCGAGCCCACTATATGGCACAGCAGTCGCATGCTATTACTCAGAGTTGTTATGTTGACATGTAATGAGCACTGCTCTTTTAATTATGTGACTTCACCAGTTATTGGACGATTTTCCCCGTTGGTGAGGATGCTGAATAAACATAAACATACACATCGTCGAATAAAAATCGGAATTTCTGAGATCCGAAAATAAAGTGGGCTAAATCCGATGAGTTTTTTGTTTTTGGGGGGTGGGGTCTAGTGCGTTGGCACTTCGGCCCCCCCAATGTTTTTCAAAAATCGACACCCCTGGACTACCCTGTTGGTGAAGAAAGACTGTCTTAACCTTGTCCTGCTGTGATTAACTTTAATTTTGAATTGATGACCTCTAATTGCATCATTTCTGTTAAATTAAAACATTTCCCTGAGATATCCCCATTCCTGACCATGAACAAATTTAAAAACCTCGATGAGATCTCCTCTCAGCCTTCTATATCTAAGTGAAAACATATTCAATTTCTTCAATCTTTCCTCATATGCCAGGTTGCCTATACCATTAACCATTTTTGTTGCCCTCTTTTGTACTCTCTCTAAAAGCCAACAATCTTTCTCATAACTAGGGGACCAAGCTTGGACACAGTATTCTAAATGTGGCCTGACATATGCACAGTAAAGCTTCCTGATGACCTCCTCACTTTTGTATGACACATTCCTCTGTATTGCCCTAAGCATTCTTAGTGCCTTTTTCCTGGCTTCTTTGGTCTGTTCTGATGCCCCCAATTTTGTGTTCAAATTAACACCTAAGTCCTTCTCCTGCTGAGTCACAGATAATACTTGGCCACCCATCAAGTATGGCACCTTCATATTCTGCCTACCTACATGCATGGCTTTGCACTTATCAAAATTAAACTTCATTTGCCATTTTTCGGACCACTTCATAAGCTCGTCTAAGTCGTTCTGCAGCAAAACCTGCTCATTGTGCCCTGTTATTGCCCTAAAGATCTTCACATCATCCGCAAATTTCAAAACCTTACTGCTTAGGCCACATTCAATGCTATTCACAAATATAATGAACAATAGTGGCCCCAGTACCGACCCCTGAGGGACTCCACTAAGGACATTTTGCCATGAGCATTACCATTTAGCATTACCCTCTGCTGTCTATCTGAAAGGCACAACTCTATCCATTTTAGGATGCTACCTGCAATGCCATGGACCTGAAGCTGCATCATTAACCGCTTATGGGGTACCTTGGCAAAGGCCTTACTAAAGTCAAGATATGCTACATCAACCTGATTTCCCTGATCAAATTGTTCTATGGCAAAATTAAAAAAGTCCAAGAGATTTGTGAGACACGATCTCCCTTTTCTAAACCCATGTTGAGTATCTTGAATCAATCTGTTTCCTTCCAGAAAACTAACCATTCTATTCTTGATAACTGATTCGAGTACCTTGCTGACTAGGGATGTGAGGCTTACTGGCCTATAATTTTCAACTTTCCCTCTTTCTCCTTTCTTGAAAATAGGAACTACATTTGCCCTTTGAAAATAGGAACTACATTAAAAATAATGCCGGAGGCTATAGCTCAAAAACCGTTGGCCGAATCGGGCTGAAATTTGCACAGCCGTGTTCAAAGCCAAAGACAACCCTGTCAGCAAGTTTTGGTCCTAAACAAATGGGGTGAAGTGCATTTGTCGATCTGTTGTGGAACGCACCAGCTGCGTCATTGTCGGCAGGTCAATATACGGGCTCCATCATATACCGCAAAACCCCATGGAAAGCACCAGGCGACGACCACCCTGTGCCAGCCCTGAGCCCACCTCTGTAGCCCTGTGATAGGCCACCCCGCCCTGTCTTGTGCAGACGCGCAGGAGCCTCAGGCCCTATCCATCAGCAGCGCACCGCGCCGCGCAACCGGAGGGTCCCATCAAACGATGCGGCGGGCTGCTTCCCGAGCCAGCCGACTGGCATCGTGTTACCGCAGATGCCGATTAATCCTGCGATGTGTCAAGAATGCGGCGGGAGACTTTGCGCGGCGACTTCCTCCATGCGATCCGGCGTGGCCGCACCGCGCGCAAACAGAGACGGTGCGACCCCTCGCTGACAGACGGGCCCGGGGTCCGCGCACGTGACGCGCCATAGTGTTTGGCACGTCCAGTGGGGTGACGCGCCATAGTGTTTGGCACGTTCACAGCGCGGCGACATTGACGGGGCGCGCTGCCGTAACGCGCCTGGACGCCGATAACGGCCGGAGGAAGCGCGCGGCGCCGCGCGTCACAGCGCTCTTCTGAAGTCGCCCTGTTCTGGAGCCAGAACAGGGGACTCCCAGGCCGTCATGTGGAGCCAGACCGGGATTCTGCGCTACCCTCGTGGAGCCGGAGGGACGTGGATCTCCGACAGCCCAATGGAGTCGAGGAAGGGGCGGGTCCAAGCAAACTTCTCCGCCCAGTGGAAATATGCTCAGTGTGTGAGAGGGAGGCGTCAAGACGTCTAGAAATCCACAAGTAGCTACTCTACATAACGGATAATTATCGGAGGCGTAGAGACGTCCAACTTTCTACGGTAGATCCGCAATGCAGCAAATTATAAAGTTACAATAAAATGCTATAAAAGGCTGTGCCATTATCTTCAGATCTAGATTTGATCTTCACATAATGGGCATTACACGAAATCAACACTAATTCAACGACACACAAAGCATAAATATAGTTTGTTGTCGTCCACAGAAGTCATTGCAGGATCTATGTCTTCAGGATCCGGATCATTGGTTCACGATCGACCATTGCGGCGGTAGACTTGCGGCAGTCCTTCATGGGGTCATTTACGGCCTGCCTCTGGGCTTGGTGTACGCTGTCAGTGAAAATTCAGAATCATGAGACTGGAATAGACCCAAATAAATGCGAATTATCAGGTATCTGAATCCATAGGCTCACGATCCGAATATGTTCTGATGGTGGAAATGAGGAAGTCATAAATGTGCAAAGTAGAAAAGGCAGCTTCCCACAAACACCCAAGCATGCGATTAATTCGATTGCATTTGACATGAGACTGTGCATAATGTCCGATAACAAACTGAAGCCTCAATTTAATTTCCATCTCGTAGGTTGGAGTGCCGCGACTAGCTTATTCATTTGGTATTAGCGTATGGTAGTAGTAGTACGAGGGCAATATTCTCATGTTCGTCCGACCAGAGGTGACAAGCTAGAAAAGAAATAAGTAGATGGATGCGGCACATAAGGTGGAGTAAGAGAGTAGACATTCGAAAATAAGTCGCCTCTTTTGGCTCTGCCGTCGCATTTCCAATGAGAGACATATGTCAGCTATTTGACAAAGGTTCACAAACATGAGGTACTTGAACGGGAGCCAATGACAGTTTCCCTCAAATATTCACAATTTGACACGGGTTCGACGTATTTGATGTCCTTATATCAGGCCACGAGTGCTTCAACATTGTGAAACCAATGAATTGCATTCAATCGAATAATTGCAAACTTTACGATTTAGTTAGTAGTGCTGGGTACGATTTTTGAAAACCGCATTCCACATTCCCATTACCGAACAGCTTAACCTCAAACCATGCAATGCAAATTGAACATTGGCTATTATAAACAGGTGACTAACGAAGGTGCTCAGATATTTTGGGTGGAGGGCAACAATGGCAACAATGGTATGCCCGAAATTGCACTGACTAAATCATTCGATGCAAGACAATTTGAACCTTTAAAACATGCACCAATATATTCCCTAATTGAATCCACTCATCCAAAAACTCGCATGCCAGCCAATTGAATTTACATCTCTGTTGCAGCCCTGCCTTGTTTTTGAGGATGTCAGTCAATCTTGCTTTTTCCCATAAATTATCACATCGTTACGCGGTAGTGATTATTGGGCGCGGCCTTCTCTCTCTCTCTCTCTCTCTCTCTCTCTCTCTCTCTCTCTCTCTCTCTCTCTCTCTCTCTCTCTCTCTCTCTCTCTCTCTCTCTCTCTCTCTCTCTCTCTCTCTCTCTCTCTCTCTCTCTCTCTCTCTCTCTCTCTCTCTCTGTCTCTGTCTCTGTCTCTGTCTCTGTCTCTGTCTCTGTCTCTGTCTCTGTCTCTGTCTCTGTCTCTGTCTCTGTCTCTGTCTCTGTCTCTGTCTCTGTCTCTGTCTCTGTCTCTGTCTCTGTCTCTATCTCTATCTCTATCTCTATCTCTATCTCTATCTCTCTCTCTCTCTCTCTCTCTCTCTCTCTCTCTCTCTCTCTCTCTCTCTCTCTCTCTCTCTCTCTCTCTCTCTCTCTCTCTCTCTCTCTCTCTCTCTCTCTCTCTCTCTCTCTCTCTCTCTCTCTCTATATATATATATATATATATATATATCTCTATATATATATATATATCTATATATATATATATATATATATCTCTCTATATCTCTATCTCTCTCTCTCTCTCTCTCTCTCTCTCTCTCTCTCTCTCTATATCTCTCTCTCTCTCTCTCTCTCTCTCTCTCTCTCTCTCTCTCTCTCTCTCTCTCTCTCTCTCTCTCTCTCTCTCTCTCTCTCTCTCTCTCTCTCTCTCCTATAGGATAAGTACAATGCACTCCAGTCTGTCCGTTGGAAACAATGGATATGGGGTCTACAGTGGGATGGGGTAAACAATGGGAATGGGAGTGGGAAGCTGCAGGGATCAATCTCACTGCAAAAAAACCCCAACATTTTAACACCCCCAGCGTGGCACACCTCCAATGACGAAACACTGCTACTGGCTGGCCTGGGGACTGTGCGCCATCGGCCGCACAGCTGGGGAAAGGGCGTGGAACACCACGGCCTCGTCGGAGGATCCCTGCTCTATCAACCATCGGTGTGTCGACACAGACAAAGCTTCCATCATGGTACCGACCGTCGATTATCAGCCGAATTTTGGCTTTTCGCTCTTCCAGTTTATTTTTTGTCACTAGTCTTCACACGGGGGAGGGGATGCTAGGAAATCACCATTTTCCCCCTAATGGAGATGGCGTGGCGTGGCCAGAAAAAAGCCGGCGCGTTGTCGGTACCCAGATTTTCATCAAATGTTTCAACTTGCTAGCACTAAAAACGTTTAACATCCCCAGCGGGGTGCCATCAAGCCCGTTCAAAATAAGCCCGTGAGGGGTGTTTTGAGCCCAAATCTGGTGTTCAATTTTATCTCAAATACCCCCACTTGGGGTGCGGGGAATTGCGACACCCTTGAAGGATGCAAGAAACCCTCATCGGGGGTGTCAGCTATGACGGCTTACACCCTTCAAATACTCGACCTATTGCCCTTAAGGGTGCCGGTTGCACCCTCTTTGACAACTATGACATCCGTGTCTGGTATAGTAAGTCGCTATAGCACCCCCATGGGGTGTTGTTTATCAAATGCAGCTCGGGATATCCCTGACACTCGATGTATCATTATGTATTTGCATCACGGCAGGGTGTTGTTCACGATAAGCAACTTTGATCTAGGGTGTCATTGACACTCGCATTTCATTTCTCACATCTGATTTGGTTGCATCCTCCAGGTATACCCATATATACTTATCGTTGCCTATTGAAGTATACCTGTCGGTAGCTCATGTCAGCTAATAATTCTGAGGATTGATCCAACCAGATAAATTATGGTTACGCAACGGCGGTTAAGATGGTATTCCGGGTGACAAAATCCAGTGTATTTCCATGCACTGACTACCACACAAAGCAGGCTACCGACCCCATTTACATGTATCGGGGTGTTGAATAGTTTTTTTCCAGCCCACTCCACTCTCTGCACTGGAATCCGTGGGACAACGGCTAAGTTAGCGTTGCCAGCTGGCACCAGTGGAGAGCAGACTGTGTCCAGAGCCAACTTCATCCTATGGTGTGACGGGAGTGGGAGTCAGTCGATTGAGCTGCGCTCGGCGGTACATCCTGTCCGGCACACAGTCTGCACGAATGCTTCAGTGATGGCGACCGCGCGGCCGGGCCCGCTGAAAGTGTGTCGTTGACCGGCACAGATGACCTGCAGACGCACCTCGTGTCTGCACTCCTCACCTTGCACTCAGACACGGACTCGACCCACACCTGGTGTCGGTTTAAAAAAAGTGAAAAAATGTCGCAGAAAAATGTGACCACACCTAAACTTACCCATGCTAACCTATCCTACCTAGCTTCGCCTAGTTGGTAACTTCACGTTTTAGGCGGAACACCAGATTTTTATGAAAAATGAGGAAACACCATGTTTATTAATATTATTAAGATGATGCGACTTCTCATTTCCACTGGAAATGCCTACATTCCAGTTGGCAAACAACGGCTTCCATCGTTGTTGGATATTGCTGTGCAGGTCCAATATTGAATAATACCAAAGAGCAGCTAATATATAACGAAGAATAATTTCAATTTTCGAAAAATAATCCTACTTTAGATAATTATGCTACTTTACTAAAAATATTTCTTAAAATAATTACTTGTGATCAGAAAAGGAGGGCAAAATCGACCATGGCCCTACATTTTTGCCCATCCCAAAATCAACATGTATTGTTTTGAAAGCCTCAAGATTTTGATTTTTAATTTTCGTCACTTTTTATTTTTCTTATCAATATAGCGGACCACGAAACATTGCTTTAAGTCAACTTGCCCTCATAACAAATGCTTACTTTATATAAAATCTTCGATTTTAGCCCCAATGGGTAAATATGCAAAACTAATGTCATCAAAAAAACGAAAAATAAAAATTCCTCGCATGCGTTTTGTTGCATCCATAAAGATAAGCAAACGCTGAAAGTATCATTGAAATATCTTTATCCATCAAAGCGTGACAGCTGGTTGAGCATTTTTGGAGGTGACCTCACTTGTCCTTGAATAACACGTTGACTGTAGATGACCTAACCTCAATATTTTAACACAACATGCTAAATTAATTTGGAAAATAGTGTGCTAAATTCCGGTGTGCTGCCCCGCGCCGTTTTTGCACTATCTATGGAAAACATTATGGGGGTGCATAATCACACCCACCCCGAGGTTAACCAGATTTTCAGCAAAACATGCTTGAATACTATGTTTGTATAAGTAAGGCGATGTGACCACTCATTCCTGTTGGAAATGCTTTTCTCCAGTTGGCGAACAAAATAATACCAAAAACGTGGCTTTGAGTAGAGTAATATTTGATGAAAAATGCAAGTTATATAACCCTAACATAACCTAGGCATACAAGAGGCTGGCCTGGCTCCATCTCAGTAATCCGTGTATCTAAGCTGCTTAGGATTTCCTTGTGCAGCACTTCAAGGATATTAAAACAAAACAGCACCAGAAAAATGTTTTGTATTTTGCGAGTCAACTTTCTCTGCATACAGCCTGTCATACCACGATACCCTAAATACTTTCAGACGGTTTGAAATGTGCCACATGTGGTAAAATACGTCCATACTTTCGAACTTTTCTCGCACTTCCTTAAGCGAATGTGTTGCCAAGACCGACAATCCCATGCAAACCCCCGAACGAACGGGACTAAGCGCTTCGATTGATCCCATCCAGCTTAGAAATTACTTTCGGGTGTCCATGTAGCCTGAGTAAAGGATTCGTCCGCACGGTGGCGCGGCTGCGCAGCGTGCCACCCGATCGGTTGACCTCATTTGACCCAGAAGGTCAATACCGTCAGGGTCAAGTGAGGTCGATCGGTCGGGGTGGTGCACTGTATGCTGCAAAGTGTTCACTACAACCGTAATCGTCCCTCATTTTTTCGCTTCTAGTTAAAGTGCTTTCCGAGATCTGAGGGGTGGGGTCGAGCTTTCCTGACCCGGGTCGAGTTTTATGAAGCCCTCCCGTGCGCGTATTACCTGTCCAAATACGTTATAATATTAACTTTCAAGTTAATGCTTGGAGATCAATTGTCACAATATTTTATAGGTATATATATACCGGTTTGTGCAGGAGACGAAGTTTGTGCAACCATCAAATGTCTAAACCGGTAGCTTCTATTCGTAGTTTGAAACTGGCTTACTTTTTGTGTTTGGGAAAAACCTGGCAACATTTTTTGCCCGTCTCTGGACGCGTACTGCGCGGTACATTTCTCTCTGACTGAGGAAGCAGGGAGGCCACCGGCGGCCAGCCCGCCCGTTTAGGTTTCCCTTTTTGCCGGACACCAGACGCGTCCTTCTGGCACCAGAACTTCTGGCGACACCAGACACCTTCGACACGACACGGGCAGCAGAGAGGCGATGGGGAGAACTGGCCAACCTCGCGGCTGCGGCTCTGCTGCTCATTCGGCAAGGCGAGACTATCTCCAGGCGCTGACTTTGGCTGTAGTGTTATGGATCATCCGACTATTAATTTTACTCTAATTCCCCAACAGACTGCGGTAAATCAGCGGGAAAAGCAATGTCATTTGTCTGCAGTCTGGCCTCGATGCTGGATTATTCCAGAATAGGAATGCATGTCATTGCACTTACATACCTGCTTATGCTCATGCACACTTCTATAAATGTTGGTGTTTATGCGTATGCAAGCATGTATGTCACACATGTATGTGCATCTGTAGATATGTGTTTGTAGGTGAGTGTGGATGTTTGTGTGTGCAAGACTAATGCAATAATAAATATCGTAAAAGTGCCCTTGTGTGGTGAACGCTGAGGCGCATACTCAGGGCGCATCGGCGACAGGAGCGTCGGCCTGTGCGGCGGCACAGACAGCCAGAGTGACCACCCACGGACAGCGGCGTGCTCCAAACAGCCGGCTCCAGTGTCGGTCGGCAGAGATAGGGCTGCGTGGCTGGTTCGTGGCCGGCCGGAGGCGGCCCTCTGCTCGCCACAAATACACAGATAAGCCGGCCCCGTGCAGATAAGCGCAAGGTGACTGAACCAGGCTTCAGCCAGATGGTGTCCAGCTCAACGTGCCCTGACACAGGCGAGCAGCAGTCGCAAGTAGGCAGCACGGGTCACAAGGAAACGTGCGTCGAAATATTTAATATGCTGGTATTCGAAGTGTTCCATTTTTGCAAGACTAACGGTGATCGTCCGTGAAGCTTACGATAATAAAATCAGAGATATTGCCTTAGGCGTACGTGCTCCAGCAAGCAGCACGCTCCAGCTCCAGCAAGAAGTAACTATGCCAACTAAATTAATGTTATGGGGCAGACTTGTGTAGCTATGCATGATAAGTTATTACAAAACGAGCTACATATGAATGCATGACTATATACACTTACCCCATGACATGGATTTAGTTATAATCGGTGCTTGTTGCTGGAATCTTGCCATGCAGCAGCAACAAGCACCGATTGTAACCAAATTGATGTCATGGGGAAATTTGTATCGCCATGAATTCATCTGTGAATTGTTTTGCACTACGAGCTCTCAACTACTCCACGGCGCTGCATCATGGAGCCCTTCCGAAATAAGGTTCGACAACACAAAATTGCCTTTCTTCAACACATGCTACCAAGCACAGCAAGGCGTTTTTAGAACCTCGCAATTCATCTTGCCATCATCAGGGAGGCCAGAGTTCTTCTCTCACCCCTACCAGAACTGCCTAAAATCCATACACCACTGCCTGCCCAATGCTCGGCAGTCCGTATCTACGACAGCCATTGTTAAGCCTATTGCGATAGGTTTCAAGAGCACTGAGGTGCTTCTTATCTGCTGCATTAATGATTCGCCCAGGCTTGAATCGTCCTTCTACTCGGCTAAAAGGATCGATCCAACGGCAATGTCGACACTGCGGAGACCGCTACAGATTCGCTAAGCGTGATATTGTTCGGTCCATAACCATCAGACGTGGAACAGTCCGGTCCGTAACCATCAGACGTGGAACAGTCCGATCCATAACCATCAGACGTGGAACAGTCCGATCCATAACCATCAGACGTGGAACAACCAGGCCCGTAACAATCAGACGTGGAACAGTCCGGTCCGTAACCATCAGACGTGGAACAACCAGGCCCGTAACAATCAGACGTGGAACAGTCCGGTCCGTAACCATCAGTCGTGGAACAGTTCGGTCCGTAACCATCAGACGTGGAACAATCAGGCCCGTAACAATCAGACGTGGAACATTTAATTGTGAGAAGAAATGGACGACTTCCTTGCCTGCCATGATTTAAAGTAAAATAAGGTGAAACGTTTTGGCCCACATTGACAAGGAATGCTGTGCTTTTAATAAAAATTAGATATATTAGATCTCAAACTTTTCGATCATGGCTCATTTTCAAGAGTAACAATTAATTGTTACTCTTGTAATTGTTACTCTTGAATTACTAGGTAAGTAATTGTTACTCTTGAAAATGATCCATGATCGAAAAGTTTGAGATCTAATATATCTAATTTATATTAAAAGCACAGCATTCCTTGTCAATGTGGGCCAAAACGTTTCACCTTATTTTACTTTCAGACGTGGAATAGTCCGGTCCGTAACAATCAGACGTGAAACAGCTCGATCCGTAACCATCAGACATGCAACAACTAGGCCCATAACAATCAGACGTGGAACAGTTAGGTCCGTAACCATTAGACGTGGAACAATCAGACGTGGAACAGTCCGGTCCGTAACAATCAGACGTGGAACAGTCCGGTCCGTAACAATCAGACGTGGAACAGCCCGATCCGTAACCATCAGACATGCAACAACTAGGCCCGTAACAATCAGACGTGGAACAGTTAGGCCCGTAATCATCAGACGTGGAACAGTCCGGTCCGTAACAATCAGACGGAACAGTCCGGTCCGTAAACGACCCTTTGCGATGATGTACTGTGGAGAAGACTACACAGCTCAGCGCTGCACGGTTCGGGCGGTGCTGTGTGTGGTGCGGGAGAGAGACCGCTGTGTCGACCTTGTCGGGCGGTCGTGGGCCCGGCCAGATCTCAGTCAGCTGCTGGCGGCCGCTGCTGCTGTCAGCTGGTGACTGATTATCCGCGGTAGCGACGGCTGAGAGCAGCAGTGAACGGCGTTTTCCAGCGAAATGCTGCGGCTGCCGGACGAACACGCTCCGATCCGCGGAGTGGAAATCCGGAGCCCTGCACCACCGCCACTAACAGACGAAACCCGTCAGCTGATGCGCCAACGGCGTGCTGCCCGATACTCTGGACGTGCCGAGGACCAGACCGTCAGCGCCACAGTCCGGCGTGCAACAGGACGACACATCCGGGCTGACGTCATCTGCCGGGCCGAGGGAGCGCCATCGAACAACCCCTGCCAGCTGCTGCGGACTCACGGGATCAAAATGCGGCGCTGCCGCGTCACCGGAGAACATTGCACCGGATCGGCGGAACGAACATTTCGTTTCAGTTGGCCTGTCATTGAGAGATGCCGTGCTGTTTGACTTCGAACGTACGGAACGGCCTCTTCTCGACGTCCGTCTCCCGCAAGTGAATAACGGAACATTGAACCTAACGCCTATCACACTTACCAACTCATTGCGACATTGTTCAGCATGCCCACAAAATGTCGCGTATCGACGGTGACATTTCTGCGCATGTCTTCAAGCTTTGTTTTGCGGTAAGCGAACACTCGTCTCGATCGTGAAAACAAAAGCATGGCCCCCGAAGCTGTTGCTTCCTCCCGGAAAAATACCGTCATAGTTCCCCTTCGGAAAGCTGGCCACCGATCCGGCCTCTTGTTGGTTAGTCAGTTGGTTGAGTTTAGCGGCGTTTCGACCGAAATATGTGCACCGTCAGACGTCAGACAATCCGGTCACTGGCGGATCCAGTCGACATCATCAGATGTGTGCACCGTCAGACGTCCAGACAATCCGGTCACTGGCGGATCCAGTCGACGTCATCAGATGTGTGCACCGTCAGACGTCCGACAACTGGTCACTGGCGGATCCAGTCGACGTCATCAGATGTGTGCACCGTCAGGCGTCAGACAATCTGGTCACTGGCGGATCCAGTCGACGTCATCAGATGTGTGCACCGTCAGACGTCCGACAATCTGGCTACTGGAGGACCCAGTCGACGTCCAAAGGAGAAGGGCAGGAGTCGTAACCTTGGACTGACTCAAGCTGATATAGCGATAATGGGACCTGACAAAATAAGCTGTGTGTCTACTGGATAGCGTGCGATGTTCTTATTTAATACTGATACAGGTAGAAGAGTGATTTAGAACGAGACATCCTGGCAGGGATTTCAAAAGGTTGACTAGCTTTGCATTCACTGAAAGCGACTAAGACAGAGACGATTATCGAAATTTTGATCATCCGAGAATATAACAGATGTGTGAAATAGTTTCAGTCTTGGCTTAATATCTTTCACGGACACTCTATATAGTGTATCCGTGGACTATGGACATGCTTAGCGGCATATTGGATGAGGTGTTATGAGGTGGCTGTAAGGAAATGATCACGCTCTATTGATGCGAAAATCCAGTAGTCTGGAGGGAGCATGATCTATTTCCTCTGGGCCGCTCACCTTGCTCAGAACCCAGTAAAGTATGCAGCGTGCGTTCGGAATATGTCGTGCCAGCACTAGATACCATTGAATTTGCAACGCTTGAACCCACGAGAATCCGTGGAAAATGCTGATCGATAGCATGTTTCCAGAGTGGAATGCACGGCCATATATCAGGTAAAATTGTATCGTCCTACTATCGCTGTAATGCTATCATAATGCATCCATTGAACGTTCGCTTCGCGTACGAAGATTCGTTTTCATTTAGGGGAGACTGAATAGTTTTTAGATGTCGATCTTAGGAGGCGACAGGAAACTTTGTTTTTAGATGCGTTTGGCTGCGACTTCATCACGGAAAACGATCGCAGAGACACCAATATGTCGGGCAGTGAGCACAAATTGAACTTGAGGATATTTTCGGTTACTAGAGAAATGCGATGACCTATCAGCTAGTTCACCCACATTGGGATTGATATTGAGGATATCTTCAGACATTCTCCAGCAAGGTGGATACATGCGCGCTAGAGGGCCTCCCATTATCGCGCCGACTGGCGAGGGAGGAGGAGGGAGGGGGGTTGGCCAACCCCTAAACGATCTCGGAAACAGCTGACGCTAGATCGATGATATTTGCATGCGCATGCGGCTCACGGGGAAATACCCTGCATGAACTTTTCACGTCCTGAGGAGTCTCTGGAAGATTAGAAATGAGGTCAGATTTGCCGACGATCGGCAGTTTTTGACCGCCACCCGGCACGAACACTGATCTGAGCGAGATTAAGCTGGATTGGATGAAACAAAATGCACAGTGAGATTACGAAATGTCGAAGGTACTTGGTGCCATTTTCGCTCGCCTGGCACTATAAATATAATAAACCACGTCTGCCTTCGAGAGGTTCTCCTACGTGTTGGAACGCGCCGGCGAGTTAACAGGGCCGAGTTGACGAGAGAGGCCGGGATGAAGTAGCATCCACCTCACCATCGGATGAATTATCAATCGTACGTATTGATGAATTAATAGTTTATTAGTACTTAACATGTGTTCTTTCCTACCACCTCTAATTTGCTTTATTGTTCTTGTTCACCACTGAGACCACATCATTCCAGAAGAAACCATGCATCAAACAGCATAAACAAGTACACGATCCACGATTGTGCTACGATCGAACTGAACAAAACGAACACAACAATGCGATTGAGAATACTGAGAGAACACCACGAAATTCATGGTGTTGAATTTCGTACTTCTAGCTCTGAATATGAAACACCGAGCGTCACCCGAGTCCCGTCCGCCGCTGGCCCGCGCGAAGGCCACCTTCGGGTGTAGCGGCTAAAGTCTGGGGTCAGAACTAAGTTATCGATGCTTGGGAGTCCCTAACTTCGCTTTCAGCACTACATGCGCTGTTCGCCATCCCATTGTAAAAGTAGGGATCCTGAGCCCTGTGTACCGCAAAGTTCACTTCAGTGCACTTGAGGACCACTAACATTTCGCAGCTCCACTCTTCACGATCGAAATTCCATGGGTACAAATGATCGTGCGTGTGGTCGAGTGGTGAGGTGACCTGACCTGACCTGCCCCGGACGTTAGAGACGTCGAGATCACCAGACCAGATCCGCACGTCTTCGGGACTACTCATCGATGAACACACCGCCATGACTCCGACTAGCATCGCTTCATGTAATGTGCCCGAGAAGCACCCCCCTCAGTCTTCCGCCTGGGTGAGGTACTCCGCCTGGGTGAGGTACATTTTTATGGCGGTGGTCGTGAAAGGCTTGGGTTCACGTTTTGGCAGAGATGAGACGATATGGCGATAATTTGTGGGGTCAAAGCGGCAAGGAATAATGTACGGGTAAAAATTAGCTGAAACTTAGCACTTGAGCACATATCGCTGAGCTGTATTGCCAAATTATGCTTCTATATCATGCAACGCATGTTTTTCCTCCGGCCCATCAGCATTAGAGAATATGAGAGGCATGGCTGCACATTTAATCTGGGAAACTTACATGGCGACCCAGGCCTATGTTCACAAATGCGATACCTGGTCCAGGGAACCCAAGGTGTGGCCGTATAGGGAGACGGGGGGGGGGGCAAAATAAATGCTGACCTCATCTTCCAGGCTCAAAGGGGATGAGCCGTCCAGTCCTAGCCATCTGGAGTGGGAGTGTGTGGTGCGCCACCATCCGACACCCAGTCTGCCATGACGTTAATGTCTGGCCCGTCACCATCAGACACTCAGAGCGGCATGACGCTAATGTCTGGCCCGTCACCATCAGACACCCAGAGCGACATGACGCTAATGTCTGGCCCGTCACCATCAGACACCCAGTCTGCCATGACGCTAATGTCTGGCCCGTCACCATCAGACACTCAGAGCGGCATGACGCTAATGTCTGGCCCGTCACCATCAGACACCCAGTCTGCCATGACGCTAATGTCTGGCCCGTCACCATCAGACACCCAGAGCGACATGACGCTAATGTCTGGCCCGTCACCATCAGACACCCAGTCTGCCATGACGCTAATGTCTGGCCCGTCACCATCAGACACTCAGAGCGACATGACGCTAATGTCTGGTCCGTCACCATCAGACACCCAGTCTGCCATGACGCTAATGTCTGGCCCGTCACCATCAGACACCCAGTGCGGCATGACGCTAATGTCTGGCCCGTCACCATCAGACACCCAGTCTGCCGACGCTATATGTCTGGCCCGTCACCATCAGACACTCAGAGCGACATGACGCTAATGTCTGGCCCGTCACCATCAGACACCCAGTCTGCCATGACGCTAATGTCTGGCCCGTCACCATCAGACACCCAGTCTGCCATGACGCTAATGTCTGGCCCGTCACCATCAGACACCCAGACGCCATGACGCTAATGTCTGGCCCGTCACCATCAGACACCCAGTCTGCCATGACGCTAATGTCTGGCCCGTCACCATCAGACACCCAGTGCTGCCATGACGCTAATGTCTGGCCCGTCACCATCAGACACCCAGTCTGCCATGACGCTAATGTCTGGCCCGTCACCATCAGACACCCAGAGCGGCATGACGCTAATGTCTGGCCCGTCACCATCAGACACCCAGTGCTGCCATGACGCTAATGTCTGGCCCGTCACCATCAGACACCCAGTCTGCCATGACGCTAATGTCTGGCCCGTCACCATCAGACACTCAGAGCGCCATGACGCTAATGTCTGGCCCGTCACCATCAGACACCCAGTCTGCCATGACGCTAATGTCTGGCCCGTCACCATCAGACACTCAGAGCGGCATGACGCTAATGTCTGGCCCGTCACCATCAGACACCCAGTCTGCCATGACGCTAATGTCTGGCCCGTCACCATCAGACACTCAGAGCGGCATGACGCTAATGTCTGGCCCGTCACCATCAGACACCCAGTCTGCCATGACGCTAATGTCTGGTCCGTCACCATCAGACACCCAGTCTGCCATGACGCTAATGTCTGGCCCGTCACCATCAGACACCCAGTCTGCCATGACGCTAATGTCTGGCCCGTCACCATCAGACACCCAGTCTGCCATGACGCTAATGTCTGGCCCGTCACCATCAGACACTCAGAGCGGCATGACGCTAATGTCTGGCCCGTCACCATCAGACACCCAGTCTGCCATGACGCTAATGTCTGGCCCGTCACCATCAGACACCCAGTCTGCCATGACGCTAATGTCTGGCCCGTCACCATCAGACACCCAGTCTGCCATGACGCTAATGTCTGGCCCGTCACCATCAGACACTCAGAGCGGCATGACGCTAATGTCTGGCCCGTCACCATCAGACACTCAGAGCGGCATGACGCTAATGTCTGGCCCGTCACCATCAGACACCCAGTCTGCCATGACGCTAATGTCTGGCCCGTCACCATCAGACACTCAGAGCGGCATGACGCTAATGTCTGGCCCGTCACCATCAGACACTCAGAGCGGCATGACGCTAATGTCTGGCCCGTCACCATCAGACACCCAGTCTGCCATGACGCTAATGTCTGGCCCGTCACCATCAGACACCCAGAGCGACATGACGCTAATGTCTGGCCCGTCACCATCAGACACCCAGTCTGCCATGACGCTAATGTCTGGCCCGTCACCATCAGACACCCAGTCTGCCATGACGCTAATGTCTGGCCCGTCACCATCAGACACCCAGTCTGCCATGACGCTAATGTCTGGCCCGTCACCATCAGACACCCAGTCTGCCATGACGCTAATGTCTGGCCCGTCACCATCAGACACTCAGAGCGGCATGACGCTAATGTCTGGCCCGTCACCATCAGACACCCAGTCTGCCATGACGCTAATGTCTGGCCCGTCACCATCAGACACTCAGAGCGGCATGATGTCTGGCCCGTCACCATCAGACACCCAGTCTGCCATGACGCTAATGTCTGGCCCGTCACCATCAGACACTCAGAGCGGCATGACGCTAATGTCTGGCCCGTCACCATCAGACACCCAGTCTGCCATGACGCTAATGTCTGGCCCGTCACCATCAGACACCCAGTCTGCCATGACGCTAATGTCTGGCCCGTCACCATCAGACACTCAGAGCGGCATGACGCTAATGTCTGGCCCGTCACCATCAGACACTCAGAGCGGCATGACACTAATGTCTGGCCCGTCACCATCAGACACCCAGAGCGACATGACGTCAATTGCACATGAACCTGAGCCCTTGAGCCCGGTGTGATATTCGACGGTATTGTTCAGGTTCGGTAATGCATTCGTCAGGTTCGGTGAGAGTAAGCCCGCTGCACGGCTGTTGAATTTCCTTTTTGTGCTGCTGTTTTACTTAGTCTTCCATTTTAGCACCTGTGGAGTGCGCAAGATTGAACACAGTTCAGAGCGCAGCCACCTGGAGTGAATAGTGCCACAGCAGGCCGAAGTCCGGAGCGACATCTCGGAAGCGGCAGCTCCGGGACAGTGGCTGTGCAGCTCTGGGACAATGGCTGTGCAGCTCCGGGACAGTGGCTGTACAGCTTCAGGACAGTGGCTGTGCGGCTCCGGGACAGTGGCTGTACAGCTCCGGGACAGTGGCTGCGCAGCTCCGGGACAGTGGCTGTGCAGCTCTGGGACAATGGCTGTGCAGCTCCGGGACAGTGGCCGTACAGCTTCAGGACAGTGGCTGTGCGGCTCCGGGACAGTGGCTGCACAGCTCCAGGACAATGGCTGTGCAGCTTCGGGACAGTAGCTATGCAGCTCCAGGACAGTGACCCGGCTGTTCTGCAGCGTCCACCTGCCGGCGGTGGGTCTCCGTGCAGTCGGTCACCGTCAGGGCTCCGCGGCGGCCGCCGCGGACTTGCCGCCTCGCCGGGCCATTGCGGTGTCACCAGCCACTCTGCACCGGCCGAATACGGCACGATGTCCTGTCACGTGACGCCCGCACGCCAGTCCACGCGCCTGGACGGGTGTGTGGTGATGAGTCGGACCGGTGTGTGGTGACGAGTCGGACCGGTGTGTCGTGACGAGTCGGACCGGTGTGTCGTGACGAGTCGGACCGGTGTGTCGTGACGAGTCGGACCGGTGTGTGGTGACGAGTCGGACCGTTGTGTCGTGACGAGTCGGACCGGTGTGTCGTGACGAGTCGGACGGGCGTGTTGTGAGGAGTCGGACGGGTGTGTTGTGTGGAGGAGTAGAACAGGTGTGTTGTTTACCAGTTTTGTTGGGTTGGGCACTTCGGCCTGCTCAGGCCATTTCGTGCCGTGAGTAGAATGGATGAAAATTTATGTTATGACAGTCAGTTTATAACTCTTGAAGTAAGTTGGTTTTTCGGAGAAAAGTGAAAAGTAGATTGATGAGGAAAGGGTGTGTATCTCCTAATAGTGTGGGTAGAGAAAAGGGGATGTTAGGTGTACGGCAGTAGTTGGTAAGTGTTTTTCGATGTTCATAGTATTTTTGACAGTGTAGGAGAATGTGTGAAACGGTAAGATAAGTGTTGCGTGATGGGCATGAAGGTCGTGGTGATGCAGTGTAAATATATCGATGGGTGAGAAAAGTGTGACCTATGCGGAGCCGTGATATAACTTTTTCTTCTTGTCTGTTTTTTTTGTATGATGTGGTCCAGTTTTCGATGTCAGGTTTGATGAGACGTAATTGTGTGTGGTTTGTGGTTTCAGTCCATTGTTGGTTCCAAAAATGTCGAATGTTTTGTCGTATTGTTGATTTGATGGCGTCAAAATGTGGTGGAATTTCTGTGATGTGTGGTAATTGTAATGATTGTTTGGCGAAATGATCTGCTTTCTCGTTTCCTGGGATGCCACAGTGGCTGGGCACCCACAGGAAACGGACCTTCATGCCCATCAGATGAAGTGTTTCAAGTGTGTTATAAATGGAAATATGGCAATGGTGCGAAAAGGAAAGTGAAGAAAGAGATTGAAGAACAGATTTTGAGTCGGAACAAATGACGACATGGCGCATGGGGTGACACATTGAACGGTTGCGGACATAGCGAAGGGCAGTGAGAATGACGTGTAATTAGGCGATGAAAATGGAGGTCCTGTTTGGCAAGCGATGTTGTTGTGTGTATGTACCGGAAACAATGGTATTTCCTGTGCAATTTGCGTCTTTGGATCCGTCGGTGAAAACAAAAGGAACATGGTGATAACGAGAACGAAACTGGTGGAATTTTTGTTTGGCGTATTCTGGACAAAGCTGTGATTTTGGAGTGGTGGTGAGATAGAAAATATGTCTCTCGGCCATCTGCCACGGTGGTGTAGTTGGTGAAGAAAGAGCTGTAATATGTGGAATGTTGTATTGGAGTTGTGTAGAAAATGTTTTAATGCGTGAAGCTATGGTAAGCCCGGTTCGCTTTTCGGCGGGACCTAAATATTCGTGGTGTAGATTTGGAAGAATTTGTAAAGATGCCTGTGTGGGGTGGTGTTCTCTAATTTGATTTTTTGCGGCATATCTGAGTGTTTGTTCAATTCTTCGGAGACCTAATGGTGGAATTCCTGATTCGATTTGTAAAGAAGTAATGGGAGACGTGGTCATTGCACCGAGTGCTATGCGAATAAATGTATTTTATAAGGTGTCCAAAAGTTTCAAAGCGGAGGTACTGCCACTTGCGTAAACTATGGAGCCATATTCTATGATGGGAAGAACCAAGGATTTGTATAATTGTAATAGCGTGTGACGATCGGATCCGAATGATGAAGACTTAATACAGCGAAATAAATTGAGTCTGTGAAAACATTTGGTCTGGATGTGTTTGACGTGCTGGTGCATGGAAAGCTTGCGATCGAAAATAACACCAA
Organism: Ashinkailepas kermadecensis; assembly: GCA_034440615.1. NCBI lineage: Eukaryota > Metazoa > Arthropoda > Thecostraca > Neolepadidae > Ashinkailepas > Ashinkailepas kermadecensis. The sequence continues at coordinate 103,453 of JAOTOM010004647.1, read as the reverse complement.
GAAATTTGAACGAATTTACAAAATGTATGTCAATGTTTCCGAGGTGAAGTGGTGTATCTGGATTTGGGCACGGAGTTGATTTGCTGAATATCATTGTGGCAGATTTTGGAGCTGAAAATGTGAAACCGTATTTGATGGACCATTGGTGTATCCGGTCAAGTGCGTTTTGGAGTCTAAATAAGCAATGTGTTTCATTTTTATCTGTGCACCAAATTGCGCTGTCATCTGCAAAAATGGAGTGTGATATCTGAGGTGGCATGTCGGTGAAAATATCGTTAATGATGATGTTGAATAAGACTGGTGATAAACAGCTTCCCTGTGGTAATCCATTTTTCATGAAATGTAACTCGGAAATCGCTGACCTGCACCGGAGATGAAAATGACGGGAACCGAACAAAAATCCTATCAAATAATGAGCTAAATTTCCTTTGACGCCGAAGTGAAGAAGTTTGGAAATTAATGCCGGTTTGTATACGATATCATATGTTTTACTAATGTCTAAAAATACTGCAGTGGTGTGTTCATGTTTTTATAACCAAGGCGTATGTCAGTTTCTAATCGAATGAGATGATATATTGTACGGTGGCCATGACGAAAGCCGCATTGAATTGGAGATAACAGATGATTTGTTTCTAAGTACCAGGTCAGTCTTTTTACAATCATACGTTCTAAAAGTTTTCCTAGACAACTGGTGAGAGCGATGGGTCGGAAATTGTTGGGGTTGGTGTGTTTTTTGCCGGGTTTTGGAATAGGGATGACGAGGGCTTCCTTCCAGGTTTCGGGGAAAGTACGGCCAGACCATAATGCATTAAATGTTTGTAAGATGCAATGTTTTGTGTCGTTTGATAAATGTCTGAAAAAGGAATAATGTAAATTGTCGGGACCTACAGAAGTATTACCGGCTGAGGAAGTTGCAGTATCTAGTTCTGAAATTTGAAACGGGATATTGTATGTTTCAGTGTTGTCCGAATCGAATTGTGCCAAATCGGTGTGAAATGTGTGTTGTGCATTTTGTAGAAATTCCGGTCTGTAGTTGTTGTCAGAGCTATTGTGAGCCATGGTGTCCGCTATTGTATTTACTATTGTTTGTGGGTCTGCAATTGTGGTGTTTAGAATTTTGAGTGCCGGGAATGATTTAAATGGAGTGCGTCCTGATAATCGGCGGATTAATTGCCAGATTTTGCTTAAAGGTGTTCGAGAGGTGAGTTGCTGTAAATATAGTGACCATGAAAGGCGACGTGCTTCGCGAATGATGCGGAGTGTCTTCGCACGTTCATAATTACGGTTGACTAAATTTTGCTGGTCGGGATGGCGTAAATATTTTCTAAATGCTCTCTTTCTTGCGGCTATTGCTCGGGAAACTTCTATCGACCACCAGGGGACTGGTGTTCTTTTTGTGAAAGGTTTTGTTAGTGGAATAGCGGTGGAAGCTGCTTCGAAAAGTGTTTTGGTAACTTGGTTGATGTTTTCGACGGAAAGAAATATTGGGGTTGTATTGAATATGTGAAAGTTCCTGAAAAGTTGTCCAATCGGCCTTCGAAATTTTCCAGCGGGGGATAAAACTGGGTGTGGTGGTATCGGCAGTTGTTCAAATGGTTGGTATTAATTTAATGGGGTAATGATCGCTATCATGAATGTCCGTGTCTATTGTCCAATGAAAATCGTTGGCTAGGGCTGGAGAACAGATTGTTAAATCGATTGCAGTTTCTGTATTGTGACCGAGGTGGAAAAATGTTGGCTCACCGGTGTTGAGTAATACTAAATTGTGTCTGTCTAAGATGTGTTCAACTATGCGTCCGCGAGTGTCTGGAAGTGTGCGTGTTCTATCCCACGCTGGACTATGGGCGTTAAAATCGCCAAGTAAAATGAAAGGGTTTTTGAATTGGGCTATGAGGTTTTCTAATTCTGTCAAAATGTTTGTGCTGTCTGTAGATGGTGGAATATATAATGAACATACATCTATGTTCCTAGCATGAAAACGCATAGTACAAGCCACGGCTTGTAATGGTGAATTGAGTGTAATTTGTGTATGTGTGTAATCATTGTTTATGTAAAGGGCTGTACCGCCACTGCGGTGTGATCCTCGGACCTCATCGTGGCGGCATAGCGAATAATTGAAAAGATTGAAATTATATGTATCGGTAGGCAAAAACCAGGTTTCTTGAAGTGCGATGAGAATCGGAATTAAAATGCTAAAAAGACTTTCATTTCTACCCAATTGGAAATCAGACTACGGCAGTTCCATTGGAGAAATATGGACATTGGTGATAATTAATATTTGTCGGCACCTTTCGGTGCCTGGCGCAGCCACGATTGCAGCTTGGACGGGCATGTGGGTTGGGTGCGTCCGGCGGTGGATGGCCCGCCAGTACCGTCCGGCCGACCGGTGACCTTGGCAGGTTCACGCCGGCCGGCCACTGCCGCAGGAGACGCCCGCCGGCTGGGAGTTGGTCGGGTCACGTGGGCGCCGGCCGGCGCTGGGCCGGACCGGCGGCCCGCTCACGGGGAACGAGAATTTGCTCCCGCAGCGGAGTGACTGCGGGGCCTATCACTCCTCCCTGGAGTGCTCCGTTTGTTTGGAGCCGGAGTGGTCTGAGTGTTGGGAGCCAGGGTGGTTTGTGTCGGTGTGGTCAGGGGAGTAAGTTTTTTTAGTGGAGCTAAACCGGGAATCATGTTTGTTTGCATGGAGGCAGAAGTAGTGTTGACGCGACGTGTGGGGGGAGCAACGGTGGCCGCCTGAGCATACGTTTTCGTTGACGGGGAGGTGGCTTCGACAGACCGTCGGGCCTGGGGTATGACACCCCGGTCGTGGCCTTCACAGCGCAGACCTCCTTCTCCTTGCGCCATACTGGACAGAGGGGTGATATGGTCAGGTGGTCGGATGTGTTGCAGTTGAGACCGTGGACAGGTTTGGAGCAGGTGGAATCAGGATGGGGTGATTCACCACACTTTGGGCAGCGGGTGTCACAGACCTTCACCCTCGAATCCTGTATTCACACCCTCGCATGACACGACACGCCGCCGAGCCACCCCCGGCGGCCCGGGTCACGTGACCGGGTCACGTGACCGGGTCACGTGACCCGGTCACGTGGCCCGGCGCATTAGCGCACGTGCCGAGGCAGCCCGGCGGCGACCCAACAACAGACACCAAAGTCTGACACTTTCCCCTCTCATCCAAATTGCGAGGGTAATCGCAATTGAACACAAAAAACGGGTTTCAGCTCAGTATATACACCGCGTTTGAAGCAAATAACGCTGAACGGCTACCCTGACCCCACCTATGTCGCCGTACCAAGTAAGTACCATGTATCTTCTGTACAAACGTCAAGTCTGGCACTGAACAAGTGATACCCGCGGCCGCAATGCGCAACAATACTCGCACCTTGCACTGAAAACGTGGCACGTGTCACACAATTACACATCACGATCGCGCACAACTTTTGCATTTTTCACATGGGTGCGTCGAAGTTTTCCACCTTTTTCAACAAAATCTAAGTGCCGTCGACCTTGTAGGGCGACTACAACATAAGGTCCAATCCAAGGATAATCCAACTTGGATCGAGCGGAAAAGTTCCTGTACAACAACCTGTCACCGACTTTGATCGCTGGCTCTGCAACTCTGTGCCGCCTGTCATACTGCTGTTTGTATCGGCCAGCGCTCTGGGCACGCTGCTGCTGCGCCTGTTGAAACACATTGGACAGGAGACGGAGCTTCTCGTGAACATAATCGTGTGAGTATTGGTTCCTGGGGGCAGCTGCTAGTTTCGACAATGGGGTGTGGGGGTAGCGGAGAAAATAAATGAAGAATGGAGAAAAACCGGTCGAATCGGATACTTCATTATTCAGCGAGAAAACTATATCGGGTAGCTTCTGCACCCAGTCAGTGCCCCTGGAGTCTGACATCGCCCGTAGGCGGCGTTTAATGTCAAAGTGTTTTCTTTCGACCTTGCCGACGGTTTCGTGGTGATACCCCATGCTCGCCCGCGTCTGAACACCGAAATGCTCGCAAAGCGCCGTGACCTGGGCATTTTTCACGAGGTTTGAGCCCGCATCGCTCTCGAGGTTTTCTGGGGCACCATAGGTCAAAAAGTGGGCGCTTAACACTTCGACGACTTCTTCTGCGTTACCTGTGTCAAGCGGGTAGCAAGACAGAAACCCTGAAAATTTGTCAACACACGTAAGCACCAGTGACCTATTCGTCAGCTGACTTTTTGGCATATTTACAATGTCAATTACGAGCGTCTCGTTAGGCCAGTTTGCCGGCTGAGGCAGCAGGGGAGCATTGCGGATACGAGTACTTTTTCTCTGTTCGCATCTTTCGCAGGTATGGACGTAGTCTTCGCATCCTGCCTTTATGCCCGGGTATCAAGCGTGCCGACTGATCAGCTCGTACATTTTCTCAGGGCCACCATGGGCGTGGTGTGTGGTGTCGTGGTGAGCATGAAACAGCTCATATCGTTTTGCCAAGGGCCAGACCACCTGCTCGGGGCCCGCCGACCCTGCCGGCGTTCGGCGCACAATCCCGTCTCTTAGTTTGAAATGTTCCGACGGCTCACGTTTCAGACAGGGAGAGGCGAAACGTGGCCACTTTCCATGATTCAAGCGATGTGCTATGGCTCTACAATTCCTGTCGTGCCGCTGGTACCAGCGCAGGCTATCTGGCTTGAGAGGAACCAGTGAAACAGCGGAAACCTCCCGAGCCCCCTCGCTAGCGACTTCACAACCGTTAGACTTCGGTGTCGAATTTGTACGTACAGATTCCGGGTACAAATCCGTCCCCCGTACCGGGGTAGCATCGGCGCGTCGGCCGTGCGTCGTCCGTGCACTGTCCGTGCACTGTTGCTGAGTTTCGCCACCAGGGTCAGGGGCGGCTCGACCGTCCGCACGCTCTGTAGTCGGCGGATCCGACTGACCCGCGCCCGGTCTCACCGATCCGCTGTCGCCGGACGTGTCAGGGACTGTCTCCTGTCCCCGTGCCGTATCACAACCATTGATGGTTCGTCGGCCGACCGGGCCGCATCGCTGATCTCCTGTTCCTGGTCCGTGTGTATGCGAGACAGCATATCTACGTGCTGCATTTGGCTAGCCTTTCGGTGCTCGGTATTATACCTGAACTGGCTGATGAAGGCTCGCCATCTCACCAGCCTCGGGTTCATCTGATCGCGATTCTGTAGGATTTGCAATGCGCTTCTACAGTCACAGACCCACGTGAATTCCACATCGGCTATGTACTTGTAGAATTTGTTCAGGCCTTGTAAAAAGCTGTACAGCTCCAGTTCATAGATCGTCCATTTGCGCTGCGCCTTACTGTATCTGTTGCCGCTGTAGGCTATGACACGCTCAGCACCGTCTTGTATTTGACTCAAAATTTGACCGCCCCCACTGCTGCTACTGTCAGTGTAGAGGATGAACGGGCAGTCTCGGCGTGGATAGCTCAGCACCCGGCTGCTGATCACCTCCGCCTTCAGAGCGGCGAAACTGGCGTCCAGGTCGTCGCTCCAGTAGTACTTCTCTGAGTTGCAGAGTCTGACCAGAGGCTCTGCGACGGTGCTGAAGGAGGGGATGAACTTTCGGTACCAGGAGAAATAACCCTAGGATCTTTTTAGCCTCCCGGATGGTTCTGGGCGGGGACAGGTTTTCCACAATTTCGATACGGTCGGTATCTATTGTAACGGCATCAGGGGTGATGCGGTGGCCGAGGTACGTTAGCTCGGTTTGGAAGAGCTTGCATTTACTAGGTGAAACCTTTATCCCGCTTCACTCAGCCTCTGGAACACTGTGTGGAGAAGCTGGAAGTGCTCATCAGCACTGTCCGATATACATAGGATGTCGTCGGCGTATACTCGCACTTGCGGGAGGTCGCCAAGTATTTCTTTCATGGCCACATGGAGAAAATACGATGACTGCGAGCATCCCATGGGCATACGGGCGGGGTAGTATGTTTTTCCGAGCGTGTGGAAAGCACATATCTTGCTCGATTCCTTAGTTAGACGCAGGTTCCAAAATGCATGTTTGATATCCAGCGAGGACGCAACCTTCCACCCGCCCAGGGAGAAAATAAAGTCGTCTATGCTGGGGAACACAAATGCTTTCGGTAACAGCAACTTGTTCAGTGCGCGCATGTGTGATTCTAAATTCGCCGGATTCCTTAGCCAAGAGAATCAAAGGCGAATTCCACGGCGAGGGAGGGCCTTCCTCGACGACGCCACAGCTCTGCAACTCGTTCAGCTGCGCCTGCAGTTGAGGTTCACGCGCCGAGGGGATCGGGTAGGGTCTGGTGAACACTGGTCGCGCTCCTGGCTGCAGCTCGAGATCGACTACTTTGCAGCGGTACATACCGATATCCGCGTAACCTCGCGAAAACGCCTTAGGGAAAGAGGCGATTAGGTCAGCCAGCTTGTCTCGCTGTGGGCCAGAGATAGCCTCCCCCACCTCGAAACTGGCAAGAGTCTCGTCAGTCGTCAGGCCAACAAATTTACCGTCGTCAGCTGACACGGCGTTTGCCTGGGCCTTTGCGTCACAGGGCCCGCCAGGACTGGGGTTGGGTTTATACGGCTGAATGTTCTCAACGCGTTCGGCGTACCCTATCACGCTGCGCCTATGCAGCGTCACGGTGCGATCAGAACGATTACGCACGTACAGCGGAATCTCCGTCTCCGAGAAAGGTTTCAACAGAGAATCGCAAATCTCGAGATTATTGGAACGCTGGCCGATCAACAAATATTCCGATTCGCATGAAAGTTTCTGATCAACCTTTATAGCCAGGCAAACAGCCGTATGTGGCGGGACAGAGACAGGTTTTTTATTCTCAGCTTTAGCTTAACCTCGTGCGTCGGAGAACAATCAATCACGGCCTTGTGTGCCGATAAAAAGTCCCATCCCAAGACAGCATCATGAATCAAATCTTCTACAACGACAAACTCACTTTCAAGTTCCCAGTGATCTTCCCCGGACAACGCAACCTTAAGTTTACACGTGCCCAGAGCTTTCAAAGCATGCCCAGAGGCGGAAACAAGACGGGCAGGCGGCTTCAATGGCGAGTTCGGAGCAATGATGCCAAAAACACGGCTGTCTATCATGCTCAGTTGGCTACCACTGTCTATTAAGGCATCAATTACCGCAAATCCATTGATTGCAACCCGAGCTATTGGAAGGTTCACCAACCTTCCGCCAGCCTGCCCCCTTGTCCGTTTGGGCAGTGCCTTTTGAGGTGGCCGAAGCCGCGACAAGCCCAGCACTGGATGGCCTGCCTTCCACTCGTCTGCCGGTCCGGACTGCGCGATTGGCCGCGGTCGGCTGTTCTCAGCTCAGGCCGGCCGGCCGTGCCCGCATCGCTCTCTCGCGCCCGTGCCGGCACCGGTGAGCCGCCACGCTGCTCCCGGCCTCTGCTGGCCTCCCATGCTCTACCCCCAGCATGAGCCGCGCCGGCAGCGCCACTCCGCGGCGCAGCCGGAGAACTACGGCGCCAGCGCTCCCGTCCTGCGCCGTGCGCACCTGCGCCGGCCGCTCTGCCCGCGGCCCTGGTGCAGTCTCCGTCCGTGGCACGGCGCCACGGAGGAGATGCAGATCTCTGTGGCGTTCGGATTGGGTGTGGAGACTCAGCAGAGATCCCAGAATACTCTGCCCAGGTGACTGTGTGCTCACGTTCGTTGACGGATGACGCTGTGCCGCAGAGTTCGGCCAGTTGTTCCTCCCGAGTTAACTCCTTGACTGCAGACTCGAAAGTAGACGCCCCTTGACGCGAAAGGAGACGCTTTTCCTCCGCCGATAAGCCGACCAAGAAGTGCCGGTAGAGAGCCGCTTGGTGTGATGGATGACAAATCTTCTTGACGCCCTCCTTGGCATCAAAAAATTCTGGGCAGGCTTGGCGCACTAGTTTCTTGATGAGAAGTGAGTAGTCCAGTACAGACATGTCGCCTTTCCTTACTGTTGATAGTTGATTAGGGGCCAATTCCGGTTGCTCGGACCCGAATGCTGTGCTGAGCAACGCAGCTACATTACTCTCATCATCGGCATTTTCGACGAGTTCAAGGGCCAGCCCACGGCATCTCGTCAGCATAATGCCATTGAGTTTATCGGTCGAAATGCCACCCAGCTCTGCCAAACGCTGACACCGCTTGATAAATAACTCAGGCGAGCTCGAGCCGTCAAAAATCGGGAAGTCGGACAACGAAACGCTCAATGAGGCCATATTCACGCACGCAATTATACTTCAGGTCTTGAAAGTAGAAAACCGTCGCGAACAATAGAACACAGGGAATGTTAACCCTCACAAACCACGGGGTTTCGTACCGACCGCTGCCACCATGTCACAGACCTTCACCCTCGAATCCTGTATTCACACCCTCGCATGACACGACACGCCGCCGAGCCACCCCCGGCGGCCCGGGTCACGTGACCGGGTCACGTGACCCGGTCACGTGGCCCGGTGCATTAGCGCACGTGCCGAGGCAGCCCGGCGGCGGCCCAACAACAGACACCAAAGTCTGACAGCGAGCTGTTTGGCGACAAGAACAGCGAAGAGGATTGGGAATAAAGACACGGACTTGGAATCGGATGTAGCCGGCGAGGAGGGTCTTGGGAAGAGTTGTAGAGTTGAAGGTAAGGACTAGGAGACTCGTGTCACGTTTCTGGCCATTTTTGAAGGATGTGATGCGGCGGACGTGGGTCACCCCCTCCGGCCTGAGCTCATATAACACACAACGGACAATAACGGACAATATGTGCCGACACATAACGGACAATAACACTGCAGACACATAACGGACAATAACACTGCCGACACATAATTATATTATGTTGTGCAATGTCGTTGTCAAAATTCTTAGAGCTCAAACAGATAACTTGTCTATTTTCCTCGAACGTTGTCGAAACTTTTCCGAAATCCGAATTTATGTGATCCATACCAAATTGCAAATATTCATCGAACATTTCAAGTCAGCAACTTTCAGAATGGCCGAGATATAGCGTACAAAATGTCCAGTGATGCTATCAGTACTGTAAGAATTTGATTGTCGCACTTCGTCGGCGCACCGTTTGTGATCAGAATGGAGCCAGCATCAGCGGCACCAGTCTGAATGGGAGCGTTAAAACCGTTTTGTGAGGATTAACATCCCTTGTCTATTTCGCGACTTTCTACTTTAAGCCTAATATAATTCCGGCGTGAATAGCTCAAGACCAGCTGTACGTGTTAAACCTTCTTTACATTTTTCCTTTTTGTTAAGGAAGTAAGGGCGACACAGTATGCTCCACACACCCACCGCACAGTATGCTTGGACAATATTCGTATTGCGTCCTCATGGATTCATGGACACATTTCCAGCAGAAATAGACACCTCATGTTTATAGCATCAGGTGAAATATCTCACCTCAGAATACCACGTGATTCACCCTGACTTCGAACTTATTTTTGTTCATGAATGCGTTTCTTGGCTATCTTAGAATGTAAGGTGCATGCCGGCACCAACACTTGGCTTCTGAACTGCTTTCATGTTATGGTTGGACTAAAATCGAAACCTCACAAATAGGTCAACATTTTACTTTGGAATAACGTGTCACATTCCATGCAGTACCTATATGAACATATCTGACTTATCTAAGCCTATCTTGATGAGCTCGGTCGCTTGCCGCTAACGTAATGAAATCTGCCCGTAACTTTTGAAGCTAAGCAGGGGGAAGAATCTGCCCCCTCCCCAGTGGGACGTGTTCGGATGCCGACCCCAGAGGCGCTCGGGTAAAGGCTAGCGGAGTCAGACAGCGCTACTAAATTCGACCCAATTTCCGTATGTTGAAGAGAAACTAGCTCGAACCCTGGCCTCACTCGCAGTCATATGGATCTGCCTTAATTTAACGAGATGCTGCGGTCCGCATCACGGACGTCCTCCCACATCACCATCCAGCTGGTCTGCGCTCCCATTTCAGTGAGATTGCTTGGAAATTATTGGATTCTTTTGCTGCACCAAGCCGCCAGCAGACTTCTGACTGGCGATAATTCGGTACGCAGTAGTTTGCTAGACTACCGTGGACAGCCATGCTCTCACAGTACATATCATGGTTCTTGTTTCTCGCCAAAACAGAAGTGGCCAGGCAATTGGATGCTTCGTCATATTCACGAGGAGCGAGATTACGCGGAGCATGCTATTAAGGCCCAGCGAATGGTTCAAGTTTAAAGAACCACCATTGTCCAGCTAATTTCAACTCAGCGCTGGTCCGAATTTGACTGTTTACTATGCCATTTGTACAGCAGCCGCTGCGATGAAGTGCTTTTAGCAAACTCTTGCGTCACTTTACGATCTCGGTAGTGCACGTCCGATAGCCGAGTTTTGCATACAACGCAATTAAGTGTTTCACTTTACGCAATGTTGCCTCGAAGAGATTGATGCTAGGAGAGATGCTTGGCTATGCACGCTAACGCATGGAGCCATAGTATATGCACTATGACCTGATTCAGTGACCGATTGGTGATCGATGATTGATCCGATAGTGCATTTTACGACGCAGCCCTGGAGGAACACCCCACCAAGTCACCGCAGTCCAGCACACCCTTCCTCCATAAAGAGACACATGAAGTAGGAGTGCTTGACATGATTCGCATCACTTTGATGTTGATACGAGTCAAGGACCTACAAGATTGTGCACACCCAACTAAGCAAAATACTATCGTGTAAATATAATAAAAAAGAAAAGATGTGTACCGACTTTAGAACCTGATGTTGTTATGACTTAACCATTGTTAAGGAAGGACTCTTTTCAACCTGAATCTGTGGTAGGGGGCAAATTCCGTCGCCGCCTACCCTAAGATATCGGAATATATTGGGCTGATTTCCAAACTGGATAGCTCAAGCAAATTCTACCGGTTTAATATACACCTTTAGAATGTCAAAATTTCAAAACTTCCTGAATGGCAAAGTCAGGAGGAAAACAATAGAGAAACATTTATGAAAACCATGGGGGAATGTTCGCACTTTGCCCGAAAATATTGCTCATCGATGGCCATAAGTCATTCGTAATGGACCAAAGCATACCAAAATGTCCATGCACGCACCTGCAAAACAGCAATGGCGCTGTCAAGAGGTTAAGGAGGGTGGGTATCATTTGTTCTTCGTGGCCGGTTCTTCTTCATAGTCTGTGCCACATATACGTATTATTTTGTCATTCTTACATAATTTCAATACTTACCATCATGTTTTTAACCAGAGGCGTAGCCAGGGAATTATGCTTACCATTCAGCCCGAGAGGCCTGAATGGGAAGGCTATTCCACTTTCTTGATCCGTCATTGTTGAAGTGCCACCCTCCCTGCTCACTGCTTGTGGTGGATTGAATAGAGTATTTCCTGAATACCTCACGTCACTTCCTGGATCCCCAATTAGTGAAGCCTTTTGGCTCCACCACTGCTTGTGATGCAGTATTACCGTTTGTTCTGGATTCACCCCACCCTCCCAACTTTCCAATGACAACGTAAATGATATCGCTTTCAGAAAACCGGTCACATGTTGCCCATTTCTTCCCTCCACTGGATCCGCCACGACATGATTAGGCTCAAAAGAGGCATTTCAGTCGGCAAGCAATGCGGCATGAGTAATTGAATGCCAATGAAATTAATTAAAGTAATTGAATGCCAACTGAACAGCAAAGCAATTAAAATATTCAGATGCATGTGTTGTTCCTAAGCTTTCGCAAACAAATATGTCGCAGGTTCCTCCCAATACTCGCTCATTGGAGGCGTTATTGTTGTTGATATTGTTTCGAAAGCAAAAGTTTGGTACGAAGCAGAACAAAATGGATAGGAAAAGTCGCCGAACTTCACGCTCCTATCAGAAAGAGTTCAGGAACAGCATGGAAGAACCCATTCGGGGTCGGTGGGGGGTGGGGGTGGAATCCACTGCCTATCGGAATAGGGTTAAGGGAATAAAATAGGAAGTACAAACAAAACATTCCAAGGATTCCAGAAAGCAATGAAGCAAAACCTTGGCAACTTAAGCGGACATCCATAACACCAGCGTGCAATAATTAGTGGTGGCGACTCTCAGCGTCAACATGCCATACGATCGTTCCGGGAAATGCAGCCTACTTACTATTTAAAACATTGAAACAGGAACTTCGGCTTCCAAGAACGTCGGTTCGGAACCTGGTTGCTGCAAATTTCCATTGCATTCCATTTGTTTTCCTGTTTTCAGGTTGAATGGTTGTTTCACCATTGTTGACCTTCTTGGTCACGTTTTTATGCAACTCCAAGTTATAGACGTGGTGCATGACAAACTTAGAGAAGTATGTACCTGTTCCGTGACAATAGCCTGTGCATGATTATGCATCAGAATAGATAGAATGCTACCTTCCCTGCATATGTGTGAACAAGTGAACAAGGGAAATTCCTGGCAGTCGGTGTCTGGTACTTTATTCATTCTTTGAAACCATTGCATTTTAATTTCTAGAGTATTCCGTTGCTAGTTTTATTCCTCACTCACACCGAGCTATATAAGCAGCTTAGGCTATATTATTTGTATTGCCAGCAATTAGCACTGAAGCTTCGTGTGAATTTATCATTTCCGTATAAGTTAGTGCTCCCTCATTGAAAAATAAGAGGCACTCTCCCAGTTTAAATGGCTATTTTCTTAAATATACCTGTCCTGCAAACCTACATTGGCACCTCGTACACCTCTCAACAACAACAAAAACAAGACACAGCTTCAGTTGAAGTTATGCCTCGACTCACCGGTGGATACAGCCGACTTGTACAAGTGGGTATAAAGGGAAGATGAAATTGAAATCGCACATACATTGACCGACAACTCATCATCGAAACCTACATGACTTGCATGAAAACAATTGCATTTTAGTTACCAGTTCGTAGTCTTGAGAGGAACATTTGCTTTAAGGCCCGCTTAGCAAGAAAGCTTTAGTACCGTCGCTCCCTAACTGTCAATCATCACAGAGAAAATAACATTTTAAGCAGCTGTCCAACTTGAACTTGAGAACCTCCCGAGTACAAGGGAAGCGTGCTCGGAAGTCACGACAGGAGGGCAAAGGATATGGCGACCCTTCCGGAGCCAACGGGGTGAGTGGGACAATCTCCTGTTCCACCCTCTTGGATCCCAATCTGTAGCTGCATCAAAGGTCCTGCCTTTGCTATTTAAGCAGCTACGGCAGTGGACGGTACCGGCGTAGCGTCACGCAGAGTCTCTCTATAGATTACCCTACAGCCTAGTCTACCCCAGAGCGCACAAGGAAGTCTTTTTATATGCGCCAAAATACGAAGCGAGGCAGTAGGACAGCAACTAACCAAACATAAATGAATGTCACAACCGGAGAAGAGGTCCATATTCATTTATAATGCACGAAGAAATCCACGCTGGCCGAAGCGGACCGGCCGGCCAGCGTCGAACACCGGCCGGCGGCGGCCGGGCTTGGTCAGCTGCTGCGCAGGTGGAGGGGTGCCGGCGCGGGCGCCTCACCTGCCATATGGCGGCAACCGCCGCCGGCGGCCGGCGCGGGGCCCGGCCGGCTAATTGGCCGTCCGCACCCGGTCACGGCGGCCATCGTGACGACCGACACCGGCCAATGGCACACGCCCGCCGCGGCGCGGCGTGACTCAGCCGCGGCGGCGGCCGACGCCATTGTGGTGCGAATCGGACCGGCAAACGAGTGCCGGCGCCGGGCTGTCGGCTCGCACCTGAATCACGCTCCTGGCAAACGCCAACGGCGCGCGGCTCATTGTGCTTTCGCCCGGCGGAAAGGGATCTGCCTTTCCGCACGCAGTGCGTTATAGTTTGGTGTTGATTGTGGGGCGGGCTGTCACAGGGTCAGCGGATTACTTCGGGGGAGGGTAGATCTATGGTGATTCAGTCCTCCGTCTTAATTTCGATCCATTAGTATAAACATACAGACTGATAGATCCCCTATTGTTGGGAGCGGTCGAAAACAGCGTAGTAGCGAGGGAAGCTGTGTCCAAAAATGCAATGGCGAATTTTCCTCAAAGGTAAGAAGAATGTCGGTTTCAATAAGCCCGTGATTATAATTCTCGCGCAACTGTATCGAATGACGATCTCGGAAATCCACCAAATTTCCCATGAATAAAGCACGGACCTATTGCAGTACATACTACAGCATAGGCGGTGTCAAATCTTCGGTAACCGTCATATGCATATTGCTTAACACAAAACACAGGAAGCGAAATTGGGCAGATGCATTTTTGGAATATGCCAAGAACAAAACATTTCTGCGGATAAGGGCTCATATGTCAACCAGTAAATATAAATACCTCGATCAAGCCATCTAATTGATACATTGCATTCCTTTTATTTAATGAATTGCATATTATATGTGAAATTCACCTTCATTTTTAGCTTAAGGCTGAAGATACCGTGTGAGAGCCGAATTTTCCAAACCAGCTTCAAAGCATTCCTTCCTGCTCCTGACAACCGACGGGCTGTCTTCGACTGCTTCGAATTTGCCTAGCATGGCACCCGTGAGATATGGCAGCATATGCTTCTTCCATATTTGGTGTCGAGGCGGTGAAATCAGTGACACACTGACACTAGGATGCTTTCAAAATGCATCTAAAAATATTAATTCGTTCAAAGTTGCGGGTAGGCAATAACATCGCAGGACAGTTCCTTGGTTTTGTTTTCAGAGCCCTGCATCTTAAACATGTTAGGGATTTCTCTCAGATGTTTTCAACTTGCTTTGCGGTGACTGTTTGATATTTATCTGGTGTGCTATAATTGTTTACTACGTTTGTGTCCTATGTGTGAAACATACATTTCTGCAAATAATACCATCATTTCCATTAGTAATTAAACCTAAATGCAATTTATCGAATATAACCATAGGACCCTAGGGTTTCCTGCTTCATAGTGAGGTACATCTAAACACGTTGACCTTCTGAAGTAGATGGAAATTCCCTATGCTTTTGCTTACGAATCCAAGAAAATATGAAACTGCAATATGATATATCTATAAATATAATCCAGTATTTATACACAGCTGTTCAGCTAGCTCTAGAAAAAATTCCAGTTACTGGCATCGACACTACCCTCTCTCCCCTCCTAACGTATTGGACATTACATGCGAACTTCTGTGCAACGCCCAGGGGTTATCATCCATCTGGCGGCCGTATGTTAAAAACATAACAGCGTCGTCACTCCATACACCACTTGTATTGGCTGCGACACCTGTTGACAGCTGCTTCACGTGGTCAGCAGTGTTTACAGCAGTGAGTGCGACCAGTCTCAAGCCAATCAGAGCCTGTCGTGCTTCATATGAACATTTCCAGTCTGGGAATATCATGTCTGAGAGTCTGAAGGCCACAGGTGAGTCTCTACTGCAACAAGGACGGGGAGCGGCGTAAAGCTGTAGGGCTGAGGCAGCCGGCTGCGCAGGCAAAATACTTTTCTCGAACCTGAATACCAATTGCTGGCATCGAAGGATTTCCTCCGTTCATGGGTCCCGTATAGCTCTAGAAGGCTCCTTCTGATGCCCGGAGGACCCTAGATTGAGCCAGAAAATGAAACGAAACACGGATGCCTCACAACCGCTAAAATTCAATCGCAAATAAGAGTTTATTAAATTCCAGTCCTTGTGATGTATAGGCCTAATGCCATTTAGTACGATCAAATCTACTAATGATGTCCCAGAGTTACATCATGAGACGATAAAATGAATGCACCGTGGTTATGGCCTTGGCAACGCCTTTTGTTTCGGTCCTGTAGCTGCTAATTGTAGAACTTCAATTTCAGTTTGCATACATTTCAGGGAAGCGAAGATATTGTTTCCACAAAAATAAGAATAATAATGCCTGCAGCCTAGTCCTGGCTGTTTTGTCTCATCGGCTCACAAATTATTGGCAGTTTTATTTTCCACTGCATCCATGCACAGGGCTGGGGTGCACCATATATGCACATTCACATACTGGCATCCATGTAGTACTTCACCTCCCCTTGTGGCCATTGGAAAAAATATTGCATTTGGATCAGGCAAATCTAACCTGTCTTACTTTTAAATACTAGTGCCATTGTCATAAGGCTAGCTTCTTGTACCTGAAACTATCCCAACTTCCATGACTTTATTTAACTTGAGGCTGAAATAATCCATGAAGGCACACATAGGTATACCACGCCTACGATGGTAGGAATATAGCTGTAGGTGGGATGTGGCCTTCTGACAGAAGGAAGGAAAATATTCGAGATAATTTGCTCCGAGGCGCAAAGCATGAGAGTGTCCATCCGCATTCAATCCGCACCTATTTATTTTGTCCGATGTCCATCCAATCCGCTGCGCTTTCCGTACCAGACGATGATATCCGTGCTATGCTCTGCTCCCTTGTGATATCGGCATACGTCAACTTCTGGAATGACAAGAGTGTGTCTTCTTTCATCCTACGATCTCACCAAATCATTTCAGAAGCCGTAGTTCTTTTGATTACTTGATAATGAAAGCGACATTGTTGCCGCGAATTCGTAGTTTTCGAGCTAAGGCAATTTGTCAGCATCCACCTTCTTAATTTAATGTACTAAGTCCGGAATCCCCTGGATACAATGGCCGTCACATCAACAATCTGTCACATCAACAATCTGTCACATCAACAATCTGTCACATCAACAATCTGTCACATCAACAATCTGTCACATCAACAATCTGTCACATCAACAATCTGTCACATCAACAATCTGTCAGATCAACAATCTGTCACATCAACAATCTGTCACATCAACAATCTGTCACATCAACAATCTGTCACAACAACAATCTGTCACATCAACAATCTCCTTGAAATTCGCCGAAAATCTGAGTCGAAATTCATCATCTGATTCAGCGTAAACCTGCATGGAGAAGTACGCAGGTGGCAGAGGACATTTGCGATTGGCACGTGCAGCGTGTGGCACGTGCAGCCGTTATTAGCGCAAACTGGGCACGGTCGAGCCAGCCTAGTCATCCGGCCTAGCCAGCCTAGTCAGCCAGCCTAGTCACACGGCGCGCAGCTGTGTCCTTGTCCAGCTGATGTCAAACTGGGCACGGTCGAGCCAGCCTCATCGGCCTACAGTAGTCACGGCGCCCAGCTGTGTCCTTGTCAGCGATGTCAAACTGGGCACGGTCAGCCAGCCTAGTCACACGGCGCGCAGCTGTGCCCTTGTCCAGCTGATGTCAAACTAAACAGCGCCAGGGATAACACGCCACATGCCGTGTAACGCCGTGTCCATGCAGTGTGATGCCACACCAAGTTCGCCTGTTATGTCAGAACGGCATCACTCTATTGGAATTTAGACGATAGGATCGTCACAGTCCACTCGAGAACGAAATGACGCAACCACTTAAGCCAGTAACTTTTCCCAGGGGTGCTTAATCCCGCATAACAGACGTATATATCGGACGTTAACAATCACAGTCCAATTATCAACAACTGGCAACGCTGCGAAATTTCTCTATACCGAACTTCTGTGGGAACACCCGTGTGGGTTTGTCTCGCCACCAGCCTGACAACCACACCCGACACACTTGTCTCCTCCGCTGGCAAATTTTTAGCCGCACTCACAGGCGCCGAACGGCTGAAAACAAGCGGCAGTCGAGACATGCCAGGCAGAGATGGGGATCCGCTATATTTAATTACGTTCGCCCAGCGCAACGGTCACTAGCGTAAGCTGGGCAGGGTTGAATCAGCTTAGCCACCCACACGCTGCACAGATCCGCTGCTGCTCAGCCGATGCCGCTCCGAAACAGGGGCGGATCTAGGATTTGACAGGATTTGGGCACTTGTCTGGAGGGGCGCCATTTATTCGGAGGGGCGGGCGTCACTGCGAATGTACCTAGAGGGACCTCAGCACATTGAAGGGGTGCCTTTTTCTCTTAGAAGGGAGCCTTTTCCTTCTAAGGCGCTCCTATTCCTCTTCGAGGGGCGACTCTGGCTGAAAATCCGTTCAGCGGGAATCGGGGGAGAAGATACACTCCAGTCTTTCTGGGGAAAGGCGCATTTTCCTGACCGGGGGTGGCATCTTCCATGGGATGGGGCACTTGGCCATAGCCAGTCCCCCACCCTTGTATCTGCACCTGCTCTGAAAAGCAGCCGAGATGACTTGCTATAAGCAGTGTTATGGAGTATCCATAGATGGCGTTATGTTCACCCGTTATTTAAGTCACATTCTATTCCAATTAGACGACAGGGTCGTCGCAGTCAACTCGGAGCACAAAGTCGAGTAGCCAACCCAGGTAGCTACAACCTCCGCGAGCGTTTAACGCCACGCAACAGATGCATTGAATGGAAGCTGCAACGAATCACATTATGAACAACTGACACAACGCTGCGCGTCCACACTGCGCTGCGCGTCCACACTGCGCTGCGCGTCCACACAGCGCTGCGCGTCCACACTGCGCTGCGCGTCCACACAGCGCTGCGCGTCCACACTGCGCTGCGCGTCCACACTGCGCTGCGCGTCCACACAGCGCTGCGCGTCCACACAGCGCTGCGCGTCCACACAGCGCTGCGCGTCCACACAGCGCTGCGCGCTAGTGTGTCGACGTCTCGCGGCGACCCGCGACACTCTCTCGGCGCCTCCTTGCCACCAAGCACGCTCCCAGTTTACCCTGCTCAAGTTCGCCTCACCGGCCATGGGTCCAAAGCGACGCTGCATCATTGGCGCCTCCGGCTCTCGGTCCGTCACCTTTCGTTCGATACGTACGCTCGACGTGATGACTCCCTCCCCGCTGTCTTCACCATAGGCACCCGCGGCCAGGCCTCTGATCCTGTAACCCCTGGCCTTCGTTGCACGCGCTTTGCATCCATCGTCCTTTCGAGGCTCACTTCGTCGTTTCTTGCCCTGGCAGTCAAGGCGCTGGCCTCGCTTCCCATGCGGTTCGGCACTCACCACGCCCTTGCGTGGTGCGTGGACTGCCTTTGCGTCATCTAATTACGACATGAAATTATTGCGCCTCCGAGAGTACAGACCGCCCGCGGAGTCGCTGGCTCGTGGTGGCTTCACACGGCTGTTCACTGACTTTCACTGACTGCTCAGTGACACCTTGTCACGCTCCAGCTCCACCGGCTGTACACTAACGCCTCGTGACGCCCCAGCCCCACTGGCTGTACACTAACGCCCCGTGACGCCCCAGCCCCACTGGCTGTACACCAACGCCTCGTGATGCCCCAGCCCCACTGGCTGTACAATAACGTCCCGTGACGCCCCAACCCCACCGGTTGCGCACTAACGCCTCGCCTACTTCCGGCCCCACAGGCCGCCCGCCGTCACATGGCCCGGCTAATTTCCACGGACTGTCCACTGACATCTCGGCCAGTTCACTGTCTTGCCAGGCCCCGCCGGCTGCCGGCTGCCTACTCGCCTCCTCTGGTCCTGCGCAGGCCTGAGGGGCGTCCCCACCCGTCTGGCGTCACGTGCGTTCTTGCAGACCTCCTGGCCTTCGGCTCTCATCTCACTTTCCTTCCGGTCTCACGCGCCGTCCGCTCTGGTTACTCACTCCCGTACGCTCCCCGTGATTACCTGCGACCCCCGACCCTCCCAGGTTAACTTTCGTTTCAGTACGGGTCGGCATACCATGACTTTCCATCTCCTCTGGTGTCTCTCATCGGCGTCCTTACTTGCACCCATCTTGTCACCCCACCTTAGGCTTATCATGACATCACGAACAGCGCACTCCCGCTTCCCAGGCAGACACCCTCTCCGCGGGCGGCGGCTCGATTGCCCTGCCTGCGGACCATAGACCCCGGGGCGCCGGCTCGGTTGCCCCGCCTGCGGACCATAGACCCCGGGGCGCCGGCTCGGTTGCCCCGCCGGCGGACCATAGACCCCGGGGCGCCGGCTCGGTTGCCTTGCCTGCGGACCATAAACCCCGGGGCGCCGGCTCGGTTGTCTTGCCTGCGGACCATAGACCCCGGGGCGCCGGTTGGGTTGCCCTGCCCGCGGACCATGGACCACGCGGGCGCGCTGTGCCCTCAACTGCTTCACCGATCGGTCGGCCGACAGTCTCCCAGGTCGGCTCCGGCCGCACTCACCCTTCGACGTCTGGCGGTCCGCAGACACGCTGCTCGGTGGTCCGTCCGTGGCTGATCAGTCACGAAGTGACGAGTGTCCTCGTCATCTGTCTTCTCCCCATGTCTACCCACGATGGGCATGCCGTCGACAACTCCAAGGCCTCACTGTTCCCATTGGAACACTCGCCTCGCAATGACACCACCAAGTTCTTCCCGTCCAGACAGCTGTGGATGACATCTTGAGCGCCATGACCGGGACTACACCGGCAAGATCTGTATCCACTTTAGCATGGGGAGGCACAAATAATCGACGACATGCAAGGCATTCGCCGCTGTTCGAACTGCGCGGTGACACCCACCAGGCCGTGCTTACCTACACTTATTCCCTACCACCGGGACCAAGGGCAACCCGGTCTCCTTACCGGCTCTTGACCTCCTATCCGCTCGGACTCAACCCCACCCTTTCACCCCCCCCCCCCCCCCTCTCTCTCTCTCTCTCTCTTCTTTGACCTTATCCTCATCTACCTCTACTCGCCGGTAGATCCCGCTGCTCTTCGACTTTGCGGAGCCCACCACGGGAGCCTCCTGCCGATTGTGAGCTGGCGTCTCCGCCTTGGAGCTAACGTCGGCCACCCGGACCCACACACCGGACCCACACACCGGACCCACACACCGGACCCACACACCGGACACACACACCGGACACACACACCGGACCCACACACTGGACCCACACACCGGACACACACACCGAACACACACACCGGACCCACACACCGGACCCACACACCGGACACACACACCGGACCCACACACCGGACCCACACACTGGACCCACACACCGGACCCACACACCGGACCCACACACCGGACCCACACACCGGACCCACACACCGGACACACACACCGGACCCACACACCGGACCCACACACCGGACACACACACCGGACCCACACACCGGACCCACACACCGGACCCACATACCGGCTGCTTCCTCACCGACAATCGGTTCGCCCTCGCTGACTCGGACGCCCTGTCCCGGACACTTTCTCAGCACCACCTCCTTACGCCTTCTCGTGTCAATTCTTTGGACGCGCGCCCAAAACCTGCGGGGTCGGACGATCTGCGACAGACCAGCACCTGGCCACGTTGCTCCATGTGTGGATTGCGCCCTCTACGGGACGCACACACCTGCCTTCGGTGCTACGGTATGGGGCTTTCAGTTCTTCCCACTCGCTGACTCCAGCGCCCGCGTCCGAACATGTCCTGTTGCGGTTCGCTTCCCTTCCGAGTCCAAGACGCTTCTCCGCCATGTCTATCTCCTCGCACCTCGCTGTCATACACCCGGCATGCCCTGCCCGGCGCCCGCCTGGGTTCGCCGTACACCCCTCCTACAGCTGGCCATCCGCGCCGCCGCAAGCACCTGCATGCCGGCGAGCCGCCCACGCCACACACACACACCCTCATCACGTCAGGCACCTAAGGATGTCCGTAGCATATCTCTAGCGGATGGCACTCGGCCTCTGCTAAAGAAGGGAAAAATAAATAAATAATAAAAACCGCACCATCACGACATGTCCCGCCTTGACCAGGTCGTCGTCTGGTTCATCGCCACCCTCTGCATCTTCGGGGCCCTCGGCGCGTCAAAATATTTCAGCCCTCCGGTACATCAGTTGGATTCTCTGCAGTCTTGTCAACCCCACGGTACATCAGTGGGATCCTCGGTAGTCCTGTTTATTTGTTTATTTTGTTTGTTTATTGACCACAATCTCCAACAGCATATTGTGCCTTTTACAGAAGTCATTAGCTAAAAAGCGTAAACAGAACAGGTGAACAGTTTTCAGTTCAAACAGATAAAAGGCTGTTAAAACTGCATCGATTCCCGAGGGCTACTCGACTCAGATGTGAGCGTGTGGCGCAGCACAGTATTTAACCACCTGCGTCCTAATTGCATTCAGCGGGTTCGTGAATATGTTCGCCCTTGGTGTCATCGCTAAAAATGTGTTCGTTTCTCTTAATAATCTGCTAAATAAGCCACACCTAATGGTTTCTACACGTGTATACGGTACATGAAATAAAGCAGGTTGCCTATTTCTCCTGACTGGGACACATAATCCAAAGTTCAGCAATAACACTGATGAGTCCTACCACAGAACGTTTCGTAAGAATATGATGTCGGACTGTACGCGACGAGTGGACACAGACGTCATGCTATAAAAGCGAAGAAGGTCCTGTTATTGCAGACTCCGGTCGAGGTGTGTCACTAGTGTTGAGCTGGCCAAATTAAAAGTGTATGTTCTACCCTGTCAATCCTGGTCAGATGTGTTGTGGCTGCGCCTGCCCAGATAACGGAGCAATTCTCAAGGCGAGACCTAATGTTTGCGTTATATGCCGCCAACAGAGCAATTTTCTAGAATTTGCTACCCGGCCCTCTTGCTTGCATTGATCTAATAAACAGTCCGAGAGCTCGGTACGCAGATGACAGGACAGTTTTCGCCATATGCTGTGCGAATGTCAATTTACTGTCCAGGTACACACCCAGGTCTCGCATCACAGTCTCACGCTGCAGCGTTGTATCGTGTACCTTATATTCGAAGCGCACAAGAGTACGACGGAGAGTCATTGCGAACGACCTGCATTCAGCAGGGCCTATTTTAAGAGAATTTCACTTATGTGGTCCGCCACAAGTCTGAGGTTGGGGGACGCACTTGCGGCCCCAGCTGAACTCAACCTACCCCCATTTTCAATTTTCTCCACGGATTTAGGCCACTTTATTTTCGATCTACCAAAATGTGATATTTATTTTTATTTTGATATTTTATAATAAAATTTTTTTAAAAACGGCTCTGGGGCTGACCGGAATGGAGACGACTCGGGAGGACTGTCCGGGAGGGAGAGGCGAGGGCCCACTGAAAAGTATATGAATCGACACAATGCCGATCGGATGCCGAACAGCAAGCCGATCGGAGCGGTGGCAAGCACACATCTCTGCAGCTCTACTTCACACGGCCCCAGAGCGATAGAAGCCCTTTGCGAACTCCTGCTTCATGTACACTTCAGGCGTCGGGTTTCCCCGACGGCGTTCTTTCTTCTGCAGGAAGTGAGCGACGGCAGGTCTCGGGTCATAGCGGCCAACTCCTGTTCCATTCATTGACACAAGCATACGGCCGAGAACTGTGTCCATCATAGTGTTGAGACGATGACTTGACTTTATCTGGTTATAGTGTGATACGGCTCGTTCAGTTCCCATGCTGTGAGGGGTGAGACACATGAATACAGCCAGGAGTTTCTGGCAGACACCGGAGCTGGTAGCCACCATAGCTTGCAGCTTTGCCCCGTTCGACACACAGCCTTCACGAGCGCCACACATGCGTCGCCAGTTGTCAGCCACAGCGACTGCGAATTCGGCCACAGCTTCTTCTCCGAACAGCATCGACACCAGGCCCCGACCTTCCTTTATAAACTCCGTCACGGACTCGGCTGTGAGGAGCGTCATCAGCACTTTTACTTGTTCCTCTTGGTCAATGTTGAGTAGCTCACACAGGACGTTTTTGGTTGCTGCCACGATCTCTGTGCGAACTGCTGCTATCGATCGGTTCGAGGTTGTCACGTACTTGTTTTTTTACGTTCCGATGACCTTTGTCTTCCCCGTCGGTCTGGCTGGTCCCGGCTTCTCCCGCGGTAGACGCCAAGAGAGCCTCCTCTTTGCCACCTGGCACGGGAGCGGCCTCCATCAGCTCCAGATAGTTTTTCGTTCCATCACGTGCTTCCAAGACGTCGGGGATTGTCAGGCTGTCCTGCTGAAGGCGCTTCTGCAGATGGCGGACTGACGTCATCGCGTCCGCCATGACCGCAGTCAGGTAGTGGGATCTCCCTCCGTCCTCCCACTTCGCCAGGTACCCTCGTGCCTCCGACTTGGCTTTCTTCTCTTGCGAGGCAGCGATTTCTCTCCAAACTTCTCGACACGCTGGAAGGTTTGCCAGCACGGCGTTGACCAGACTGAGAAGATGCTCAGCGAACCGCACCTCGAAGTATGCTGGAAATGCATACTTTGCTCCCGCTTTCTTTAGCATCTTCGTCCTGGACTTCGATGAGCGAAAGTATGTGGCCACGCTCAGCAAGTCAGACTTCCACAGCCGAAACTCCGGGACAGAGTTTTCAGTGCTCTCAACAGCCAGATCGGAGCGGTGGCAGACACAACACATCACCAGCAGCTTGTGCTTGACATGGTCTTCCAGGCGTTTCCAGAGGCCACTGGACCGGCCAGTGTTGGCGGCTTCCCCATCTGTCGTTAAGCCGACCAGCTTTTCGGTGTCCGCCTTGGCATGGTTCAGGGCGAGCGTAGTGGCTTCCAGCAAGCCCTCTGCACCCCCGCTCTCAGACTCGACTACGCCCAGAAAGAGAGAGGTGAGCCTGCCGCTCTCTGAGACTGTGCGGCCGTGACGAACTTGGTGTCCAGCTGCATCCGATCCACGCTTCCATCCACCTGGATACTGAAACAGATGCCTGCGTTGATGGTGTCTGCTAGCTTTTCTGCCTCCACAGCTGCAACTGACTCTAGCATATCCCGGTACACGGCTGGATAGAGGTAGTGTAGCTCTGTTCCAGAGGGAGTTGTGGGTGTGAACTCCCACTCCCACCCATGGTCTGACATGGCGGACAGGAGCCGACTACTTTGCATTGTGGCCAGCGAACGACACGGCCATGACCACAACGACGGAGTCTCGATCATGGAATCGCTGTACACGTCTACAGCCAGCTTAATGAGGGTCTCTATGGTGGTTGACTTGTTCCGCTTGATGATGCTGAGCCACGGGTGTTTGTCGGTTTGTCTGTTCCACATCTCTTCCAGCTTCTGAGCCTCAGCAGCTGCGTGGTGAGGACGACCAAGAAGGTGGTCCCCAACACGGCGGAGTTTCTCCACACCTTCTGCAAGCATGCCTGAGGCCGCACCGACGACTCCGTTGGCAGACGCTTTGTTTGCCGCATCCTGCTGGCTCTGACAAACCTCACAAACGATGTAGGCCCTGTTTTTACCGCCGTTTGGTCCCCTTCTGCTCTCCCTTCGCAGTGACTTGCAGTTGGATATCAGCCATTGCAGGTCGAGTTTGTACCCTTTGTACCAGTTCGATCCTGCAGGAGATAGATCAATGACAGTTTTTGCGGAACTAGCCAAACTCTTAATTTATGGAGGATAATTTACGTTATAAATAGGTATGTTGGGCATTTTTGTGCTATAAGTAGGTAGGTACCTAAGATACGAAAACCATTGACCTTATATGTCGCACCTACAATCAGCAGGTCAGCACAAGTCCGCTATGAATTATTTTCGTATTTTGAATACTTTGAAGAAAAAAATATGTAGGTACCCATGTCAGGCTATCAGGCGGCAAACAGCATCCCCTCACATTAAACATTTATCTTAGTGTTACTTATTGTTATGATATGGAACCGACTACCGATAACATTGTTGTATGTATGGGCGTAGCCACAGCCCCCCGGCCCCTCCCAGGTTTTCGGATTGTAAGCATTACGCCTATGGGCGTTGCATAGAAAGAATTGACTTCAAAAGTCCTTCACCTCCCCCTCACCTGTTTCCGCCTCGTGGCGACACCCTTGCTTATGATGATCATGCTTTTGGTTTAAGAGCGCCGCAACGGTACAGTTATATGGTATATAGGTGTGTACTTACCAGTACAGTGACTGAGAGCGGGCGTGGAGCCGTCACCAGCAGGACGGGCAGAGGCTGACGGCTGCTGGGAGCCGTCACCAGCAGGACGGACAGAGGCTGACGGCTGCTGGGAGCCATCACCAGCAGGACGGGCAGAGGCTGACGGCTGCTGGGAGCCGTCACCAGCAGTACGGACAGAGGCTGACGGCTGCTGGGAGCCGTCACCAGCAGGACGGGCAGAGGCTGACGGCTGCTGGGAGCCGGCACCAGCAGGACGGACAAGGCCCCGGGAGCCTCACCAGCAGAAAGGGGAAAGGCTGACGGCTGCTGGCTGCTGGGAGCCGGCACCAGCAGGACGGACAGAGGCTGACGGCTGCTGGGAGCCGTCACCAGCAGGACGGGCAGAGGCTGACGGCTGCTGGGAGCCGGCACCAGCAGGACGGACAGAGGCTGACGCCTGCTGGGAGCCGTCACCAGCAGGACGGGCAGAGGCTGACAGCTGCTGGGAGCCGGAGGATGCAGGCCTACAAACTAGTCAATTAGCGATCAACGAAATGTGAGAGATCCATGACATTTGCTTTGTATTTCAGTGCAGTGAAGGAAATGATTTTAATTTTGTGTCCGTATCGTCATTTCATGAACGAAATACTTAGGTATTTGCCCAATGTTACCGGTAGCTTTCAGGCGCCACAGGGTGAATTTGTCCCGAATGTTGAGAATTATCTTGGATCCCCCCCCCGCAGAACTGGACTGTGAACTTATTTGCTAGACCCAGGGCATCGTCGACTGGTACTTACTTGAAAAATTGAAGGATTGATGGAGTAGAACAAGACCGGACTGCCGACTCCCACTGTTTTTGGACCTGCGCCCCTGACGTCTTACGTTTCTTTTTAACGGGCCCCGATCCTTCCATTGTTAGTACTTGTATATGCAGTCTTTATGTAACTTGTAAGTGAAATAATTTAAATGGAAACTTCCACACACTACTTTCGCTGCTGTATTTGATTCCACAGCAAACGTAGCAACTGGCAGCCACCGACACCTCTCTGGCGGCACCGGCAGCACAAATGAATGAGCATAGGGCGCGCAGATAATTCACTCGCAGCATCACAGCGGCACGCCGCACGGATGAATTTGAGAGGCATGCGCTTGTTTTTATTACGCACCTCCTCGCGAAGGATTTTTTAGTAAAATACCATGCTCGGCGAGGCTCGGCGTGGTACCGTGCAAAACTTACGGGTATCTACAGCGTTGCGAGTGTAAGTGCATACACAATGGTGTAGGTACTGTGCTTTAATACATCAAAGTGATACAAAAATATCACAGTGAGCGTTGGATGGCTCATTGATTGTACGGATCAAGTACAAAAAAATGTAGGTTTCTGATGGTTCCAACGACTTCTGAGGCAGCCAGGTTCTCAGAAAGATCCTTCAGCATGGGCCCTCACTGGGGTGGAAAGTCTCGACGACTGGGGTGGAAATCTGGGCGACTAGGGTGGAAGCTTCCACCCCAGTTAACATGTTAAAATAGGCCCTGGGTTCAAGGATAGCATCCAGTCTGCGGACCACTTGCAGAGGGAATCAATATCCCTCTGCAGGTGCGTCGCGTCGTCCACAGACGCTACCCTCCTAAAATTTCGACGTCATCAGCAAACATTACACTTTCTGAGTCAATCCTGGATGGCAGGTCGTTCACAAACAGGGCAAATAACAGAGGGGCTAGCAAGCTCCCTTCCGGTACACCGGAAGTGACATCAGCCTAGTCCGAGACCCGGACTGGGCGGACAGCCCCGTTGACTATCACCAGCTGCCGGCGACCAGTCAGGTATGGGCGAATCAGAGAGAACATTTTATCTGAAACATGATATGCATTTTCGAGCTTGTATAGTAACAGCTTATGGTTGACACTTTGGAAAGCCGAAGAGTAGTCCGTATCGATTGCATCTGTCTGGTAACCGGCAGCGATCGAATCCCAGGCGTGCCTCAAGAAAACTGCCAAGTTTGAAACACATAACCTTTTTTTTTAATATAACCGTGCTGGGTGTCAGTCAGTGCTGGCAAAATGTGAGCACTGAAAACATTGTAAATGCTTGTTTTTTTTTATAAATTTGCCACACAGGGAAAGAAGTGGAACGGCTCGGTAGCTCGGTAGCTCGGTAGCTCGTCTCGGTAGCGGTTCTCGGTCGGAATTTTCCGGTTGCCTTTGTTATATATTGGTGTGACGTTTGCCATTTCCACCGGTTCGGAAATTTTCCCTGCCTGACAAAAAGGCTACACATTTTGGGCAGCGGAACGCATAATTGGTCAGCACACTCTCGGAGGATTCGGGCGCTGATATTATCTGGTCCACATGCTTTCTGCGGGTCAAATCCATTGAGAATCGTGAGGATTTGTTCTAATGAGGCCGAAAGCCTGTAACATTAGACAATCCGTAGTCCTGCAAAAGTGGGTACTGGGCTACATCCCGTGCTGTGAACTTGGCTGAAAAGGCTCTGTTCAGCAGGTTGGCGCGTCCAACGTCATCGCTGATTAGCGTGTTTCCGTCCAGCAGAGGCGGAACGGAACCACTCCTCTTAAAACATTTAAAAAATGACCAGTATCGCTTTGGGTTCGTCTTAAAATCCTCCACTAGTCCCCCAGACAACTGCAGTAGCTGCGTCCGATCAGACGTTTGAAGAAGTCGCGTTTGTCTGTAAAACGCGCCAAATGGCACTGTCACTCGGGTGCCTTTCATCCGACGATGGCACAGTCCTGCCAGCCCCACAGTACACCAGTGGGATCCTCGGCAGTCCTGCCAGCCCCACAGTACACCAGTGGGATCCTCGGCAGTCCTGCCAGCCCCACAGTACACCAGTGGGATCCTCGGCAGTCCTGTCAGCCCCACAGTACACCAGTGGGATCCTCGGCAGTCCTGCCAGCCCCACAGTACACCAGTGGGATCCTCGGCAGTCATTCCAGCCCCACAGTACACCAGTGGGATCCTCGGCAGTCCTGTCAGCCCCACAGTACACCAGTGGGATCCTCGGCAGTCCTGTCAGCCCCACAGTACACCAGTGGGATCCTCGGCAGTCCTGTCAGCCCCACAGTACACCAGTGGGATCCTCGGCAGTCCTGTCAGCCCCACAGTACACCAGTGGGATCCTCAGTAGCCCTGTCAGTCCCGAAATGCACCATTTGGATCCTCGGCAGTCCTGTCAGCCCCACAGTACACCAGTGGGATCCTCGGCAGTCCTGTCAGCCCCACAGTACACCAGTGGGATCCTCGGCAGTCCTGTCAGCCCCACAGTACACCAGTGGGATCCTCGGCAGTCCTGCCAGCCCCACAGTACACCAGTGGGATCCTCGGCAGTCCTGTCAGCCCCACAGTACACCAGTGGGATCCTCGGCAGTCCTGTCAGTCCCCACAGTACACCAGTGGGATCCTCGGCAGTCCTGTCAGCCCCACAGTACACCATTTGGATCCTCGGCAGTCCAGTCGGCGCCGACACCTCAGCTGCACAAACGATACTTGGTCCTCGCCATCCCGCCGACCAAGATGGACCAGGCCTTTGGAGGCGTGGTGGCGACTGGACCTCCGAGCGCGACCACTGGTTTGACCCACCGACTCTGCCCTCATCCGTGACAGTGACCGCCTCTTTACCCAGGGCTGGCTTAATGGAGTCCTCGCCAAGCTGCTCTTGCCCCCTCTAGCGTAAGCTTTCTCCACGCCACAGCCTCCGGATTGGCTATGCCACCGCCGCAGCAGCAGCTGCGGGCGGGCCACACCATCAGGACGGTGGGCAGGTGGACCAGCGGTACCTACCTCCGCACAGTACATCACTGATTCACGGCAGACCGCCACGGTCACTTGTGCGACGATCGCGTGCATGCAGGCGGTGTGCTCTTGTCACTCGCTACACTTGTCTTCGGGTATAAGTTGGTGTTTCTCAGCCGTACCCGCAGGTATCATACGGCTGAAAATAAGCAGAGATCGAGACCATCCTACGCCAGAAAAGTGATGTCAAAACTGACCAATTATAATGAACGCCAAGCGTTGGCAAGGATACGTTGATCAAATATTAGCGCATCAGAGCATTCACGTATGAAAACATTTGCGATACGTCTGCATGCCGTGTAAAATTGTAGGTATAAATGTTTGGATGCTTGTTTTTATGAACAGTTGCGCTTGTGAACAATCGTCCTGGGAGCACGACAAACATACCGAACAATCGTCCTGGGAGCACACAAGCAACCGAACAACGGGCACAACAAACAACCGAACAATGTCGGGCACAACAAACAACCAACATGTCCGGGAGCACAACAAACAACCACAATCGTCCTGGGAGCACGACAAACATACCGAACAATCGTCCTGGGAGCACAACAAACATACCGAACTATCTCGAGGAACAATTGTAGAGCCAGTACGCGATAGCGCCATTGCCAGTCCTCATTGCTCACTCTCATAGTTTGACTTGTCTGGAGATGAAGCCCGTTTTCCCTGAGGCTATCCGTAATAATGATAATTAAGGAGGAATTAACTTGACGGATGAGGTCGACCACATAGTATACAGGTACTTTGCAGCGATAGGATAACTCCTGAACGGTAATGTTGAAAATTATAAGTTAGCAGAGCTGTAAAATGTACTGCTGGTATGGACCTCTCCGGCTCTCTACTGCATACACCGGGATTGCATGCAGGAACATGAGCATGCCGTGAAGTCTGCAAATCTTCAATCCCTTGGTTAAAGAGATGGATACGCATGAGCGTGGAACAGTCAAACATTTCAAGCCTCCGCATAAGCAAAATATGCACCATATGTCTACATAGTACACACATACACAAACAGACGAATATGACTTAGACTTAGACGAGCTTGTGAAGTGGTCAGAAAAATGGCAAATGAAATTTAATTTTGATAGGTGCAAAATCATGCATGTAGGTAGGCAGCATATGAAGGCTCCATACTTGATGGGTGGCCAAGTACTATCTGTGACTCAGGCAGGAGAAGGACTTAGGTGTTCTTTTGAACACAAAATTGGGGGCATCAGAACAGACCAAAGAAGCCAGGAAGAAGGCTCTAAGAATGCGTGGGGAAATAAATAGGAATGTATCATACAAAAGTGAGGAAGTCATCAGGAAGCTTTACTGTGCATATGTCAGGCCACATTTGGAATACTGTGTCCAAGCTTGGTCCCCTAGTTATGAAAAAGATTGTTGGCTTTTAGAGAGAGTACAAAAGAGGGCAACACAAATGGTTAATGGTATAGGCAACCTGGCATATGAGGAAAGATTGAAGAAATTGAGTATGTTTTCACTTAGATATAGAAGGCTGAGAGGAGATCTCATCGAGGTCCTTAAATTTGTTCATGGTCAGGAACAGGGATATCTAAGGGAAATGTTTGAATTTAACAGAAATGATGCAATTAGAGGTCATCAATTCAAAATTAAAGTAAATCACAGCAGGACAAGGTTAAGACAGTCTTTCTTCACCAACAGGGTAGTAGAACACTGGAACCAGCTGCCAGAAACCATTGTCAGTAGCAGCACACTGAACATCTTTAAAAACAGCATAGACAATCATTATTAGAATAGAGGGCTTGTTTTCTGTATTCCAGGGAGGATTGATCGACGGATTTGGTGGGCAACTGGTTCAGTGTCCAGAGTGCAACCAAGAAGGGTCCTTGTGGCTCATAGTTGCACTGATCTTTTATGTCTTTATGTCTTTATGAGTCGACATATAATCCTATCCGTATAGGTTATCGCCTTAAACACGACAAGAAAAGTTGGGTCTCTATGCAGATCCGACTTTTTTCAAATGCTACATAACACTTGAATTGATGACACTAAATCAAACCAATGCACTCAGGACTGAATGGCAAAGTGAATGTGCCGTAGGTCGCATGTAAGAAGAAAAGAAAAAGCAGATATTAAAATAGGCTTTTAGTCCTGGTAGCGATAGTACACTTGTTTTAAAATCAACCTTAGTGTACCATACACTAACGTCAAAAATTAAGAAATGTGTTCCAGGAATCTTGGCTCCAGCATGCCCTGATATTTGTGGAAATAACATGTTATTTTGCATTGCAAGCAGACGTCAAATTAACACATATGCTCTCCCGATATGGACATACCCCAACCTCAAGACATGAATTATCTGATGGGTCCTGTCGGGCAGCATGTGGAAACATCAGACATTTTGAGAGCTTTGGGCAAGATGCTTCTGGACAGTCTCAATTGACGGAAATAACTATATTTATCCCGCACCTCAGAATTGAGCTTTGCAACATATGCAGGACACTCTCAGGCAAGTTTTCCCAATTGGAAAAATTAGCAGCCATTCTCATTTCGGGTGGAATTGTAGCTGACCCTGCCATGCCATTCGTGCTTGTAAATGTTCTGCAGAATTGATGATAAGAGGAAACCCAGTTCACTTAAAGATCCAGGACACCCTAATAGCTACCATATAGCTCATAATAAGGCCATAAGTGGTTTGATAGTCTATAATACGCTGAAAGTCACTTGGCCATTGTCTCAGTTCCTAGACGTGCCTGTTTTGTGTCAAATATGCCAAGTCCTTCAATATCATTCTATCAGAAGACCACGATGCAAAATATAATGCGACGAGAAGGTAACACAATAAG
The DNA here is from genome assembly GCA_034440615.1 of Ashinkailepas kermadecensis. Taxonomy (NCBI): domain Eukaryota; kingdom Metazoa; phylum Arthropoda; class Thecostraca; family Neolepadidae; genus Ashinkailepas; species Ashinkailepas kermadecensis. The sequence goes on along the minus strand of JAOTOM010004647.1, from coordinate 71,179 downwards.
CTACACATTTTTAGCTCACTGAATTGTGAATAGTTCCTTATAAATAATTCCTAAGAGCAAACGTAGGTATAAACTACCCAACCCTTGGCCACTGAAGCAGTGAACTAAAATCACTAATTTACGAACTGCCACATGGAGCTTCTATTTATGTGGCAATTATTTACAACACTTTTGGAACATATGCACCACAATCTTAAAATAGCTTAGACAACGCGTGTTCTCAGGTTTATAACACATGCATGCTATGTCACACTCATCGGACTTGTTGAACTATATTTCTTGTTATAAAATACAATAATACGAATTACTTTTGCAATGCACCTAAATTCTGCAGAAAAGTCGCAGTAGTTCTTTCATTGACAGAGTTCTTGCCCTTGACTAAACATGCCAGATTATATTGCAAGTGTAAACAAAGGTGCTTCATGAAAACTTAGGGCTGTGCAGCCATGGGATGAGCATTAGACAAAAGCATTGTGGGCGGGGAAGCTAGCAATTCTATGATTGGCCACCACAAAAACAGGGAGATGCTCCTTTAGGTAATATGTTAAAATCCTGAATCCGTTGGAATTCAGACTTAATTTGGAGTGGTTCCAGCTTTCTAAAACTATCGAAACATCATAAGTGTGGTTCGCTATCTCTTTGGGAACTAGAGCCTTTCAATGTTCCTCTGAGTACCAATAATGTTGGGCACTGACATGGAGCTTTAGCCCCCTATATTATTTCTCTAGGCTGCACATCATGGGCGAGCGGTTTAGGGAAAGCCTAGCCTATATAATTTTACTTGTTCTGTAGTGGGCTAGTTTCTAGCGGTGGCCTTAATATCAAGGTAGGCGTCCAAATTACAGGGTGTATGTATATGTTCCAATTTTCCGATCGCTGTCGACCGCATCGCAGTACCTGGTACGACTCGCTAAGATGCTGAGCCAGCGTCCAAGTGCCGATGGCCGGCCGACGGCCCCTCGTGGCTTCCGCCGGGTGTGGCGGGTTATACGGTGCCGCCGCCGGTCAGTGGGGTGCGGAGACCCCCGGTGCTCAAGGAGTCGCTGAAGAGCTGCCGACGAGAGTGGAGTAGCACGCTGATCTGAGCAGAGTCACGTTGAGCTGACGTCGGCAACCTGGCACGAGTCCGGCTGCCGCTCGTTACCGTTCGAAAGTCCAGTTATAAGACGCCAGCTAGCGGCAGTTTTCTCGAACCAAGCATTCGCGAACCAGACAAGGTCCAACTAGACTACATCATATGTCGCAAAAAGTCATCCGGGACCTGGAGTCCGAGGCGCCTTCGCTATAGTTCATTGCCCTTTTCCCCTGCCCAAAATGCGATCCAGATTTCATACGAATCCTATGAAGTTTCCTATTCTCTCCATACTTGAGAGGCTTGTAATCTACTCGCTCCTTTTGCTTAATCCAATCGCTTCTTCTAGAATGAGTTTTCGCTGAACATCAACACTCATTGTGCGTTTCATGCCCCAGGGATTCTGGCAGAGGTGTAGGCGCGGAAAAGCCAACTTATAGTCGAAATTTCGATAAAATTAAAAAGCTGAAGCCTACTTATATCCGATTTGGTATGCGATGCACAGATATTGACAGCAATAATGGCTCAAGGTGGGAATAACCTTTCTTTGTTGTTTTTTCTTTGGGGATTCAGCCATTCAAAATACATCGGAATAACATCATGGGAACTCGCGCGTGATTACGAGGCATTGCGGGGTAGAAGATGGAGCCGTTTTTAGCCACACATATACAAATTTTGGCGGTTGCCGAGGGTGGCTGACACCTACTGAGGCTAGCTGACGTCAGCCTGGCCGATGTCTGATCATAGCTGATGCCTGTGTTAAGCCACGATCCTACGATCGAGAGTCGAACACGCCACCGACTTGGCTACCGCGATCCCAGTTCCTGGCCCTACGCGACTCCTATCGCAGCTATGGCTGGTAGCCGTCGCGTGTGCGACGTCATCCTGACCTGTCGCGACGCCATCAAACGGCGACGAGGGCAACACCTCGGTGCGCGGCCCACCTGTGGCGGCGCTGATTTGCTGCCAGTCGGGTCACGCCGCGCCGGCATGGGGGGGGGGGAGGGGGCGCCCCGCAGTGCGGCCGAGCGGACCACAGACTGGGCGGAGCCGTCTGTCGTCAGACTGCCCCGCCAAGGGCGGATCATAGTCTGGGCGGAGCCGTCTGTCGGCAGACTGCCCCGCCAAGGGCGGATCATAGTCCGGGCGGAGCCGTCTGTCGGCAGACTGCCCCGCCAAGGGCGGATCATAGTCTGGGCGGAGCCGTCTGTCGGCAGACTGCCCCGCCAAGGGCGGATCATAGTCTGGGCGGAGCCGTCTGTCGGCAGACTGCCCCGCCAAGGGCGGATCATAGTCTGGGCGGAGCCGTCTGTCGGCAGACTGCCCCGCCAAGGGCGGACGCGCCGCTGCAAACTCTCGTTACTTTCACCCTAATTTCATCGTGCAATTGGAAGATATGATGCATGCAACGCGGTCATAACCTGTCACGGCGCCCTAACTCATGCGCTAAGCATAATCAGGTGCCGTCGGCGATACGCGGCCGTGGCGGAGCCGTGCCTCGGCCACCGCCATCACCAGGCGCCGGCCAACAGCCCCGGCAGTCGGGCGTTATCCCTGACAGTCGGACGGTATCCCTGACAGTCGGATGGTATCCCTGACAGTCGGACGGTATCCCTGACAGTCGGGCGGTATCCCTGACAGTCGGGCGGTATCCCTGACAGTCTGGCGGTAGCCCTGACAGTCTGATGGTAGCCCTGACAGTCGGGTGATATCCCTGACAGTAGGATGGCATCCCTGACAGGCGGTACGGGGCCGTGCCTCGGCCCACCGCCATCACCAGGCGCCGGCCAACAGCCCCGGCAGTCGAGTGACACGGATGTCCGTGCGTTGGGCAGACGCTGTGAGGGGAGTGTGGAGTGGGCGTGTGGACGGTAGTGGGTGTAGTCCGGAGCAATCATTACCTCCAGGTCGGAAGAGCAAGTCACAGTACGAGTGTGTGTCTCTGTGTGTGTGTGTGTATCGGTACAGAAGCGATGAGGAAAACAACACGAGGAAGCGACAACGCAATCAAATTGGCCGTAAACAGAGTAATTGGTGTGCATATTTCGTCGCTTGCCAGGGGACGCATGCACACACCAGCCAGATGATATCGAGCCCGACATTATTTCGTGAAGAAAAAGTGCAGGTCACTGCATGCCGTATGCGGCGTCAGAGGGGTACGATCAGGACAAACGATAGGACAAGACCACGCAAGACTTTCCTACTGGGAAGCATCTCATACGACTAAGATTCAAGCTGGAATTTTTTTTCACGAGACCGTCGGGGACAGATAGTGCCAGCACACGATGCTTCGTGCATCTTGTTGAGAACTAGTCATCAAACACTGCGTAGTAACTCAGCACTAAATAAAATAACAATTTATTCTTGATAGGTCATAGCATACCGGTATTCTATGAGGAATAGGTTATATATGTGTAGAAAGTCCATGGACAACGTTTTCAAAATGAATTCGTCCCAGCCCCCAATGGACATATCGGAAAGATTGGCGCTATCTACATCGGTGGGCGGGTCGCCTTGCCCGATAGGTCAGTCGAAGCCTCATCAGCATAACTACGATAATTGGCAAAGTATCTACATTGAACTATATGCACACCGATGTGTCATGGC